>OZ059805.1:1200000-1760290 GCA_964057025.1 Standfussiana lucernea
TGGATCTTCTTTACCCGCCTACATAGTCCCGCACTTTGAACGTTATCACAGTTTTATGGCGTCGACCCGCGCACCAGCGCCCCCTCGTGGCAGTTCATGGGTATAATCCCGTCCCTGTAGAAAGGGAATCAAATTCAATGGCCGCCGTAGTTGCTGACTCCGTGACTATTGCAGTTTAAAACTGAGATTCAGCAGGATTGTGGGCGTTTTGTTATGTGGGGAGAGCATTTCTCGGCTACGTTCAGTTCGTTTTCTTTCAAGTTTTGATGTAGACGCAGGTTTCACAATTGTGGTCAGTAGTATAAGATAATTTAAGTGAAATTAGAAATCTTTTCTGCCGCCGTAAGACAGGCACAACTGCAGAAATGATGTTAAGAAAAATAAGTCTTTCTAAACAAAAAAGGTGACTCATTTTTCAGTACAACAACTTCTCAGATGTGCCGTTTTGTCAAGTTACGATGGCAGTCTGCCCCTTTCAATGAACACTACGAGACATCTAAATAAATTGACAGAAAAGATTGCACTCTTTGGAAGAATTTCTCGACACTGAGCAGGGCATTGAATCTAAAGATGTGCTTCCACATAGGCATTCATTTAAGAAAGAAATACCAAAAACGGGCTTTTATCATAAAATAAAATTTATAATTTTCTAATATGTATCAAAAGATCAATCAATGGTAGGTAGTCATTTGCTATGCAACAGCTCAAGCTTACTAGCTACGACTTATTAGACGAAGCTTAGAAAAAATCTCCTTTCATTTCCGAAATTAAACACGGGAAAAAAACTAAATATCGAAATGAACGTTGCGTAGTCAGCAGACGATTAATTATCTAGTAACGTGCATCCACTGAGTTGCTAACCACAGACCGCGAGCAGGCAACCGCCACGCATTTGTTATGCGGACACTGAGTTGCTCTTTGCGTATCAGGTATTTATCAGCCGACCAGGTTGGGACTGAAAATTAAAAATAAACTGAGTTGCCAAGTGTTTTTGCAAAGAAAAATTAGGTATATAGAGTCAGGAGTATGTAAGAATCGTAGTAGGTGGCGTTCTTTAGTTTCTATCTGATCTTGAGAAAAATGAGTGAGTTTATGTATGCCTGTTTTCTAGATCAACTGTACCTCTCCTTTTGACTAGGCTGAAAAGTTCCTGAAAAGTTTGAATAACTACCTAGTTCTGTTAATCAGAAATACTTTTATCTGAACAACATTTATATCCTTAAGTGTACTGTTTCATAATTCTATAATGGTTGTAAAAATACCCTTCACGATGCCTGAAGTAATTTGGTCTCCCCACCATTGCGATCATTTTTTTTGTTCTGGACCATACCTGGGAACCTTCTAGTTACGGAGAATTTTGGAGGTCAAAGTTTCAAATTTTTTTCAACTTTAAAAAAAAGTTTTTAATATTACAAATTTACTTTAAATACCTCCATGACCTCTATACTTCTCAATGCATCCATCTGCATAATGTTTTGAGTGCGTTACATTGAGTCCTACCAAAAATTAAAATACACCAACAAATAGTCGTTTCCCAGCAATAATTTTTGCGTAGTGTTAAGTACTTAGTTTGTGTACATATACATGTATACACATGTACAGAATGCTTGGTTGTCGGCTTCGTGAAGGGTCTGTTTACACCTTGTATTTACGCAATAGCTTTTCTTACATATCCATTCCTCTACCCTTTAGTGAAAACCGGGTCCTTATAACTAACTGCTCACCAAAGTCCCAAGTTCCATCACAACAAACGGGTTGGATAGTGATGTCAGCATTAAATCATTAGGACCCAGGTGGACGCTCTGTCCAACCGTCTAATTATAATCCCTTGGTCGCTTACTCGCTTTACACAAATAACCTAAGCGAAACAGGGTGGGCCATTTCGTGGGACCCCACCCTTATTCACAACTCACGCTTGGCAATATTAATAAACAAACACGGACAACGGTTTAGGGTTTTAAAAGGCTGAGTAAAGGATGAACAATCGATTAATTCATAAATCAAAAGTGGTCAAAACTGTCGCCATCCTGTTTCTTGTATTATATAAACATGAATAATAATATAATTGTTGTCTGTTTTAATTGCCTGGTAAATAAATAGATATTTACCCAACAGTGCCCCTGTTAACTTCATGTATTCTGTATTCTCAAGTTCTGGAATTTTGTTATTTCACGAAAACTATGTCCCCGCAAAATTTCCAAGTCTGTACGAATGTAAGCAACAGAAATAATTACCAATTCAATTGTACATTTCGCTGCTGTACGCAAAAGAGAACATTATCCACGAATTCCCCAACTTTCCCAACAATATAACTCTAACAAAATTTAATTCCAAGAAAAATTTAATCAAAAAGCTCCCATGGATATGCTAATCTTCTTTTATTACGAAAAAGAAGTAAACTTTCTTCACAATGTTCTATTTTGTAGTGCTTATTTTCGACGGGTGTCATGGCGACGAAGCGTAATGGCGCGCAAGTGAATTATGGCGTGAAAATATCGTCGAGACGTGATGGGAGAATATGCCTTACTTATTTATTTAACGGGATAGATACGGTTGCGAATAAACTCAATTTTGGAGGGATATGTTATTTTATTTGAAAGAAATAGGGTTATCTCGATCCGGGTCGATTGTGACTTGAAAACAAAAGATGTTGCATTATTAATGTATTGTCTCTGGGCCTCTATGCTTTTTAGAAATTCCAAAATACAGTAGTATATATACAGACTTTTTAACCCTACCGTGCCTCTACATCTTTGAACTCTGTAAATTTGTACGTAGATATCCGGAATTCTACACAAAAAGAGAAGACATACAAAATAAATTTACTTTAAGACATAGAAATAGATTAAACATACCTACATCTCGGTTAAAAATGCACTCCTCAAGTACTTATGTCATGTCTATAAAAATATATAATAAGTTACCAGAAGAAATAAGAAATATCAACCAATACAACATTTTTATTAATAAATTAAAACAATTCCTAATAGACAAAAGCTATTATAATATAAACGAATACTTAAATGAAAGACTTTAATTGCTATACTTACATTCTTAAATATTTTATGTATAATGACCAAGAAGATTATTTAGATTAAGCAATAACACGACAACTACCTACCTACTGAATCTATAAATTTACTCTAATTGTGATACTTACACGTAAACTCATCTTTTGTTAATAATTTATTGTAATCTTAAAATATGATCTCATAATAAATAATTATGTATTTGTAATTTTATCTAAATGTATTAATAGTATTCATTCATTAATGTAATTAATAGCAGGATATAGACTACAAAATAACTACCCACGTACCAAAATAGAATTATTTATGTTATTGTTATTAATTTTTATGCGGATGTAATATTATTTTTTTTCATGTATAATTTTATTTTAATTTTTTAATTTCTAAGATTTCGATTTTTAACTTTAGGTAATAAATGCACCTTTTAAATAATAATTTGCTGTGCCCTAACAGGGTCTACAACGGCTCTTAGCTCTAAGCCTTTTGTATCAGCTTGTTTTACCTTGTGGAATGCAAATAAATGAATATGAATATGAATATGAATATGACTTCATTATTATAACTCAGTGTTAGCAAGCCTGAACAAGTGAAATTTCAGATAGAGCCTTTCTAGATTACCTACATATCTATCCAAATAAATTAAATTAACTTATTAGGTTGGAAGGCTCCGCGTTTCCAAATATTGATTGTGTTTCCAATAACTATCTGTTATCATCGAAAACTTATCCTTATTTATGATCACTCTAAGCTTAAATCATAGTAATACTATCGGCCAAATGAGAACGACAGAAACATCGTCAAAGTTTTTGGCATTAAACAAATCAGCGACAGTTTGCAAATAGACGACTCATCATGTTGATTTCTCAAGTCTCCTGTCTGGCATGTAGCTTGAAAAATCACAACGGATACGCTGTAGGTGTAGGGTCTTCTTGCGCCTCTCCAAATATAGTGGCTTTGAAATTTCGAAGTGCAAATGCTGCGACTTTTCAAATGAAATCGAATCCGTCTCGAAAATTTTGACTTATATCAATACCGCGTCAGTCTGTCTTCACTTCATAACTTGAGGATCAACTATATAAGCCTCGCTCCCAAGGAAGTCGTTTGTCAGCCTGAAGTCACAAACTTTTTACATTAAACTCAAGCGCAACAGCAGTTACAGTCATCGAGACTTCGGTTTGAACCGCGCGTGATGAATGTGTTTTGTTTTAAAATATTGCTTTCTTCTCGAACTTTGAAATGAATGTGGTTATGAAATATGTGGAGCTTTTCGAAAGTATGATCGACTGCGATGGTCGTGGGATTTGCCTAATACTGGATGTAAGGGACATCAACGAACAAACGCTTACCACGTATTCATTACATTATTTTTCATCTACCGATGAAAAATTTCTGTGCCCTAATTTAAAAAAAAAATTGCGGCTTAGCTCGGAGCGTGCCAGCAACACACAGTTCGTAGAAGCCCTTAGCCCATCATAATCGGAATCAGTGCCGGCAGCATGGATACCTTTCTCCAATAACTTTATTTTATCACCGGCAAGAAGACATGGTGAGGTCTATTCATAAATATAAAATGGCTAACTAACACCCTCCTTCCCTACTGTCATCATCGTAATTTAACGTTCAAAGTTACGGCCGTAAAACAGTAATGTGATCGTTAACTGCGTTCTGCTGACAAGTGAAGAAATAAGTTTATCGCCTTCCTTGATATAACTAACTCAATTTATTGGTTTTATTGGTTAAGCCGTTAAAGGGCATTTAGCTGGGAACTGTCTTTATTAGGCGACCAGGGACTTTGTAAAATTGCGAGAACAGTGCATGAACTAAGTATTCATTTCATCTTTAATATCGGTTGGTAACGCATCGGAAATGCTCATACTTAAGGTGCAAATTCTGCAAAACAGGCACATACAAATAATATATGCATATCTGCGCGTTTCTGTCTAATAAGGCTTGTTTTCCTTTATTTTATGTTTTGCGCCCTTTTTGCTTGAGGCAGCAGAATTGGTGTTTATAGGTCTGCAACGGCGCTACCACATCCGATCAGGGTTGGCAGTCGGCCTATCTATCGCCAACTCATCCATTTCAACGCCATTACTGCTGAACGGCTTTGGATGCCACGGGCAGACTATTTACTATATCGGGAGGACTTTCCGATGGAATAATTTACCGACCTCTGTGCGGGCGAAGCCGTAGTGAAAAGTAAGACATCTATGAATTGAACATTTCTTGGTCATGTCATTGTCCCCACGATACAAATCAATACAGGTTTATATTGTAATCCATATTGTCATACATATCGGAAGGAGCTCGTGGCTAAATAACAAAAGCCGCACGGGTGGATCTTCAAGAGTAAGCCGTGCTTGCCGAGGTTGATCAGTGGATGGGTGACCATCGTTAGGTACATACAGAGTTTCCTCTTTACCTCGAAAAGCACGTTAAGCCGTTGGTCCCGGCTGTCATTTGTAGTGTGTGGCCGGCATTTAAATGCCGGTGTAGCAATGACCGCTACACTAGATCTTTGACAGTCGTTAGAAGTAGTCAAAAGCCGAAAATCTGACATCCAGTCTTACCAAAGGGTTTCGTATGAACCAATTACTGGGTTGTGGAGGTCAAATAGGCAGTCGCTTCCAAATCGTAGGCGCCGACCCCAACATAATTTGCCAAAAGGCTAAGCAGATGATGATCCTCATACATACCGGGTTATACCGGGATACGTTCGTCCACCAGGCACAACACTACAACACAAACTTGTGTCGTAAAAAAGCAATTTGATCGCTCCCGCCTCGGCTGACAGTGGCAGAGAGTGTACGAGTGTAATTTATTGTTGCGCCCAACTAACTTGATATTTGCGTGAAAGCTATAATTTATATACAAGCGCAGCACTTATATTCACCCTCTTCTACCCTTATCGATGTGTGGGGGTACGAGACGGACAGGGGCGGTTTTTTTTATGTTATTTTATGGTAAAGATGCGTAACGAGAGCAATAATTGTTCAGCGGTATTGGCCCCAACATACGGCTTTAAGGCTGTGCTTTCCAACCCAAGCAGGCAAATAACTTTGTGTAATTTAGGCACGATCTCCCAAAGGGGAGGTCTGTGTCTCAACTGTAGAACAAACTACAAACCTTAAAGAAAAAACAAAACAGTCTGATTTCCTATATCAAGAATTTACAACTAGCAATCCCGTCCTAATCCGTATTCATTGCACCCGACTTGGTCCGGGTCCCCGGGACTTACAAACACAATCCCGCACCGGGGCGGGACTGCGGCACTTGAGAATAACAATTTATTTATGTATGTTGCAATCAAGTTTCTTGCGAGACCAAGAAGCTTGGCTCTCACTATTTTCGCCAGTGATTTATATATTGCCTATGGCAGAACTTTAACGTAGACGACTGCTTTTTTTCGAAAGTATTGAACATCAACAGCAGTACACGGCCTACCTAACAGACAATATTTTTAGGAGGCCGTTTCTAAAGCCATTGGCGAGGCGACTGGGGTAAGAATCGAGGAAGAAG
Source organism: Standfussiana lucernea (assembly GCA_964057025.1). NCBI lineage: Eukaryota > Metazoa > Arthropoda > Insecta > Lepidoptera > Noctuidae > Standfussiana > Standfussiana lucernea. Next base: position 1,206,549 of record OZ059805.1, read on the forward strand.
GAAGAAACAAAAATCCCGACAAATCTTAAAAATCATGCCGTCCTTTTCGTGTGGCTAGCGCCTAACCTGGTGTTACTTTTTATGCCACACATGAGCCTCTGACTTAGCTTTACATGCCGTCCAGAAATATCTCTCAGGCATGTTTGGTTTCCCCACGATGTTTTCCTTCACCGAAGCAAGTGATAATTATACAATACGCACATGAATCTGAAAAACCAGAGGCGCGTACCTTGGGTTCGAACTCGTTACCTATGACTTGGCAGTCCGACGGTCACACCACTAGGCTATCACTGCTAATCATGCCGTGCAGTCGGAGGATATGTATTCTCCTTTTTATACTAAAGGCTTACGTTTGGCCGTAACTCGCTTGATGTGAAGCGATGATGCGGCCTAAGGTGGAGCACGCTTATTAGCATACTAACTGACCAAATCCGCCATGGGCCTAGTTATTATGCTTTCTATTTTTACCATTTCTTGCTTATAATGTTACATCTATCATAGGTAACTTGGGCGTTTTGCCAATAAGAAACTCCGCTAGTTTAATGGTTATTTCGCCAGGCTCGCATTTCTGCCTGCAGTGAAAAACAGCCATCAAAGATAAAAGGTCATTTTTATGTATTTTGTGGAGAGTGGCGAGACTCTTCTCTCAAATCGTATTAATTTACGAGATAGCTCAACCTTTATAAAACTATAGCGTATCAGAACGGTGTTTTTATGCCTAGAGAGGCATCAAGCATACCGTACATTTTAGTATCGCCTCGTGCTGACAATATTTTATAGCTTCGAAACGTTATTTTATTTATTGGTCACACCATTCGACGTCGTTAAGACGCCATATTTTATTTTAACGGTGGAATGTAACTTTTATGACTCCTGAATACTAAAAGGCAATTGTTATCGTAAATAAGTTACCTTTCATTTATTAGGTTCTTGGAGAAGGTGAAAATGAAAACGTTAATCATATTTTGGGTACCTACCTAATAAATAATTTATTAATGAAATTGTATACTACAGCTGGGGACGCATTTAGGGGCAGCGTTAAGAGGGCAAATACGCATAGGCTATTTCTTAACAGCTAGACATTCAATACGATAAATTGGACCTTGGATGAACCAGCCATAGATAGATCATGATTAGGTCATTTGGCTGGTAGTTCTTGTCCTCCTCATCTTAAGTACTTAGTTCAATGACACCTCCCCCCCCCCCCCCGATCAACCGGTTCATGATTCACCTGTCTTACAAATCTGTAAACAGAAGGGGACGCCCTAAACATAACATACACTGACCTTATTGGTGTTGTGCTACAAAAAGGTCAGGTGCGTAGTATTCGCAACCGGTGTGTGTATGACCAGATACATGAAGAAGTATTGTAAGGACCGTAACCGGTGGCGTTCTGTAGTTCCTGCCCTTTGGGCATGAGTTATGTATTATTTGTACCTTCAAATCTTCCACCACTCTATCTCTCTATTCCAGGAGTGAACAATCCTACAACCGCACAGTGCAGTCGGTCTCTTCAGTTGGCGCGCTCTCCGTGCCCTGGTCAGCCACAGACGCTCGCCTCACCATGCCAGCTGCGTTAGGGGTCGCTGGTATACCCGCCCTCGTCATCACTGACGGTGCCGGCAAGATCCTCACTGCGAACGGAAGACAACAGCTGTCGGCTGACCCGCTTGGATTTGTAAGGATTTTCTACCTTATTGTCATTAATTAATTATGTACCATGTGTCGAACCTTCGACTCGAAAAAAACCTTGTATTCTGACGTAATTTATAAGGTCTTCTTTATCAATTGGTTAGTGACTAGCCTGGTGGCAAAGTTTTCCACCGCCACTGACATGACTTTTAAATACCGTCGAGAAATATCTCTCAGGCATGCTGGTTTCCTCACGATGTTTTCCCTCACCAAAGCAATTGATAATTCTAATACACACATGAATCCGAAAAATCAGAGAGGTGCGTGTCTTGGGTTCGAACTTGAAACCTATATATGACTTGGCAGCCCGACGGTCAAATCACTAGGCTATCACTGCTTACTCTAATTTAGAAAGTAGAAACGAGTGATGTGTTGCAGATGTGTCGCTTAAGAGGTTAATGTGTGGCTGGGGACTGTGATAGGCTGCTGAGTTGGCAGCCCCGTCATTTTCAAACTGAACTGCTTGTTCGACTTCTTATAACTTCACGAGAACCTTCAATCGAAAGGAACAGAATGTATTACCTAAACTTATTTTTCTTTGTTGTCAGAACTTCCCATGGGCGCAGCGGCCGGTCTCGGTGTTGACTGATCAAGCGCTCCTGAAGATGGCGAGACACCCAGCAGTCGTTTTATTTATCGGTAAGAATGAAGTTGTAAAACTAGACCCAGCTCAGATTTGCCTGCCAGCCCATCTTAAACCTTGTAGTTCCAGTTAATTAGTCTCTTTTCCATGGCATCTAATAAGAAGACTACAAGACCCCCGAAGGATCAGCAGACATTAAAAATTTAAACCAACCCTAATCCAAATCTGGGTCTAGCACCTTATTTATCGTAAAAAGTAAGTTATATTTTTGCTCCCTTCAGGAGTCAGTATAAAATCTGTAAGCCTGTTCTTATTTTTAGGATCCAACCAATCATATTCCTGTCTCCTTTTCAGATGACGAAGACTCTGAAATTGAATTTGCGGAGTCCGTGATAACGCCATCAGCAGAATCCTACTACGACGAGTGCAGCATTCAGTTCCCCGGCTTCTGTCCCTACCAGAACTCTTCCGATGATGAGACCATGGACTTTGACTACCCCACGTCTAGGCACTCTAGGATGAAGAAGAAACCGTTCAAACACGTCATGTTCTACATTGGCATAGATGGGACTGACAGCGCAGATATGTTGAGAGAACATATAGGACTCGATGATGCAGTCCCCTTGCTAACCTCCATAGATTTTCCCAAACAACGCATGGTGACCATGAAGAATGGTGATGAGATCACCACCGATTCTGTCCAGAATTTCGTTGATGCTTACCTGAGTGGGAATGCTGATTTTAAACCGTTGCAGCCGTATAGTGAGAAGTGTTAGTTACCGTAGGTTTTTGTTAGGGCGACAACTTGGAGTGGGATACAATGCAACAATACGGGTGTTAATAGACACTTATGGAAGCCGAAAGGCACTTGAACTCTCAGCCATTACGATAATCTCTTTGGTAAAGACCTTCTAGTTACGGAGATATTTAAAGTCAATTTTTTTTTTAATGTTTTAACTTTTAATAACCTCATGAGCCCTGGGGCCCTACCATGACGTCTTAAAACAGGAATGTTTTTGTTCTATTTCCAGTGTGGAAAAGGGATGGCGCTTCTAGCGCACACTCTACACTGGAATTAGAACTTTTTAACTAAAACATGTATCTACAGCATACCTAGCCCACCATCCATATTTGCTTAATAATGGCATTAATTGTTTTTATTACACAACAACAACGACACATAATACATTGGTACATAATATTATACAACGTTATGCAGTTCTCCACAACAGAGGCAGTAAAGGCATACGTTTTGAATAATAAAACCTTGTCCACACTTGCTTACAAGAGTAACCACTCCAAGTCCGGTTCGGGAACGATAGTTTGAACTTAACCTTACATCTGTTATTCCAGTATTATTTCATCTCTCCTTTTGAAATCATTGTAAAAATTGTTTTCGTGTAGACTCAGTAGTGAATAGTAGGTTCGTAACTAATTATGTATTATTTTGGTATAATTAGTATTTAAGTAACTTGTATGAATTGTAGACCAAAGCTCATACATTTTTGTATGGGTGATTATTATTGAAACCTAGTGTTAAAACAAAAATCTGTCTAAATAAAATAGACACAGTATTCTTAGGCTTATGGGCACACTGTATGTTTGACTGATGGCCGCTCATGGGCCACGTGAGGCCATGTGGGTCCTTCGGATGAAACGTAACACGAAATGTTGAAACACAATGAATCCGCTCAGCTTTTTCCGAAAATAATGTAGCTCTCATTTCAAACTAGTTCTGATTTTATCAAAAAATATAAGAAAAATAAACTTATAGAAAAGCAACACAAATTGTTTTATTAATTTACGCTACCATGTTTCCCGTTCCTCTTTCTGAACCAGTTACAATTATATTGTGTAAGTGGGTTTTTATCAGTAGTTTTTCTCAGCAGCAGCCACGGAGTCTGGATTCGTGCCCATTGATGGCGATTGGCTCGCCCCCTGAACTGTCGAAATGTGGGTGTACTATTAGGTACACCTCTGCCTAACCCTTCGGGGATTACAGGCGTGATGTTATAATGTTTATGTGTCCAAGTGAAAATAATTAATATTGTCATCTAGTCCTTTTTCATTTATTCCCGTCTTTCCAAACATCTCATGTCTATCTGATCCAAAATGCCTCTAGGCCCCTAGCACGAGTTTTTGCGAGACCTCCTTCTAATACGTAATTAATATCCTTAATACCGAAGATGAACAACAATAATATATAACGATCACCATAACTCGGTATTTTCTTTAATATTGAGCCAATAACAACCGAACTTATTCATTTCTGGCGTCCATCGTCTGCGTGTTCTTGGTTCTTTCTCAGACTCAAGGTAGACTTTTGCACAACACTGTTGCGTTGTGGTGGTGGCCAAGCTTGTTGTTCTTCGCATCTTGTACGACGGGCGAGTTGAAGGGATAGATGAGAATAAAGAACTGGTATCATCGCCCGTGGAATCAGCTGTAGCTTCTACGTTGTGAGCTCGCCTGCTCAGCTCACTACGACCAGCTGTAATTATTTTGTCGGTAGGAGCCCGCTTGCTCAACTCATCACCGCCGATGGTTCGCATGCTGTGGCATCCAGCATCGGCTCCGGATTCGCCCCGGCGCCCCGCGGGAAGCGACCACATATTATACACTGTTTTACTCATCTCCATAAAGGGTTACCCTGCCTTGTTAGCCGCGTAAGTTTTTTGTGCAATTGTACATAAAACACGTGTAGTCCGCGTGTCCGCCCCCCACGTATCTAGGTGACGAATAACATCGTTAATGTTGACGTACCGTACTATGCGAGCTGCGCTCCTGTAGCAGATCAGGCCATAGTATCCGAGGCTGTCAACAGCTTCACCGCAGTGACAACGACACGGAGTAACACAATCGTAGACTTGCAGCGAGCCGGAACGATGCGTCATCAAATGCAACTGAAATAGAATTGACAACAGCGTGCAAGAAAATGCGTAGTTCCGCGCGGGAGGCACTCACATACGTTGCTCAGGCTCACAGCCTCGCGGCCGTTCGCCAACGCAGCATCACATGAGTGAACACCTCACAAGTGAGATCAGTAAGCGCGGGTATTCGAACATCCGCTTTGTCAACCGGCAGGGCCGTTTGCTCATGTATGCTCGCGCAGTTTATCAGCGCTTTATCTGCGCTGGCCATAGCATAGCCTAAACAGAATCAGTCTATAATGTTCTGCTGGGACACAGGCCTACTCTCTATGTGAGAGAATGGGCTCTACACTGCGCAGAACAGTGTTTCGAACTGACATAGGGAACCCATACCACAGGACGGGCCCAGTGCAGGTCGCTAGATGTCACCGTGTTTTGGAAATGCTAGTAAATTAAAAATACATACACATATATACTAAGGCTTTTTCCCATGGGGGTAGGCAAGCACTACAGAACGCCACCTGCTACGATCCTTACATACTCCTTTTGCCTCGTCCACGTTCATACATCTGGTCATACACGCACGCCAGTTGTGAGTACTACGCACCTGAATTAAAAACACGAAGTAGTTTAATGACGTTTAACACATGTAGAGGTTTTTAAAAATAATAATGCTAAGCAGAAAGCTACTAAGATGATGACAACCGCAGTCGTAGGCGATGTTTCCACAACGCCGCGCACGTGGCGTCTTCGATGAATTCGTTGCATCTTGCGGCAATGCGGCACGTTTACACCACACTTTTTGTCGACGCCGAAATCATTTGAACCATAGAATTTATTATATTGAATATTTTGACAGAGATGCAAAAGGACAAACGCGTTCTTCGTGTTCGCCTGCGACTGGTTTATCTGTCATCTTCTTCTCTGCTTTTCACTGTTATAAAAGCTTTAAGCGGTTTCAGACCAACGTATTTTGTAGCGCGTGTTAGCACGAAGTGGCTTACGCGCTTACACTCGCGTCACATTTTGGTGTGCATCTGACTGAATGGCTGGTTGTCTGTATCGGTTCGCGTCAGGCTGGTAACCAAAAATTTACTCAATTGCACTACATAACACCGGATGCGCGTACACTCTGATCTGAAACCACCCTTATACATAGTTGCGTCCGTATCAGTTAGTAAAACAACTTACAAGTGGGATTTTTCCGTTCACACTGCCACAGTACTGGAGGTTCTGACAATTTACCAAGAAAAAAAAAAGTACCAAAACTGACGCTTTACCTAATGAACCATAGATTTAAAGATATAATTAATACTCAAAGACATTCAAATATTTACGAGCGATAGACGGGACAACACGAAGAAAATCGTAATCCAAATCTTGTTACTACTTGGTAACAAATCGTTCTGTCTAGTGTCATACGCCCGCTTGTCAGGTAGCATTCATGTGTCAAAATCGAAAATGTTCGGGATGAAAATTTTTGTATGAAAATATTCCCAATGTCCTCTCTATAAGTCTTTTTAATCTCTTTGTTAATACTACAATCTTAACTACAATACATACAACTAATAAAAACACTATACCTAATTTATTCAGTCGACTTAGACGTCAGTGATAGCAGAACAACCTTAGGTATTGTTACAATTTGATCATGATTTTCGTACAGTGCTGTGCTGAAAGGTACTTTTGGCACGTGGCCGTGGCCGGAACTAACGCTGTCATCTAGTCGATAGGTAGGTTTAGGCGCGTACACACAGATCAAATGTAAGTAAGTGCTCATTTACGGAGTCGCGGCGCGTCACGATAAACATGTCGATTTATTTAAAAACATCGATCTCTGGTTCGATTCAAATTGATCATACAACCATACTATTTGGTGTGGAGACAATTTGTTATATATGGAATATTGCAAAAGTGAGACAAACGAAAGAAAACGAACGAGTTTCGGGCACAGCCGTATGTTCGCATATTATGCACGTGTGACGCCATGTGACGCCGCGTCGAAAGCTGCGTCCAAAGTCGCTTCTCCGTAAATGTACTACGAAGGAATTTGTAAAACACCAACAATGAAAGTCGCAAATTCGTAGATCCAATATTCAGAAAGTTGTAAAGGTTTAACCATGGCCGCACGGTCGAAACTTGGAAAACCGCGCGGTCACGCAGTTCTCTTAAACGGAGCTTAGTAGAAGTCCCATTCTTTTTGCTAACCACTGATACGATTTCGAAGAAAATGTAGACAGTATGAATAAAGCTCCAATGTTTGGACTTCACGACCTTCAGCACTTAAATGCTATGGCCGCGCGGTCGAAACATGGAGAACCGCGCGGCCGCGCAGTTCTCTTAAACGGAGCTAAGTAGAGGTCCCATTCTTCTTGCTAACCACTCATACGATTTCGAAGAAAATGTAGACAGTATGAATATGTCTGTGCTATTGCTATTAAAACCTAATCGCTTTATCAAAACTACTGTCATTTGAACGAAGCTTAAACTAGTACCAGAGCCATGTTATTCAATAGCGGAATTGCTTAGATAACTACAGTAGCTATCGACCATAACCTGTGCCGTAACTTTGATTTGTCTTGATCCTAATCGTAACCGATTGCATCTAGAAAGCCTGGAGGGCGCTAGTAGTAGCTAACATTCCAAGACACCATCGCAGTGCAACAAGAAAGTTATAGAGGGCGCCTATAGTGCCCGAGTTTCCGATATTTCTATATTTTGATCGTAACATCTGATCGCTCATTATACAGTGCTGTGTTGATACATCATCAGCAGTCAATAGCATCCGAATGAATGAACAAATGCTTGAATGTGACATCGCAGCAGTTTACAGCCCTGACGAATAACTATAAGGCTTCGAAATGCCCGGCTTGTTGTAACGTTACTAGACGTGCTAGGTCAAACGTTAATACGCCTGTGCGCAGCTACACTGAGTTCCCAACAGATGACTTCTCTATGGATATGTCGTGTGATAACTTGGACCACAGTTCTCTTAGCTCATCCACCAGCTTGGGCAACAAAACTGTGATCACGGAAAAATTGAAGCCTAGCACCAATGCAGACTGAATCGTTCACTGCTATTCTGAAATCGACCCTAAGTCAATGGCGTGGCGTGGTGACATAAATACAGACATGCATCAGTTGCGCGACGATATTAAGTCAACCCTAACAGATGTGAAATGGAGAAATGCAAACCCTACGTACAGAGCAAAGGAGTCTCTGATCTCCGTGATGACGTCATAATACTTCTGCCGAGAGCCAGTCGGTGGGGCACGACATCCTACAGAAGCGTGAGGTCGAACTAAGCAGTACAAACACGCCAGCTGTGTCGGAGCTGTTAATTAGTCACTTGGAAGCTAAGATCGGCGAATTGGAACAGGCTCAGCAGTGTAATGTGGAAATAAGCAACGTGCCCGAGAGGCGCACTGATAACTTATCAGCAATTATCCAAGCTGTAGGAAGTGCACTTAAGTCTGCGGTCTTACTAAATGACATTGTTTCGGTGCACAGGGTGCCCCACGCACACCAACAGAGCACAATACCAAAAAACATCATCCTTAAATTCGCTACCCGCCCGCAGAGGGACAACATGCTTAGCGCATTCCGTAAAGCTAATTCATTGAAGACTGACCAAGTCGGTATCGCTGGCACATCCGCATCTATTTACGTCAATGAGCACTTAACCTTATGGAAGAAACAGTTATTTTGAAAAACCCGTGAAATCGCTAATAATCTTAACCACAAAGTATGGATCAGAAATGGTAGGTACCCCATATAGGTGCACGAGCGTGAGGGTGAAAATGCTTTCGCGATACGATCTCACTAAAATTAAAACCAAAACGAAAGCAGTTTGAATAACTGCGTGTGTGTAGTCGCAGCGGAAAAATGACGAATTTCTTCATTTCAGTTTATCAGATATTTAGAGTATGACGTCGTGTAATTGTGTATGGTAAGCACAAATTTGTGCATCCAACCATTGGCGAGCTATTCAACAAAAACTGTTTGCGCTGGAACTACGTCATCCTAGCGGCACTTTTCTCCTTTACCAGAATCCACTGCACAACCACTGCTCTTATTATTTTCGATGTTTTTACCAAAGTTAGGTAAACTTATAAATGTCCGTAAGGATTGAGGAGCTACTTTTCGTATCTTAATGAAATTAATATACACACATCAAAAGTGTCTAGGGATCAAGCATTTTTATGCGGATTTCTTGAGATTGAGATGTGGCTTTGTAATAAATTTATGATTTTATAAATTTATATGGATCCTTTTTGGTGCATTTCATAATTTGAATCAGGAACTCTCAATCAAATTCGAGTAAAAGATGAAAAAAGCTGTCAATATTTTCCCTATAAAAACATACAACGCATTGAAGACATTATTAGTGCTACTGTTTCCCTACTACTGATTAAAACCAACGTTATTATGGAGCGGCGACGTCATTTAAGCAGGGAAGAAATGCTCAGAGCCGTGGGAATGATAGAAGCTGGTTCCCGGCAACGTACTGTGGCTTTAGCTCTGAATACAAGTCAGAGTGTTATCAGTCGACTTTGGACACGTTACCGAAGCACTGGTACCGTGGCTGAGCGCCATGGAGGACGGTATCGCTGCACCACACGGAGACAAGACCGATACATTCAAATCTTAACTCGAAGAGCTCCAACAATAACCGCCATGATGTTAGCCGTGAGGCTTCATCACTCTTCAGGGAACTTAATTAGCGACCAAACAGTCAGAAACCGCTTGCATGAAGTGAACCTTCATTCCCGAAGACCGCTACGGGTACCACCTATAGCAATGTACAATCGTAGGATTCGATATCAATGGGCTCTTGAACACAGAAATTGGGCAGAAGAACAATGGCGTTTCGTGTGCTTTTCTGATGAGTCTCGTTTTGGTATGAGACCGGATACAAGACGTATACGACACTGGAGAACCCCTGGACGCCAACAGCGATTAAAATCCTGCCAGGAAGTCCATCCTTATAGTGGTGGAACCATCATGGTATGGGCGGGTATTTGGATCGGCGGAAGAACTGAGTTGATTTGGATCAGAGGCAACCTCAACGCTCAAATTTATGCTGAGACGATTGTATCAGACGTCATCGTTCCTCTACAAGTGCAAATCGGTCCCTTATTTCAGTTAATGCATGATAATGCACGACCGCACACCGCAAGAGTTGTAAGACAGACTCTCGCCGCAGCTAACATCAATGTCCTGCCCTGGCCTGCTCAGTCGCCAGACTTGAACCCGATTGAGCATACATGGGATATGCTACAGAGAAGAGCTCTGCCAAATATGGAGGGTATCCAGTCGCAAGAAGACCTTTTTTTGTTGTTGCAACGAACATGGGCGGCCATTCCACAGCGTGATTTGGATGAACTCATTTTGAGTATGCCAAACCGATGTTCTTGTGTTGTTAGTGTTCGCGGTAGAAACACGGATTATTAATTGTTTAAGTTACCCAATAAAATTTTAAAGAAAACTGTTATTTCAGTCTTTTTTTCGAACTTTAATGTTAGTGGTTCAAATGTCAAAAATCCCTTTATTAGGAAAATGGCAAATTTCTTTATTAATGCAAAGGTGACTTGGTTTATCGTTACTGTGACAAACGAAAACACTTTATTTGATGAATCCTTAAAGAAAATTTTAATTAATATCAATCAGGAGAAAAGTTATTGCAAAAATATATGTTGATCCCTAGATACTTTTGATGTGTGTACTTATTTAGTAGTAAGCTTAAAAATATTGTAGGATGAATCCTCGAATTTGTAGTATAATAGTTCAATAGTTATATGAACATAAAGGTGGCTCCGCAATCCAAATGTTTGGATTGAGGAGCCACGTGGAACACGGAAAGTATATAATGAATATTCTTGAAAAAATTGTATTATTTAGTAGTAATTGTGTACAATGCCTACTAAAAATCTGATTCCAGTACTGTTGATATTCAAAAATATACAATACTTTTAATTTGGCTCCTCAATCTATACATGAGAGCGTGAATTTCCACAAAAGTAATTGGTCAATTTAAATTCCCCTCCAAAAACATTTAGTAGTAAGTTTGATTGAATTTGTAGTATATGAACAAAGTAGTAAAACTGAGTGAATTTAGTAAATAAACGCATTTTCTTTGGCTCCTCAATCCTGACGTTACTGTATTGAAAAGATACTTGAGTTATCTGAGATCAAAACGGTATAAAAAAAACAAAGACACTAACATTTAGTATAAATGTCTACTAAATATATATGCACAGCTCAACATTGTATGTATTTGATATCTGAAAAAAAAATAACTTTTCGATATTCCTTAAGACTTCGCTATTAAGGGTGACCATGTTATATTAATGAAACCAGGATAACTAGTTTTTGATTTATTTTTATTTTACAAATCTACAATATCGGAATACAGGTATGTACAGAGATTCTTCATATCTTTAAGGTAGGTACTTACTTACCCTTTATGTTCATATAACTATTGAACTATTATACTACAAATTCGAGGATTCATCCTACAATATTTTTAAGCTTACTACTAAATAAGTATATTAATTTCATTAAGATACGAAAAGTGGCTCCTCAATCCTTACGGACATATATTATTTGTTCTATGTTAAATGTATGCATGCGTTATTAATTTTAATTATCTTATCTTATTATCACCAATTTCATTTTTTATAACTCCATGAATTTTAATTGTTTTAACTTTTCATTTTCAAATTACCTTACTTATACTCAATTGTAATTGGTACCTCGCTATGGGTATGGCATGCCAGTGTGCAGTATTTGATGTCTGGTACCAAATAGGGTGTATTCCCGTTGTTCCCACTGCCATAATAGGTGCAAAAACTTGGTATTGTTCAACCCTCGCAAACTTAATCCAGTCATCCTGACGCAGTTAACTCAAAGAAAGAGCCAAGTACCATAGATCCGTCTCCGAAATGACACACTGACAATACTATCGCGACAAATCAAGGCCTCACTGGCGTTTCGTTGCTGGAAGGGCGTCTAAATAATAAGGAAGTAATTACCCAAATTTTTTACAAGAAAAAAAAGGCGTTTAGTTTTCGAACATATGTATAATTAATATACTAAGAAGAAAAACCAAAGGCTTGTACCGTGTAGTCACATTAAATTAAGACAACTTGCTTATACACAAAAAGTAAAGTAACTGAAATGCACTCATCGTCGTAAACCCTCTGGGGCTGGCGCTTCTGTAGGTGGTAATGTCGTATACTTATATGGCTGTATTGGGATAAAACCCCCACCGCTACTATCCCATATAGGTTCGGCAAGAAAGGCCAAAAATATATATAAAATTAAGGTGCAATAGACGACAGGTATGATCGAATATTTTATCTGTAAATAATAAATGTCAATGTTATTACTCAGGTATGAAAGTATCAATAGGCACCAATATTATAAGAAAATTATTAGAAGTGACTACATTAATGACCACTTAAAATCGCCCCTTTAGTTTTTTTTTTTTAAATTTAGGTAATAAACCTAGGAAATATATTATAATCATTTGAGACGGAATTGTGTAGCCTTTGTTGGATTGCGTGTCGTGTGCTTTGTAAAGCTATGATTGATTGAACTACATTTCCTTTTTTTTACTTGAAGCTCAAACCAAGATTATACGTTTGTCATGAATGACGGAGCGTAGACAGCAGAGGAGGCAGTAGTGTACCTAAATAGAGTACACCCACATTTCGCCAGTTATATTTAAGTCCCATGTAATAGATTCCGTGGCTGCTACTACTGAGAAATTCCTGATGGAAAAACCCAATAACAATTTACCCGACCCGCGAACCCAGGACCTCATGCTCAGCAGTCGCGATTGCGGCCACTATCCCAAAGAAAACGTCTTTAATTCCTGCTTAATCGTTCAACAAGAGAAACTAACCTTTCCGAGGCAGAATACAAAAATTTAGGGGCGAAGCCAGGGGGTCTTTCTGTGTTTGATTATAAAAACACAACATTTTCAATGAAAAAGTTTGAAAAAGATATTTAAACGATTGCCTATCATAAGTTCGAAAAATATTTGACCGAATTTCATTCGACCTAAAACTCTTCAACTATTACAGTTTCATTTTTTTTTTTACTTCATCGAAGTCACGTCTGCCACGGTATCAGTTGACCTATTATCAATTCTATTTTGTTCATTATTCCGACGTTTCATTTGGTCGAAAAACTTTTTACCGAAGTTAAACTTAGCCGAAATAACACCACATTTGTTGAACATTTGTTCTAAGTATTATGTTTCCGAACATTCATGAACCACTGTTTTAATTACCTTATTTTTATTTCACCAAACGCCTAGAAAGTTTGTGCACACTATTTCATCTATAAAAGGATGCATGCTTCAAGCATACAGCATGCAAGCAGGTATGCAACATGCAGGAAGCATTGTTTCTGTCACGCGCCTACGCGGGTTTAAATTATTTAACGTATTGACTTTTTTTGACACTATTTTAATTTAATATTGAAAATGCTACCAAATAACCGGCTATATATTTGTGACCAAATAATATTCCGTAAAATGTTGTTTCGGTGTGGTGAAAATATGGCAAATGAAAAAGTTCAAAAGAGACTTCGGCCAATACCAAAGAGTTATTTTGTAAATCGGAGAAATATAGTTCGGTAAAATAATACCTATGACACATGATACTTCGATGATCTAAAAATATGTCAAATAATGCATATAGCAAAAAAGACGTCGGTCAATAGTTTTCGGTAAAATGAAATTCGAACAAAAACAAATTGGGAAAAGTGATCGGTTCCCATTTAAACACATAATATTTACCATCGTCATAATCGGTACTTTTCCAGATCGATAGCAGTAGTAACCCGGAGTATATTGAAAGGGTGTGCAGAATCCGAAATTACTTGCTATACCTACACCTAGTGTCGCAATATACACCTTTGATGGCCACGGATGAGGAGCATCGATTGACTGCAATAAGAATAAACTATATTAGTAAAACACAATTTTTTTTTTCTACCTATGTCCGTTATACACTTTGACTATTCTACCGATGTGCCCAAACCGGTTTCAATAGAAAGATAATAATGGCGAAAACAATGCATTAGGCGTCAGTGAAACATAAACGCTGACGACGTTCAGCCAAAACAAAAATTTTATAATAATTCTTAAAAAGAGAACGAGCGTTTTGTCACCAGAGCTGTATCAAGTTGTGGTATGTATAATTGTATATTTCATGATCAATAAGACCATGGCACCAGCAGAAAGATCGAGGACTGTTTTGGTTTAATGTGTGATTACAAAAATCCTGATGGAGAACCCAACAACATCTTTGCCCAACCTCGGAATCGAACCCAGGACCGCTCAGCAGCCCCACGTGCGACCACTATATCAACAAAGTTCAAAATATTTGACAAATCGAACACATCCAGAGATAAGTATTTGACAATAATATTATTTTAATACTATTAATAATGTTGTCCATAAAATACCCACTGTTGAATAACAATCTATTAATGCCTATGCTTTCTATATGGAATCTTCAAAAAGTTACATTACCATGCACAGCACGAAGGGAAGCCACATTGAGCACGCTCCCATCGAAGATATCAGGTTACATAGCGCCGCTGCGACAATCACAGAAACGAGTAATCCAACTTTAAAGTCCAGTTCTAAAAGTTCATTCAGGGTCTCTGAAATCTCATGATCCATGTGTACGATTCTACTGGAATTGATAAGAGCAAAAGCGGCCCCTGAAAAATAACGGTGTTTTCAAATATATATATATATTTAAAATATGCTCTTATAAAAATGCACGAAAAGGTTAGGTTAGATTTAGGTTTATCTACACAAATTCAATGCGAATACAAAGTTTCGTGTCCCGTGCTATTAACCGTTGAGGAGTTCTATCGAGAGGAGACGATCCTGGCTGACCTGATCCAGCCTGACATAATCTGATACTACAATCAGATTATGTCTATCATAAAAATGTATTGTCACCAGAACCAAAGGTGTGTGCAAAATTTCAGGTCCATTGGAGTCAACTGGTTTATTTAGTTGCAAAATTTGACCAATAGATACCAACTAACAAGGCAAGTTAAATAAAAACCTGTAATGAAATAGTGTCATAATAACGTAGGATAGAGACATTACACCGAATTGTTGCCCAATAACTTTGGGTATAGTTAAATACGGCGTAACTAGCACTGATAAATACCACATAAGTGATAAAAGTAGCCAAATTGAGATTTCGCTCCCGTTGAATTTAGCGAAACTCACAATACCACGTCTCCATTTGTTGCCGACTCGGGTTAGTCACAAAACCGTGTATATTGTCAGGTAACCATTACCCGTGGAAACCATAAATGACGTTGATCAGGTGTTCGACCAAATGGTAGAAATGTTTAGGAAGGGAGGGACGCATTTTTTCGAAATGCGGCGTACGGACAAGAAACCCAACCTTAAGGAGGAGACTCTGGAGCTTATTTATATAAACTTCATGTAAAATAGTGTTACATACAAATAAAATAGACTTATAAACGCTTATGACGGAACGACTTGAAACTCACCCATCACTTCGTCAGAATAACGGGCACATAACAAAACAATTACGAAATTGGTAACACGTGACCTTCGATGCTCCAGCACACGCTTTATAGAAAAGCGAAAAAGCTATTGAGCAAAACCTGGGGTCGAAAGTGTTCGTCCAATCACTTGGGACGAGCCACCTGATGAAGTTGACCAAGTTTCAGTGGGTACGAGTATATCGTCGTTTCGAAGCCGGAGATTCTTTCGGAAGTCGAAAACTTCTAAGGCCAGTCGTACGCATCGTATGCATCTCGACTTGATCCCGAATATGAGGATTCCACAGCCACCTTAATCCACTATTTCACAGAAGACCTGTCAGAAGTCAAACCAAGACAAAATCGAGGCGACTCTTAGACAACGGAAAAGCTTCTGGTGAGGATGCGATAACGACTGAGCTTCTGAAAGCCAGAGGAAGTCCTGTAATAAGAGAGCTTCGGAAGCAGCTTTTCAACTTGGTCCTGTTCTCTGGGAGAACTCCAGAAGCATGTAGAAGGTGCGGTCGTTCTTTTCTTTAAAAAGGGAACAAAACCCTATTAAATACAGTTATACCAGGTGCATTTAAAATGCTCTAACGTTTGGTGTTACCCTGGCTTGTAAAACTAAGAATAAAATGGATAGACAAAACTTTCGAACTTAATTACTACCGTAGTATCAATGTGATTTATTTATTAAAAAAAATATTTTATTACCAAAAGTAAATATATAACCGTAGTTGCAGTTCTTATCAACAAACCGCCACCATAGAATAGCGGATTCTGGTTTCAGAGTCAATTGACTTTTTTCTGAAACAAAAACATGACATGTATTTACACTATTATAATACGATTTAAGCGCAACGCTCACAAGGAGCGGGTGGGGGTCGGGGACATATGGACGACTAGCTTTTGCTCGCGGCTCTGCCCCCGTTATGTATGAAATGTACCCACTGGAAAGTTTTAAATGTTGGCTATAGCACTCGGAGATGATGTAGCTTCACGTTAGTGGAACAATTTTTTTTACATATAAAGTTACAAACTTACCTCTTAATCACCCACTCAGGGGCAGAAAAAGTGGCCCAGTGCATAAAGGAAGCTCGTAAACAAACGTAAGTGTTATTTATGAGATGTTTTGATATCGGTAGGTTTCAAGTGACCTGTTTAGTTTATTTGAGTGGATAATTTGAAATTAATTATTGACATTGTCTAAAAACTTGTGCCAGAACAGTTTTAATCGTTAATCCGAGAGGTAAGGTAAAATTCTTTTTATTTTCATTGGTATGTAAAATTGTTTGTTACTGATTTTTTTATGGATTGCGTGTTTATTTCGATTCCAGAAAAAAATAGAAGATGCCACTTACTGCTGCCCAAGTTGGTCAGTCGTATCGTTTAACTAAACTTACGTTATAAACCATTAACGCATTCCGTGTAATAAAAATTACAAACATATTTTATTATAAATACAAATTAGATCACCATTCCATTTTGGGCCACTTTTTCAGCCGCTGAGTGTATTAAGTATAGATATAGAAGTATAGACAAGTCGACAACACAGGAGCAGCGTGCGCGAGGCGTGCTCGACCCGTATCTGGTCCTTGTGTGTGTTGCGCTTTGTGCCCTACACCGCTGCACCGCTGCACCGGCACCGGCGCGGCGCGGCGGCGGCGGCGGCGTGTTCGCTGCGAAAATCTTCCAACACGGCAATATCGGTAACTTACTTTGAGCACTGAAGATCTTCATAAAACCAAAGCTCTTAGGAAGAATATGTAATACTATAGCAAATATAGCTCCAACTGTCGCATCTTTACATCTGGAATATAGAATAAACAACTTCAGAGTGTAAATATGTAATGAGTTAACTAGTTATTGCCCTCCCTGAAGCAGTATATCCTGCACTGCCAGGCTGGTACGGCTGGTTTTAGTCGAGCAGCTACGTCACAATTTGAGAATTTAACATTAGCTAAACGACATGCCGCAACAGCCCCACAATACAGGATCGAGTGTGTATCAACGAGGTGCTCGGTACTCTCAAATAGTGTCGCGAGTTACGTTACGAGTACAAGGTACACACAAATAAATAAAATAATAATAAGATGGTGTTATTATTATTTTATTTATTTGTATACATTATTTTTATCTAAATTGTAATGATTTTGTTTGACGATATAAAGATAAATGGCAATGGGTGTAAATTAACAGAATAAATGAATTTATGATTGACTACAACCCGTGACTACAACGGCAGTTACTAAGACATTACCCTGGTAAAGTTGGTGTATGTTCACTAAAGTCGGCCCATCCAAAACCAAGAATCGGCACCCAGCGGAAGAACAAGGCGGCCAATAAAAGTACGAGAAATATTACGGACAACTGTAAAAAAAATAGTTTGTGTAAACAATAAATAAGAGAAGAAAATAATGGTAATGGTGAAAGAAACAGTCATCATTCTCCTGCCCGTATCCCAAATTTATTTGTGGTCGGCGCAGCATGCCTTCTTCTTCCATACTTCTCTATTAGTCGTCACCTCAGCAGTCACCTCCTTTCTAGCAATATCATCGTCCATCCATCATTTCTTTGGTCTTCCTCTATTCTCATAGCCATACATTTTCCTCCGCAGTACATGTCCTTACTATGAAAACCGATTACCACAAATTTTCAGACACCGGCACTACTTTCAGAGTCGGAGGGACTCTGAAAGTAGTGCCGGTGTCTGAAAATGTACTCATTCCTTATTTTATCTATTCGCTACACCACACATCCCCCACAGCATTCTCATCTCAGCCACATGCAATTGCCTTTCATTCATCCCTTTTGTGGCCGAACATTCTAATCCATACAAGACAACAGGTCTAACCATGGTTTTATAAATCTTCCCTTGAGTTTACGCGGGAGTCGCATATTGTTCCCGTGACCTGCCGCCATTTCATCCATCCAGTGTTAATTCTGTACCTAACCCTCCGTTCTATTTCGCCATCACTTTGCATGACCGACCGAGACAGATACCGAAACTCAGACCAGGCTGGGAGGAGCGCGCCATCTAGCGCCATGGGCGTCGTTAAGTTATAACTTTTCCTGCTTGATGCCACAGAATCAGTAAGTACGAGAAATAAAGAAATGTACACAGCACAGTAGAACCACATTTCACTATTATATTTTTGAAAGCTAATGAGTATCTGAGTAATCTTACTACCTCTAAAACTTCACGTTTTCTTTGAACTATCGCGCGTGGTCCGTACTTTTGACCTTGTGAAAAGCCTTTATCACAGAGACTTCTTTTTTCTGCCTCTGGATTGGCACTCCTATTGAATGTACGCATGATCGACCGATATAGACAGAGGCTGAAATAATTTAGGAGCCCTTTGCACCGAGGCCTTAACAAGCAATTATGCAATACATACTATTCCTGATTTTTATGACGATCACATGGATCGTCACAAGAATCAGCGAAAAAAAAAATCTGCAAAAATCAGGAATGTGTAGCATAAAATCTATGTGTAATAATAAAAAAATACCGTTTCATGTAAACTCATATCCTTTGGTATCTCAGCTTTGCTCCTCTTAAAAGTATTCTGTAATTCTTTCCTCTGAACTTCTGAAAGACCTTTGGAAACCCTGTCAAAATATATTTAGTAAGTTTATCGCCGCGCGATTATAGGCGCGTTTCTAAGATTCATATAGAAGGCGATTACACCCTTAAGGCTTTGTTGTGCCGCCGCACAGCAGGGCCTTTAGGACATTTAGGATTAGCCCAATCAATCAAAAGTCGCCAGCGGACTGCTACTTCTACTGCTCGCAATGAAGCGGGTGACATCGTGTTTTCTCTAGGGTCAAATCAAAAGAATCCATATTTTTTTTATTTTAACTTGTAAAACAATAAAATTACACAAGCTTTTTCTCTTGACGAAAATCTAAATGTAATAAAATCGGTGTTCGTTTATTCCGCGTCACACCAAGATAACCTACGTTTTCGTGAAGGTAGAAACGGAAGTAGGAAGATGACGGTGATTGCAATTTTATTTACTTGAATATATTTAGTTAAGCGAGAGATTTCGATGAGATCGATTTACTAATAATAATGTACATTATTTACAAACACTGTTTTAAGCTTTTACGGTTTATAACTAAACTTACACTGTCACAACACTGTCTTCATGTCACTGTCTGTAACTTGTCTGTCTGTTGTCTGTGTGTCAATTTATCGGGAGCTCACAACAAAGAAGATAGGTATCCCATAAGTGACAATGTAAGATTATTTCCAACTACAAAAAATAATAATAAAAGTAACTCACTTGCCAATAAGTACCGTGTGGTAAACCAAATTAACAATAAACATAGCAAAAGCCGTAGGGAATGCAAACACCGAATATGTAAAGTAGTTAAATATATCCGGCCATTCCATTTCAGGCTCTGTATATCTGTGAATAACAAGTGGTAATGAATTCAAATTGGCAGAATGAACTTTAAGCCCCAGATACACTATGGGACATTTTGTCCCGCAACGTGACGCGGAACACTCAATCTACGTGACGCTGCAATAGTCCAGTAATATTAGGGGTTAAACTCGCGTCTGCGCCGTAAGTTATTCAAGGTCAAAGGTCACAAAAAGACACGTCGCCACAGACAACCTCCTCTAGATTTCGCAAAGAAGGCGACTTATGCGCGCCGCATATTTGTGACTTAGCACTAATATAACTCGATGCGCGTATCTATGTATCTCTTCAGTGTCTCTGTGTTCAGTGTCGACCAGAAGTTAGACCCACGATGACGCTAGCAATTTAGAGAATTCAATTTGTATGAAAGTTGATTGTTACGGTTTACTCAAAAAAAAGACTACCTATGCTGTTAAATGGTGAGGAAAATTATCCAGGACCTTGAGTTATAAAAAAGATGGGATTATATTGAACTGTTAGGTAAAATTATAAAATCAACCATTTTAGAAAGAGCTCAACTTAAAGTGGCTGAGGTAGTGACTCTCGTTGATGTCTTTCCCTTTCACCCATTAGGTACTATTGTATTGCTGTCTTTTTCCTACAAAACTAATAGTGTCATGAGCAATACGTTGTTGCTTATCGATAGATAAAATATCGATGCTATCGATATTTTGTTGTTTATTTGAACAAAATAATTCAATTAAAATATAAATACATAAAATTCACGGTTCATTCTGAAAAAATAATAAGGTTTTGTGCGAATTCAACCGTCAATTAAACCAATGGCATGTAAAAATGTTAAAATTAAAACTTAAATTTGCTCATCAGGAATATTCAGTAATTTATTACATAATTTGTAATGAAGTAGGGTCTTTACAACATAAAAAGGGAATATTAATAAATCATTCTGTTTAAAAAAAATATCGACGTCAGAATCTACATTTAATGTCATTGTCCCATTACTACGGCCGGTGACGTCACCTTGAAATACCCAATCGGATTGCACTTGCCATTACCCGCGCACCGCGTGCATTCCGCAACTTTTGGCGAACTCGATTTCAAACAAAATATTTATGATACGGAATCTAGTGGAGGTTATCTGTGCACGTCGCAGACACGAGATTTTATGAGACTTTTGAGACAACTTTTATAACACCAAAATGAAGCTCTATACGAGATTACAGCATATTATCTCTCATTACCAGGTTGAACCCTTTTTTTTGCTTAAGTGACTGGACTACAACGTTGCAGTGTCCCGCAACATGCCTCGCAACGTTTTTCGTGACGCGGGAAATGTTGCTTGTTCCCACTCCGATAGTACGATAGCGGGCGTACGTGTGCCGCGTCAGTGTCTCGCCATTTGTTACCGGGTGTAGTCGTGTGCGCAACATGCTTTGCAACATATCAGTAGTGTGGGGAAACGTAGTTCCTGAGAGACAAATGTTCCGCAACATGTTGCTCCTGTTGCATTTGTCTCCTAGGGTATTAGAGGCTTTAATAGAACAATATAAGCTTATGAAAATGTAACACGATTGGGAGTTAATAACGGGTGTTAGTTTAGAGGCGGAGAACTTTAAACTGAAATAAACGACAAAAATTAAAAAGGTTTTTAATATTCATGGAATTGACCATATTTGACTGATAAATAATTTTATAAGTACCGTTGATGATAATACATTTTGGGTATGTGGCCATTTAACCTTTTGACCGCCACGGTCGGCTATAGCCGACAAATGAAAAAGTGCCCAACATGCCACCGTCAGCTACAGCCGACAAGAAAACGACATTTTTCAAGTGGTTTTCATCTGTCGGCTATAGCCCACCGTGGCGGTCAAAAGGTTAAATTTAAAGTTATTCGCCGCTAAACAAAATCCTTTAGTTAGCGAATAATAACATATTCAAATTAAAATAATAATACAGTAGTTTATCGGAAATACATTGTGAAGGATGGCACGGTTGACATATGTCGGGCATGCCACCGTCCGGGAGAATCGATCCGACACATTATCTCTGGGTGTTCTCGTCTGGCTAACGGAGAGTACTTGCACAGACACAACCTCGTTGCTAGGATTATCCACCAGCTACTTGCTTTGAAGTACAACCTTGTGGAATCAGAAGTGCCATACTTATAGTATGGCACTTCTGATTCCACAAGGTATATGCGCCCGACCCAGTTCTCGATGATGGTAATGTCACGTTGTATTGGGATCGACCTATCGTCACTGACAGGACTATTGTTGCTAATAAGCCTGACATTGTGGTGATAGATCGATTGGAGCGTCGCGCAATGATCGTTGATATAACGGTCCCGCATGACGAGAACCTCGTGAAAGCAGAGAAAGATAAGCAATTCAAGTATCTAGATCTTGCTCGCGAGGTTGTCGACATGTGGGACGTGAATACGGCAGTCATTGTGCCGATAGTCGTATCGGCCAATGGTTTAATAGCCAAGAGCCTCGACCGACATCTGAAGAGGCTCTCGCTTGGCAGCTGGATCAAGGGCTTGATTCAGAAAGCAGTACTTCTGGACACGGCGCGTATTGTTAGGAGGTTCCTCTCTCAAGAGCCCTGACCACCGGTAGCTCGGACCCTGTTCCCGGTGCTGGTGGACTACTATTTTATATATTTTTAAATGTTTTTTTTTTATACTAATTTTGTACAAGAATATTTAAAAATATAAAAATAAGTGAGAAAAATAAATAAAGGATTAATACAGTAGTTTTACAATATACATACTCATGAAAACATCCTCGGAAGAGCAAATTTACGTACGAAGCGTGCAAAATAGCGGTACTACCTGTAAAACACAAAAATAATTATTAGGTAATGTTTTTTGGTTTAAAATGCGCATGGTTCTACTGCGGAGTAAGTATGACACATTGTATCGCAGAACTCCTCAGTAGTTACTGTCACTGAGTTGCCCGATTTGTGCTGCAGAAAGGATCTGTCTACGTTAAACCCGATTATTTGGATTAAATCGAGTAAAAATCCAAATAGCAGGTGTAAATTACTTTCGCCAATATCTTGTGCTGAACCATAAAACCACGAATTTCTTGTGATGTTTAAATGATAGACGGCAGGTCGAGTTGCAGATCGTTCGAATCCAGGCAGGCACTTTACTTTGCGTAAACTATTACATCACCACTGCTCTCAAAATAGAGATGGAAATCTTTGACTTTCCCCAGAACCAACTATTCGAAGATACATAAATAAGACATTCTAGACTTCGACGACCCGAATGGCGCAGCGGTAGTGAGGCTGCCTTACATTCATAGGGTTCCGGGTTCGAATCCCGGTAGGAGCAAGTGTTTGTGTGATGAGCATAGACATTTGTTTCCGAGTCATGGATGTTTATATGTATAATAAGTATGTATTTGCAAACAAAAAGTATCTATGTAGTATATCAACTATCTGGTGTCCAGGACACAAGCCTCGTTGCTTAGTGTGGCACTAGATGGCGCTGTGTGTAATGTCCAGCGATATTTATTTATTTATTCGCCAACCCGTACTGGACCCACTTCCATAATTTTATTTGATTTAGTTTATTGTCTCGAATAGATCGTAAATACATTTATTCCTTTAAAAAACACAGGTATGTGGGGTATGGCTACAATTCCCATTCCTTTGCTTTTAGGACCATTTTGTTCATAGGAGGATGTGCTAATAGGACATTTTGCTAGTGTCGTTTTGCTAATAGGAAATTTTAAATATCCTTAACATAGTTGTAGCACACACCCACGAGCGCCTTTCCACGGCTTTTAGCTTTTCTCATACTATTTATTTGATACGGAGACGGAGACGCAAGGAGCCCGCACACGCACCCGCACGTCTTTTAGCGGACGCCCTTATTACATACTTTTTTTTAGTATTACGTACCGATCGACGAAGAGGTATGAATTGCACTATTGACTACGTAACGGACTTCACGCACGTCGCTGTTCTTTCCCGATGGCTGAAATACAAAGAGGTACAGATAAACAAATTTTAACAAAAAGAAAAAAGTATTTTGTATGAGAGGTCTGGAGTCGAAACTAAACCAAAGATTGTCAACGTTTGTGTGCGTGTGTGTGTGTGTGTATGCGGGTATGTTTTTGTGTAGGCCTTATGATTTATAGTAGGTACATACAATATTTAAAAAAATACAAGCACACAAATAATTACACGACCCAATTAATCAAATTGACGGAGGGCCGACATTGATGATGAAAGTACTTTAATATCTAAGGAGGTCTAATATGGCAATGATACCACACGTAACAAGAATGTAATCGTACTCACGTCTAGTTTTCCGCACGCTTTAGTTATAAGATCAGTTAGATTTAATGTCGCTATTAGCCGACTACTAAACATCGAAAGAAAAAACGCTGCAGTACTAGTTTTGAATACTAACCTAAAAAAAAAAACGTTTTAATACAAACTCTCTGGGAATGGTAATGGGATAAGTGGAGGGAGGGAGGGAGGGGAGGGAGGCATTTGCCCTGCAATGGGGTACAAATGTCTGATAATAATAATAATAAAAGGCGAATGCTGAAAGCCGAGAAAGATAAGCAAATCAAGTATCTTGACTTGGATCACGAGGTTTGTGAACTCGGCGACAAGTGGGATGTAAACTTTTCAGCCACTGGCATAATTGCCAACAGCCTCGGCCAATACCTGAGGAGGCTCTCGTTAGGCAGCTGGATCAAGGGCTTTATTCAGTGCGTGGTACTCGTGGACACGGGTCGTATTGTTAGGAGGTTCCTCTCTCTGGAACCCTGATGGCCGGTAGCTTGCATCCTGTTCCCGATACCGGTGGGCTACTATGTGCCTTCTCACGAAGCATTGCTTTCTGTCGCAAATCATTGCTTTTACCATAAAATACCGTCAAACGTACTTACTTAGTTTCAGAATACTGTGAAGCATCGCCAGAAGCTAAGAACCAAAAAGTTATGCGTTTGTCGAAGCCTGAATTGTTGAGCAGCACTATGAGCCATGAAGTTAGTACGAACAGCATAATAGTCTCCTGTAACGGAAAGAGTTGTTTGTATATTTTTATAGGATTTTTATCTGTAACTAAAAGGTTAAAATAAGTAGGTAAAAATAAAAATAAAACCATATTTTTACCGGCATTTCATGAAAATATTTAGTGGAAAAATTGAGATTGTATTGCGATATGATTCAGATTAAAAACTGCAGTGCCACAAAATAAAAACTTTGTAACAAAAAATTTAACCGACGAAAACCGGAACTGAAAGGCGAAAAACAAAAACTTTACTCTAGCTAAGTTCCAAAGTTAAAGTACATAAGAAATTAAGTTACGAGTCGGCGCCAACCAAACAACAAGAAAATTAACTACGTAAAGTGTGGAATGATGGTAGCTTGATTGCTCTTTGCTTATTGTTTGTTGGCGCCGCCGCCGCCTTAAAACTTAATTACTTACTTTAACTTTGGAACTGAGCTAGAAAGGTTTTTTATTTTTCGCTTTTCAGTTCCGGTATTCGTCGGTTAAATTTTTTATTAAAAAGTTTTTATTTTTCGGTTTTATTAAGTTTCCTTTTTCGTTGCTGAAATCCACTCGTTGTACTTAATTTTTGGTTGCTATTGAAATTCAAAATTCGACAGTTTTGTAAAAAAGTTATTATTTTTGGCTTTTCAATATCCTTCTCTGTCAATTTTTTTTTTGTTCCTGAAATCTACTTTGTGCTTAATTTTTGGTCGCTGTTGAAATTCCAAATTCCTTGTTAGGCGAAGGGTGGCCGTTTGGCGAAAAATTTTCCCTACCGTCAAACAGGTTGACGAGTACAATGGCAAGATGAATATAATTATACAGTCCTGACCGTTTTCGGACACGGCACCCAATCTTAGAGGGATTAGCGATCGGCCCGGGTGAACAAGTGTACAAGTGTGTGGCAATCCGTCATGACCGGAGAGAGATCAGGCGCAGGACCAACGGCTTAACGTGCATTCCGAAGCACGGGGGTATCTTACCGCCAAATTCCGGACTACTACTGAGAAATTGCTAATGGAAAAACCCAATTGCACTTTTTGCCTGACATGGGAATCGAACCAAGAACCCCACGCTCAGCAGTCTAGCTTGCGACCACGTGACCGACGGGGCAGCAAGATGACTACCATCGTTCGAAACACAATCGAGCCAACAATTGATAAACAATCGACAATTCGTTCCATCGATGAATTTCCCGAAGTAGAGTTATGGAAAGAGACCTCCAGATATTGTAGTAATTAAAGATGTGCACTATTGTAGTGGCCTTGTATCTGAGATAAAATTAGAAACCGAATCTCGTGTTATGCTGAGACATAACATATCAGTATATGAGTGCCTCGTTTATGGTGCTATAAAACTAATTCGACGTGGGAAAGAAAGTTTTTGCTATATTTGGCACCGAGCAGAGTGAAAACACTAGTTAGTTTATAAGTATATTATACATTTTCGAAAACAAGTAGTATTTTTATTTTATTTTTGTACCCTATCACAATTTTGTCCAATTTAACCCAAAGGTTGACTGGTAGAGAATGCCTTGTGGCATTAACTCCACCTATGTACCACTAGTGTACATGAAGTTTAAATGAATAAATAAAACACTCGATGGCATTTCATTATCAGATTCAGATCCAAATCAGATGTTAAACAACCCGCATGATGAACGAGCGTTTTTTTTTAAATGAGCCCAAACACGATATAGCTGCTGTAGACTGTTGAGGACCTCCTGCAACTGCCTTCGGTCCCCATTGACAGACCTTCGATGACAGTCATACACTAGCTAGGTCTAAAGCTCTCATCAAGGTACATGAAATGAGCCCAAACACGATGTGGCTGCTGTATACTGTTGAGGGCCTCTTGCCTTCCGTCCATCATCAGATACAATCCAGATCTCTGTTATATGTTGTATTGTCATCAAAACTTCATATGTGTGGCAAATTTAAACAGAATGGGTACACAATTGAAAAATTGAGTAGGAAATAAATCAATCAACCCTTGTTCTTCCCCCTTAGTGGTAGATTTTATTTGTTAAATTTAAATGGGGTCAACTTTGAGATATAAGCTTCCCAATAAAAAAGAATCATTGAAATCGGACTTCTAATTAAAAAGTTATGCGTGGTCATACATAAAAAAATATATAAATATACGGGTCGCATTGACAACCTCTTCCTTTTTTTTCGTAAAATAGTCAAAACACAGTTTTTTGTTATTTACTGTGAATATGCTTGCTGAACTTTAGGGCATTCACTTGTAGTTGTAACAAAACATCGAGCCGGTCCACGCTTTCTTAGATACAACTAGATTTTGGTAAGGTCGTTACTTGTCAAAGTTCAAGTGTTTTAAAACATAACTCATCAAGATGAACGCAGCAACACAACACGCGATCTGGAGGTCCGAATAATTTTCAACGAAGTGAAGACTCGAAATAGAAAAGAATGTACAGTTTTCTTAAAGCACGCGGTTTAAGTGATGCACTTTATTGATCATATCATTTTCATTTCGGGTTTAACAAATTTTTAACTTCGCCTTAATGTTTTAACTATTTTTTACTAAATCTTCCTGGATTTTTGTTAAGATTGAAAAGAGATCACTCAATCCACATGCACATCAGGTAAATGCAAACGGCAAGTCAAAATTACTACGAACACTGTGTCGAGCATTCGCGGAAACATAACATTACATGAAGATGCTCGACAAAGTGCTCAAGTGCGTAATGCTAGACATCGGAAGCTTAAGATCGCATGTATAAACTTTCTGGGACCTCATGGCTAAATAATAACTGCTGCTCGGATCAATCTTCGGGTTAAGCCACGCTTGCCTAGGTTCGTCTGTGGATGGGTGACCACCCATTACATACTGAGTTTCTTCGATGCCTCGGAAAGCACGTTAAGCCGTTGATCCCGGCTGTTATTTGTAGATCTTTGACAGTCGTTACAGGTCAGTGGGTCGAAAGTCTGACAACCAGTCTTTCCAATTGTTCCAAGGGATATCGTATTACCCGGTACTAACTGGGTTGTGGAGGTTAGATAGGCAGTCGCTCCATGTAAAATACTGGCATTCAGCTGCATTCGGTTAGACTGGAAGCCGACCCCAACATAGTTGGGAAAAGGCTAGGCAGATGATGATTTGAACGTCCTACCTTTTGCTCAGAAGCATGCAGGTCAGATGTACTAACTTTCTGTATTAGTAAATCCGACGTTATGCTTCAGATGTCGAGATTATGCTCACCTATAGACGTGAATAAGATGTCTGTGGGATTTTTAATCGGAGAAAGACATTTTTCCTGTAATGGAAACCTTTACAGTTAGGAAAATATTTTTATAATTACTAGAAGTATTAAAACAGCTTACGTTCATATAATTTGAGCAAGTGGCTGCGGAATTCAGTATACCAGTCATGGGCAGAAAAAATACAGGAATAAGCGATGTGTTGGGAACCGCAACCGGCTGGAGTAAGTAGAACCAGAAGATCCAGGCCCACATTAACTGAAGTTTTCTAATGCTCTGAAACAAAAATTTTAACAGAATGTAGTACGCGCCTCAGCTATTCCCTCCCCCAGGGGGTTGTGTAAATGCAGCTTAGTTTGATATACAGAATGCTTGGTTGGCGGCTTCGTGAAGGGTCCGTTAACACCTTGTATGTTACGGCTAAAGTTGGGTGTGGAAATAAACTTAGCCGCTCATCATCTCTTTGCCTTCGTTTCCCTCCCCATTCCTCAAGTCGGTTTGATGGACCATTTACTGTTCGTGCTGTGCGCCTTTGGAATAAACTTCTATGATCCTTGCGGGACAGTCAGTCATTTTAATACTTATTCAACTCAGTGTGACCTAGTTTGATTATCTTATGTATTTGGCATTTGTACTCACATTATTTTTCTGCCACAAGGGTATTAATACAATCATTGGTATAATTGAGCCAACTAGACCCCTGAAGTTGTTCTTTCTTATGTTGGTGAACCGGTCACCTAAGGTGGCTGGGGTTTTCGGAGGTGGTGCACTTTTGCTTAAAACATAATATTATTATTGCTTATGTGATTTAAACAGTGGGTCCCTAATGTGGTCCCTAATTAATTTAAAAAAATAAAAAATATAACCCTTTTTTTGCAGGCTGTTAAATTATTAAGTAGCGATATTATGATTGTGAGATTTAGGAGTCCGAAAAAATACGTTATTCGTCGACGAAACTTGACGATATTCGTTCTTCCAACTCGACCGTAACCGACTGCTGTCGCCACCACAGCTTTTTTTTTTAAATAACCGGCGATCAATTTCTGTTGGGGGTTCAGAATATGCTAGGTAAAATTGGCAATAAGACCGCCCTACCAGCAGCATATCATGGTTATGTCGCCACGACTCTGCGGTACGGCCTCATATTCTGGGGCAATGCCCCTTCGATTCAAGAAGCACTTGTAGCACAGAAAAAATGTATTGTATGTATTGTATCACGGGCTGGTGTCCGCAACTCCACGTCCAAAACGCGTATTTTGCTTATGGAAAAAATGTATCCGAGCTATTTGTAAGATTTAAAAAAAAAAACAGAATCATGCAAGCCACATTTTCAGAAACGAAATATATTAACTTTACCGTCGCTCTATATTTATGAAGCCTGTATTTTTATAAAACACAACATGAATTTATACATATAGATTTGTAGAAAATAAACGGTGCTCAACAAAGTTACAGGTGTTAGCAACAAAAACAGAATTTCATAGTAAAAGCTTTTATGCAATGGCTCAAAAACTATATATTATAATAAATTACCAGGACAAGTTATCTCATGTATGAACATTAACGAATTTAAAAGAAATGTGTTCAAATTGCTAAATAACAAGGTGTATTATTCTGTTGACGAATATTTAAATGATAAACTGTAATCTCAATTCCTTTTTAATTAAATCAAATCGGTCTTTATGTTATTTGACATACTAAATGATCTTCACTTACAATGGATTAGCCAAGTACCTGAAAACAAAAAAATATTTATTAAAATCATAAATTCATTATAGTATTATATATGAAATTAAGTCCCATGGAAGGCTTTTTGAAGATCCATTTCCCTACTCGCAAGCTAACTAGTCCGCGCTACTAGGTAAGAACATGAAGACTTTTATTTATAAAAAAGTAAGTAATTACTCGTTGCCAAGTAATTTCGGGCACCCGTATTTATAGTCAAGTTAAAGTAATTACTTGCAATCTTTTTTATACAATATACAAGAATTTAAACGAAGAAAGAACCGTCAAAGAAAGCAAAGCTAAGAATTCCATCTTTTTACAGTTGTAACTTTAAGCAATTACTAAACTACATAATAAAAATCGTATCTTAAAAAATTACATTTACTCAAGTAAACACTTTGACTTGTTTATAGATACGGGTGAAGTCATTGTCTTGAGGAAAGATGTACGTTAAATTATGGCACCGCCAGGCTGGCTCGCAAAATTCATTTTTTTCTTACGTTTTTTTGCAATTTGCCGATCAGTGTCAGGCTGTTTGTTGAACAAATTATGATTGGCGGTCGTAATAAGCATGTATTTACAGAATTATAATTATTAAAATCATCAATACGGGTTGTATTTATTATTTTAATGATTATAGCTCTGTAAAGCTATATTTATTACGGCCGCGAATCATATTTTAATCAACAGACAACCTGACACTGACCTGTTAATTGCGAAAAACGTAAGAAAATATAAATTTTGCGGGCCACCCTGGCGCTTCAAGTAAATTCTAGAGTAAGAATCGACGCGACACTTCTTGATAGTTGTTCCCCTTTTCCAACACTCAATTGCTGCGTTTTGCTACATAAGAAGGCTTGAGTGAGATGTAGATTAATTTAACTTCAACATTGACAGCATAACTATTTTACTTTATATTTCTGTTAATATTTTTGTTGTTTGGCGTTTCACTCATTCTAAACTTATATCTACTTACCCTGATAGTTTTTCGATGAGCCCCTTTTCCTTTTTTCTGTAAAAAGTAAAGAAGAAATTTGTTCACTGGTGTTTGTGAAAGTATTACTATAACTAAATACCTACTTAGATAATATTAAAATAGCGATAGCCCAATGGTAACGGGTTTTAAACTAAGCAGTTAGCACAGTGCAATTCGCCAAAAAATACTCTATTTTACAGTATATTTTGTTTGCATGGAGTTGATGCGGCGACAGTGAATTGATTTTTTTACAGTTATTATCGGCAGTGGATGGAGCGAAATAAAACGGCTTGGAGAAGGAATAAACGTTGTTTAATTTTATTATTAGGCACAGTACAAAAAAATGGACACACCGCCTTGACCGGCGTTGGAAGAAGGAAGGAGTTGCCATACTCGAAATTTAATTATTAAAATATAAATGTTGCCACTTTATTGCAATATTTAACACACCCCCTCAACATTATATTTTAATTCCCAGACAACCCTTTAATTTAACAATTCAAAACATTTATTCTTAACACCCCCTTAAGAAAAATTCTGAGATGCTTCCCCTTAAACTTCTAAACAAATATGCAGAGCCCTTAGATCTAGAAATACCTAACAACCTTTACATACACAAGATACCTTAAACAATGTTATAAACTCAACACTATGTACGTGCCTACTTGCTTTAACAAACTTATGACAATATCATATCTCTAAGTTTAACAAAAAGTATTTTCCCCAAAGGTTTGGTAAACAAATCAGCTATATTGTTATTACTACAAACAAACTTTATTTTAACTGAACCTGTTGATACATTTTCCACAATATACTGATATTTTATATCTATATGTTTTAACCTTTTGTTACTGTCATTGTTTTTTGCTATATTAATCACACTTTGGTTGTCTTCAAGTATTTCAAAATCAACATTATTATATCCAAAATCTTTGAGTAACATTTTTAAAAAAGAACCTTCCATAATACTCATGCTAAGAGCTACATATTCAGCTTCACAAGACGATAATGATACACAAGACTGTTTCTTGCTGTACCAAGAAACTGGACAGTTAAAAATATAAAAAATTTGACCAGATGTTGACTTCCGGTCTGCAACATCACCGGCCCAGTCTGCATCACTATAGCCTTGCAGTTTACATACATTTCTACTTTCCTCATATTTATATATTAGAGACAAATCTATAGTACCCTTTATGTATCTTAATATCCTCTTTAAACATTTAAATAAAGCTACACTAGCACAGTGCACATATCTACTAAGAAATCCTACTGCTACACATAAATCTGGTCTAGTGCAAGTAGCATACAAAAGACTGCCAACTAAACTTCTACAGGCTTTTTCTATTTCAAAACTTTCACTTTTATCTTTCTGTAACAATTCAAAATTTAAATTCTGTTCTATTGGAGTAGATACAGTTTTACAATTTGACATCTGATATAAATCTAACAACTTTAACAAATATCTTTTCTGATTTATTATAGTTACACAATTAACAAGATCCTGTTTAATATTTATTCCTAGATAATTACTGGCTAGACCCAAATCTTTCATTTTAAAGTTTTTACATATGGAACTTTTAAAGTCACTTACTTGGTTTTTATTACTACCAAAATACAACAGATCATCTACAAATAATAACACATAAATGTAGTCATTTCCTATTTGTTTGAAATATAAACATGGGTCATTCTTTGATCTTAGAAAATTTTCATTCAACATAAAATTATTAAACTTTTCATTCCAGTATTTAGGAGATTTTTTAAGACCATAGATTGACTTCTTTAGTTTACATACCTTATTACTAGGTAATCTCATATAAACTGTCTCATTGATGTCTCCATAAAGAAATGCTCCCGTGACATCCATTTGATACACTGGCTGCCTTTTCTGGGTAGCTACAGCCATCATAGCTTTGAAGGTTGTTAACTTGGCGACAGGTGAGTATGTTTGATTGTCGCAGTTCTTCTGTTCAAATCCTCTGGCTACTAAGCGAGCTTTATACAGAGATTTTCCTTCTGCCTCCTTGATTTTAAATACCCACTTGCTACTCACTATGTTTTCTCCATCAGGAACTTCTGTCACCTCCTCCCAGGTATTATTTTCCTCCAGTGTCTTCAACTCTTTATTTATGGCTTCCTCCCATTTAGTTTTATCTGGTCTTTTCATAGCTTCTTGGTAGGAAACAGGTTCATCACAGCAGTAGCTCAGGAACATGTTTTCGTCTTCTTGTACATAGTCTTTCAACCAGCTTGGCTTTTTCCTTACTCTTCTGGATCTTTCTGTTGCCTCTTCTGTCTGTCCTGAAGTTTCCTGTGAGTTTTCCTGTTCTTCTTCTATTTCTTCCTCTACCTCTTCTTCTAGTATTGATTCCTCATGAAAAGAATGAATGGAATCCTGTTCATTTTCACTTTCTATTGTTTCAGGGTTTTCAATATCCTCATACTGGCTTTCTTCTTCCTCTGAAACTTGTTCTGTCTCTTCTTGAGTGTCAGAAACTATGTGATACTCCTTTTCTTGTCTTCTGTCTCTATCTTTGTTTTCTATAGACTGTTTTATAAATACTATGTCTCTTTTGATGTCTACTTTGTCTTCCTCTGGAAAATATATTCTGTATTCTTTTGTATTTTCTCCATATCCTATGAAATAGCCTAATTCAGCCTTGCTATCAAACTTTAACCGTTTTTGATCAGGAATATGTACAGATACTTGACTACCGAAGACTTGAAGGCCGTTGACATCAAAATCTTTGTTCCACCAAAGTTGATATGGTGTTTTGTCTTTCACACGACTAGGACCTGTTCTGTTAATTATGTAGACAGCGGTGTTGAGAGCTTCAGCCCACATATTTTTGTTTAGGCCGCTCTCCAGAAGCATAGTTCGTGCCGACTCAACCACCGTCCTCATCTCACGCTCTACACAACCATTCTGTTGTGAAGTATATGTTACACTTCTTTGGTGTTGTATCCCATGTGATTTCAGCAAGTTTTCCATTTCTTTACCGATAAATTCCTTTGCATTATCACTTCTTATGTATTTCACTATGTGACCAGGATTAACTTTTATTTCTTTCAGATACTGTTTTAAATATTCTACAGACTGACCTTTATTCTTCAGAAAATACACCTTTCTAAATTTGGAATAATCATCCTTGATGAGCAGAAAGAACCTTGCCCCTCCTAGTGAAGTTTGTTCTACTGGACCTCCAATGTCAATATGGATAACCTCTCCTGGTTTCGTTGCCCTATGGGTACTGGATGGGAAGGGAAACTTATGTTGTTTTCCTTTCAAACATGGCAAACAGGTTTCTTCTTCACTATTTTCGAACTTAATGTCTTGCTTCATCAAGATGCTTTTCACTTGGTTTATGTCTTGGTGACCTAGTTTGGCATGCCATTCCCTCAGATTTGACATTACTTTTCCAACCATGGCATTATTCTCATACTGTCTGAATAACATTGTGTACATTTTACCATTTCTCTGGGCTACCGCACACACACTGTTGTTTTTGATAAACTGGCACTCGTTAGCAGTCGACTCCAGTTTGTAACCTTTATCCAGAGCAGCACTCATGGAAAATAAGTTTGCCTTGAGGCTTGGCACATGTAACACACTGCCTATTGATGTTTTAATCCAATTTACACCATCATATGCCTCTAGGTTAATGTCACCATAACCTAATGCTTTTATTATTGTCCCATCCCCAATAACAATGTCTTTAGGCACTAATAACTTTTTATAGTTTATGAAACTGTTCACTGTAAAGCACATATGCTCAGAAGCACCACTATCTAAGAACCACTCATTATATTTACTTTTTGACATAAGTCCACACACCACTGACATGACAAATGCGTTTTGTTTTTTATCTTCACTTTGTTGTTTATTGTCTTTGTTATACCAACACTTTTCTTTTGTATGTCCTCGCTTTTTACATTGCTTACAAAATAGGATGTTTTCAGTTTTATCACTTTTGTGCTTCTTTACCTTACAGTCCTTTTTATAATGCCCCACTTTACCGCAGTTAAAGCATTTTCTTGAGTTTGTGTTCGTTTTGAACGCTGTGGAACTACTGTTTTCACTGTTTTGGTACAGTTTGTTTCTTTGTTCTTCTATGATGAGCCTGGCTGTCAACTCCGAAAGATTTCGCTTTTCTAATGGCACAGAGTCCCATGCAGAGACAAAGTGTCTGAACTTTTCACCTAGCGAACTTATGATTTTTGTAACAATCATGTTTTCGGCAACTTCGCCCTTTGCTTGCCTTATTTGAGTCACAATGGCTTCTATTTTAGCTATGAACGTAGATACATCTTCCGAACTGTTAAGTTTCTCTTCGAAGAAGCGCTGCTGTAA
Source organism: Standfussiana lucernea (assembly GCA_964057025.1). Lineage (NCBI taxonomy): Eukaryota > Metazoa > Arthropoda > Insecta > Lepidoptera > Noctuidae > Standfussiana > Standfussiana lucernea. Next base: position 1,241,938 of record OZ059805.1, read on the forward strand.
TATGTGGAGTGACATATCAGATTTTTGTTCATAAACTGTATTTAATTTGTCCCACATTTCTTTGGCTGTTTCGCAATTTTGAACATGCAGCATAGCCGTGTTACCCAGTCTTGCTACGATGATTCCTTGGGCTTTTGCATCTAACCTCTTCCATGTGGTTAATTTTTCATCTTCATTTTCAGGGCATTTTGATGAGCCATCCACCAAGTCAAAGACATTTACCGCCTTCAATATGACTTTTACTTGAAATTTCCATGTATGCCAATTACCGACATCTTCTAATAACATGCGATTATTTGAAGCTCCAAAAATATAGCCCTCGCCGTCCATCTTGTTCCGCCTTTGCCTCTGCTTGACCGCAGGACCACGCGCCGCTTTACCACAGCTTTTAAGTCAATATTCCTTTATTTCGCTCCGGATGCCTGGGCCCATAACCTTTTACAGTTATTATCGGCAGTGGATGGAGCGAAATAAAACGGCTTGGAGAAGGAATAAACGTTGTTTAATTTTATTATTAGGCACAGTACAAAAAAATGGACACACCGCCTTGACCGGCGTTGGAAGAAGGAAGGAGTTGCCATACTCGAAATTTAATTATTAAAATATAAATGTTGCCACTTTATTGCAATATTTAACAGATTTAAGCCGGATTTCGTTTTAGCCATTTGACTACGGAACGCTAAAAATGATCGCAATGGCGATGAGAACAGGACGTGTCTTCCGGCTTCATTAAGGGTCTTTTTACACCCTTTGTAACTGTGTGGGATGTCTATCGATAGGTCTTGAAAAAATTATATCGAGATTCCTTAAATACTTCTTTCGTTAAGTCAATGATTGATGAGATATTTGCTTCTAAAGTCGTAAAAATTGTGTTCCCCTCTAATTGAGATAAGGGACTTTTTCGTGAAACTACAGTAGTAATTTAGTTTTTCTGTTGATTGCAAATTGACATATTATGAATGAGTGTTGAAATATTGTTACTTATTATATTGTTTAGTGCTGCGGAACCCTATGTGCGCGAGGCCGACTCGCGCTTGGCCGGTTTAAAGATTATCATAACTTACCTAATTGAATCAAAAATAACAATGACCGACTACACTGCACTATTGGTGACATGGGAGTTCCCCCATGTGGCTATTTAATTAAATAAAGAGACAAAGCGTTTTCAAAATGGGCTTCGATTATAACTTATAATCAGTACGATTCCCCGGTGAACTGCCGGTGAAACGAAGGTAGCTAACTGTTCCAGAATCCATTTATTTTTCAGAGAAAACGGCTTTCACGGAACCAGTGAATACCTAGATACCTACTTGATGCAAAGCGTAGTTTTTTCCTAGCCTGCTCGTCCCATTCCTAGACAAAGGCATCCGTCCTCCTGCAGCGGACGCGCATTTACGTTACGGTCCTAGTGCTTAATCACATTTTTTTTTTCACTAGCCTGTTCTGTCCCACTCCTGGGCAAAGGCCTTCCTCCACTCCTAATCACATAGTATTGTAATATACTTACGGAGCCATTGTTGTTTATTTTTTCTTATAACAATTACACGACGTGTATTTTTTATTTTGTGTTTGACTTAGTTGAAATATGTCAAGCTTTGAAAAAAATTGAACATTTCGTAATACAAAAGATTTTTTTTTAATTGCTTTGCATTTACAATTGAGCAAGTTTCTTAATTTGAGGTTTTTATACATCCTACTGTTTAACGAAGTAGCCTATAAAAGATTTGAAACTGGCGCGAAGGGAATCCCTCTCGGGGAATGTCAGTTCACGTTTGCTTTGACAATGAAAAGTGCCTGTAATGTCTGTTTGAAATAAATGCTTTGACCTATAAATAGGTAAACGTATGAAACTTTAATCAGACTCTCATTTAAATCAACGCACTTCCTTAGTACTCACTACTCCAAAACAACTAGCGCGCAAATGTACGGTCGCGGTCAGAAGTCCAGTAGCAATCTAACAAAGCTATTAGCATCAAAACAGAACTAGGTGCTCATTTACGGAGATGCGGTGGAGTAATTATTATTCGTAATCCCAAATATGAATCATTAATCTATCTATCTTATTCTATACCTACATAAATAATAAATCTGTAGACGTGGCGTTTCTGTACAGTGAAAATATTTAGAAAAACATAGTAGAGGTGTTAAAGGATAACATACTGAACCCATTTCTACCATTTTTAGAATTTTTGTCTGCGTGTCGGCAGTCCAGGTATGTTTGTTTGTTGAAGCATCACCTGAAAATTACTAAACCAGTGCGGTTAGCTTTAATGCACAAATATTGTGCGTAAATTAGAGAAGGTTTTAGTTTCTGTTTCATTGCAATCAGTGCTCTCTATCAAAAGATATATGAATTTATGATGTTCAAGAAGAACTTATCTTCATAACGTAAGATACATGCAACGACATCTATTGAATCAAACTGGTTACTGTTAGCCTGCATCATCGCACTGCTGGGCAAAGGCCTCTCTACATGACTTCCAGTTGTTTCGATCCAGGGCCAATGTGGACCACTGGTTGCTGGTCTTGTCTAGCTCGTCCCGCCATTTTCTATGAGGTCTGCCGCGACGCCCTCTGGCTGTGTCAGAGCTCCAGAAAGTGGTTATTTTTGTGGTATATTTTTTACCCCGCAGCTCATTGGGCATGCGGCAGACGTGGCCAGTCCAGTCCCACTTCAGCTTAGCGGCTTTTTGAGCAACGTCAGTAAGTAATTTGTGTTTTGGAGCGCAGTGTGGTGTTGCGTATGTACATGGTCGGTTAGTTTGATGCCTAGATAGCTGCGCTCCATTCCACGTTGGCAGACCTTGAGTTTGGACTTTTGAATGTTTATCAAAGACCATGTCTTTGACGAACATTCTGGGATCCATAGGTCAAAATGGGAAGACTGCACATGTCCATGATTTTTCGCTTTAGTGACAAAGGAAGGTTTCCATAAGCTCCTTCATGGACCAGTAGCTCTTCCAGGCATTTTCGGTCACTGGTAAACTGGTACTTCATGAATAAATGTGTCGATTTAAAAGTTACCTCACAAGATAACTTTTAAATCGATTGACCGGGCTTTTCAAAAAGTTATGATAGCAAAAGGTACTTTAGATAACGCTGCTTCGAAAATCTACATAACCTCTATAGATTGTTTGTTCGATTCGATCGTTATCCATGCATTGTATTTTAGTTGATTTACTCCGCGCTCGATAGATGGCGTTGTTCATTGACGCCATTTTCTGAATCGCGGTGCTAAGATTTTCAGTGAAAGAATGACACTCGCCGGTGTTTTTTTTTTATTCTTATATTTTATTGGAGGCTTTTAACACTCGCCGGTGTTAGCAAGGTTTTTTTTTTGACAGGTTGTAATATAATACTTTTTCGAGTCATGAACTCATGACGGTATCTGGTCTCGTATTCTGGTCACAAATTATGAACGATTAATATGTCTATAACATACTAATATCTGTCTAGCCTTTTCCCAACTATGTTGGGGTCGGTCGGCTTCCAGTCTTACCAGATGCAGCTGAATATCAGTATTATACAAGGAGCGATTGCCTATCTGACCTCCATAACCAAGTAAGTACTGAGTAATACGATACCCCTTGGTAAGACTGGTTGTCAGACTTACGAGCCACTGACTACCTGAAATTACTGCCAAAGATCTACAAATGGCTGCCGTGCTTTTCGAGGCTTGTATGTTAATTAAAATATGATTCGCGACTCGCGGGACGTACTTCCCGACTGGTCCCTTAGAAATTTTATCAAAATCGGCACAGTAGGTTAGGTTTTTAATCAAAATAGCTGGAAAAAATGAACCATAACTAAAAATGTTCCCTGACAATGCTAAAAGAATACGAGGTCACGTGAGCGAAGCCGCGGGCACAGCTAGTAGGAAATAATAATCATACTAACTTAGTATTTTCTTTAATATTGAGCCATAGAGGAATAAGCTATAGAAGAAGCAGGGAGCAAATCGTCGATCGTATTACCTAGTTACTGGGTTATGGAAGTCAGATAGGCAGTCGCTTCATGTAAAATACTGATACTCAGCTGCATCAGGTTAGACTGGAAGTCGACCCCAACATAGTTTGGGAAAAAGCTAAGTAGATGATGATGTCTTGTCTAACACTGTTTTAATGACGGGGGCAATCTCGTGATCATGGCGCTAGCAACAGTGTCGAAATATCGGAAGCTCAAAATAAACTCTAATCACGGAAAAAATCCCGTAAGTGACAATGAAAGTTTATGTCTTGTCTAATTCACTTAACTAATTTTACAAATAAATAAATACACAATATGGTAAGTGACCAGTGAAACTACGTAAGTCAGTTATAACGATAATATTATGTATGATTATATTTAATTTATACAGAGTGGCGACGACAATACGACACTAAATTAAACTGCGTATACCTCATGACATTCCCAGTTTGTATACGAAAATTCAATCAAATTAATATAGTAGTTTAGTCAGAGGACATTATTTTCATTTTTAGCATTTTCTACATGATGTAGACTAATAGGCTAGCACCGACAGGTTATCGACCCTCGCATCGGTATTAACACTAAACTCATGTTTCCAACTCGCTATTATTAAAAAACCTTGGCCAAATAAGAAATACCGTGATCCCGGGTAAAAACGAATTTTAGGTAAATAGGCACCCGAATATCTAATCTCTATTGAAAACTGAATTAAAACTTTAATTTTTAACCGACTTCAAAAAAAGGAGGAGGTTCTCAATTCGGTTGTATGTTTTTTTTTTGTTTTTTTTTTTTGTGTTTGTTACCTCATATCTCCGTCATTTATGAACCGATTTGAAAAATTCTTCTTTTATCTGAATGGATCTACTTCCCGATTGGTCCCATAGAAATTTCATCAAAATCGGTACAGCAGTTTGGTTTTGAAATCAAAATAGCTGGAAAAAATTTCATCCAAGTAAAAGAAATTGCGAAATTGATACTTGACAAGGATTTGTGTGTGATACGATAACTAAAAAGGGTAAAATAAAAACTTTTTTGCAAAAAAAACCGACTTCCAAAAAAAAATTCAAAATTTTGTCATTCATTAATTCCTATTGTCCCAGCTCTATGCCAAATCACATACTTGTTAGTCCCAATACTGCATTTGAGCTACCAACGTACCATTAAAAATGTGATACGAATACGAATCACCATGGTTTTGCAGATTTGAAGTGGCAGATCGTTTTTTACTACAGGAACTGCACAATTGACCATTTTAGAAACCACTTATTTGCGATACAAAACGATACACAATGGCGTCGTTCGCGCGAATAAAGTATGTGGTTTGCCAATGCCAATGTTTTTTGATTTGAGCCAATGTTCTTTGACAGAGGGGTTAGCTCATCTATTCCATCTCCATGGCTTATTCATCTATGCATAGAGCCAATATCAACCATTCAGCAGCTTGGTCATTGGTCAGGACATTTCCATTCAATTTAGCTCCATCAGTCCATATTTCTCGACGTCAGAAGCATAAGGTCGGATGTTTATACTCTCAGTATTTGAACATCCTACTTTATGCGCTATGATTACAATCACCGCCCAATCCACATGCTTCAAGGACTGCTCTTGCATTAAATTAAGAACAACTTGATAGATTTTTTTTATAGTTACTATTATTAGCAGTAAGCCCACCATCTACATATATCTTTACATATAATAAATCTGTAGACGTGGCGTTTCTGTAAATTGAAAATATTTAGAAAAAAATAGCATAGGGGTGTTAAAGGATAACAAACGGAACCCATTTCTACTATTTTTAGAATTTAGTCTGTTTGTCTGTATATCTGTTTGTCTGTATGTCTCACTGACATAGAAATCATATGGACTTGGCATACCTACAAAAAAAACGTGTATACCTACATTTTACTGAGAGGATAAAATGGCGGATAATAGGGCAGCCCATATCGATATTATTTCTTACAATAACATCGATAAAAGATTGCGTGAGTGTAATTTTTTTTTGAAGCCGGTTTTGAATTTTATGACCTTAGCGTTTAGCTATAAAAAAAATGAAAAGTAGTAATCGAATAAATTACTTTTATTTTTATTTTATTTGTTAGACCCTTGCGTAAGGTACACTTCGCAATGGAGGGAACAAATTCAAAGATTTCATAATTCATAACAGTGCATCCGCGATGGACTCCCGGCGCAGATGAATTCTAATAAACCGTAATCCTACTATAATTAATGTTTTAATATAATAAATAATAGGTAATAATTAAACGCGAAAGTTTGTGAGAACAGATGGATGGATGTTTGTTACTCTTTCACGCAAAAACTACTGAACGGAGAAAATTTAGCACACTGAGTTTATGACCTGGACTAACACAGGATACTTTTTATCCCGATATTCCCACGGGATCGAGACTTACGCGGGGCTGCCGCTAGTTCTATATAATAGAGCTGCAATTTGATGAAACGTATGAAAATTAGAATTTTACGGGCTTCGTTGACGGAACCACCACCACCTATAAACGAGTATGTTATGGACCAAGTGATTAATGTGGGCATTATACATAATGCCCGGTCATTATGAAAAATGCCTAGCTCTATCGGGCAAAGTGATTGATTACGTTCTTAACTTCATTATTTATCACATTGCACGGTCATTATTTTATTGCTACATGACAATTGGGCAATTTGATAATAAAGCTAAATTTGACGCGGTGCGAGGGCGAGGAGGGAAGCACGCATGGTGTGACACGCTTTGACCAATCAGAGACCGCCATACAGCGTGCGGAAAGCAAATATACTGATATACCTAGTAACTAAGTACCACCTGCCATGATAGCTCGACGGAGCCCCGCTTCGCGGGACTCCTATTTCTGCGTGCGGGGTTTAAAGTAACCTAACATGAAGGGAATGGCGGGGTATTATCAAATTGCACTCTCATATTGGGCATTATACATAATGACTGGGCATTATGCATAATGCCCAATTTATCACTTGATCCATGACATACATATATAAACCTATTGCTGTTCGTTAGTCTCGCTATAACTCAAAAAACTGCTTAACCCATGTGAATAATTCTTTTTTCGTTTTGTTTGCCAGAATATAGGGAAGGTTTAAAAACGACAAAAAAAAATAGGTAGGTAGGCGGGGTAAATAGGATTTATGGTAGATAGGGTAGGGTAGGTAGAATATCGTAGATAGGGTAAGGTAGGTAATCAGTTGGGATCGAAGCCGCGGGCACAGCTTGTAACTAATATCTTTAATGTTAAGTTTTAACCTTTTCTAACTTGCAGGATGATTGTGGGTTTTAATTAAAAGTCAACAATAATTACTATAATTATTAATGTATTTAAATAAATCAAGCTCATTCATTTCTGAACAATACAATTTTGTTCAGGTAATTTCTATATGATATTGTTTCAGTAGATTTCTTCCCATAATATTTGTATCTCAAATTCATGTATACCTCTATTACACTTTTAATCAATAAATATTTATGATTTGTGTCATGTTCACAATCCCCAGAATCGAATAAATTATTTGGTTCGGCATAGTAATCTACAAAAAACTTAAAAATATACAAATAGTAATTTTCTTCCCTGTCTTTTACATGCAAAACACCTTTTAATATTTTTTCGACATTTTTCAAAATGTTTACAACGTCGTTCGAAGGATAAACCAGACCACCTCGAGATTTTAAAGTAATTAAACTTGTTTTAAATTGCTCAGAAACTCCAAAAAGAAGTTTGTTACAAGTTTCGCATTTCAATGAACGTGACAATTTTCTAGCCACAAAGCCAGCAATATATGTTAACACACTTTCTGTATATCCTGAAAGATTACTGTACATACAATCAAGTAAGTCTTCATACAAATCGCTATCATCCTCCGGAATTTCTACAAAGGATTTCTTTTCTGTTAAATTATTTATAGTAGTGACTGGGCCAACTTTACTGGAACAAGTTAATATATTGATTTGTTCCAGAGGAATACAGCTGCCGACACCACCGTCGCGAATTTCAGCTCTTATTAAAAGTCTCTTAAACGCAGCTCTGAACTGGACTGCATTCGGATTATTATTAAATCCACCACGAGCTCTGATAGCCGAAAAAAACAATTCGAGGTGATCCTGGCTCACTTTATATAAAGGAAGATATTTTAAAACTTTTATATCCTCAACTAGATATTTATATAGCTGGATTGTACTCTGCATGTTTATAATCAAGCCAATAAATCCAGTTTTTCTACGGGAGCAAATGACTAACTGACCCGATTGCAGCTTTAAATTGCGAAAGTAAGTAATGGCTCCTTCAAAGAGCGCTTCTATAAGTCCGATGTTTTCAGGGCATACAGCTTTTTTCCAGCCCGGCGGTCGAACTGAATGACTGTTTAAGACGTCAAACACATCGTTTACGATTCGTATGAAGTTGATTGTCGCTGTACAACCTTCAAATTTCTTGAGCTTTAATTCATTCTCGCAGTAGTTTAAGGCGTCAGCGACTGAATTACTCAAAAGTTGAGTAGCTAAACGGACCTTCATTTTTTGTTTGTCAAACATCAAATGTGCCTTCGTCAACTTAGTCGCCATGTGCAAACCTTCACAATCTTGCAATTTTAATAATTCTTCTAAATATTCAAAATCTATTTTCCTGCCAAAATTGTCAAAAAATACCTTCATTTCTCCAAACGCGTTCCGTATCAGTTTGATAGTATGACATGGATCTATAAAGATGTGTATTCTATTTTTACCTGTTTCAAATGTAGTGACATTTTGATCCTTCATGAGATCACAACCTAATGAACAAAACATGCTGAAATTTGCAGCAGGTCCGTCACATGTTATGCTCACTATTTTGGCACCCACTTCCTCACACTTTCGAATACACATTTCGACTAAAGTCGATTTTTGTTCTCCCGTTAGAGATGTGATAAAAAAATATCCTACAGGTAGTTTCCATCTTCCATTTATGCAATTCAGTAATATGACAAGGCACTGATTGGCGACATCGAGGGCATCACTATCGCAATCCATACCACAGTTTACACGTCCATAATATTTTTTTGTTTGCGGATCCCAGCACAGCGACTTTCTTATTGCCATTTCATCAAACATTAGTGAGCATAGTACTGGCAAATTACTACTTTGAACTTTTGCTTTTAAAGTGTCAAATGCTTCACTGCAAAAGCCAGGCTCAGCATTTATGTGTTGATACCATTTACTCAGGGTACGCGGATGTGGAAGACAGGTATTATAAGTACTACGCACAAACTCATAAGCTTTTGGGGAGAAAAAATTTAAGGTGAGAGCAAATTTCCTGATTTCTTCCGAATATTGCCTCTCTACTGGCAAACCTTTAGATTTTGCCATTTGCCTTTTTAAGAAGTCTTGGGGTCCTGCACATTCTGCAAGCAAAGCTTGGGACTCTGAATTTAATAAATTTCTTTCCTTTAAATCTTTGATAATATTACTAAAGTGAGCAATTTTTTTCGTCTGTCTTCTAACTTTCTCATTAAGTCTCTTTATCTTCTTGGACTGTTTTTGACATTTGTCCTTTAATTTTATTATTTGACGTGTCTGAACCTGGAATCAAATAAAATAAAAGTAAGCTTTATTATATATTGAACACAAGCATGAGATATCTCCTGTTTCATTGAAGAAAAACTGAAGCTAGTCATACCGATAAATCTGGCGTAGTGGAGGTGCTAGCAGCGAAATCTGGCGTAGCAGAGGTACTAGCGGCGAAATCTGGCGTAGCAGAGGTGCTAGCGGCGAAATCTGGCGCAGCGGAAGTGCTAGCGGCGAAATCTGGCGCAGCAGATGTGCTAGGGGCTAAATCTATGGCACTCCTCTTTGAAATCTGTCCAGGTTGATTTTGAATGGTAGGCATACAAACAGCTTTGTCCTGAAAACCACTCTTTAATATTAACATAAATAATAATAGAAATAGGAAAGCAAATACTCAAAAATTTTATGACTCTTTAAAAACAGTAGGTTAATCCTACTGTTTTTAATTACACAAAAAAAAAAAATTACCGTATTTGAAGCACCACATCCAGATATTGATTGTGAGTTTGTCTGATTTTGATCATTTTCAATTAAAATTCTAGACGTATTTGATTGAATCGCAGGCTGTAAAGCAATAAAATTATAAGTATTTTTGATGTTTCTTGATAATATCAATAGGATTTTAATTAATTCTAAGATCACACTCTAAAACATCCTTTACATCACTTTTTGTGTCTATTAGACAAGTGTTGCAATTGGGGACATCACTATCATTTATCACCCTAATACACAATCATGTTAGAAATTATGAACACACAAGGTTACATACCAATAAGGTTGGTGAAGGTAAAGCATCGTCACGCAATGTTACTTTATTCAGTGTCCGGTTGAAACATGATTCTTCAAAGTGAAGAGAACAAATGTGAATTGTTTTTGTTGACATCTTTAAATTTTCAACACCAATTTTTTCCAGCCAAATTTTCTTTTTTCTTTTATTAGTAGGCAGCCTTGAAAGTAAAACATAAAACCAATAAAGAACCATAAAATAGCACTATCGATAAATATAAAAATGCCTAAATTCACAACTCTATCCCTCCAATAACAAGAAATTGATTTCATGAAATAAAACTTGAAAATAAAGGCAAAACGTAAATTATGAATGTCTTACTGTTGAAACTTTTAAACGAATGCAGAAGCATAGGTTTTTTATCTAAATCTAAAGATATTTCAGCTGAAATTAAGTACGTACTGGTGCAAAGTTATGTTCGGGTGATTTCCGCTTCTTTTGATGCCACATCCGACTATATTGCAATTGGGCATCTTGCTATTGACAATTTTCACTATAGAACAATAGAGTTCAAACGCAACAACACAGCAAATTCCTCCAAAATTCTCAAAAAATATCCACAGCTCAAGAGCATTTGACAGTTGACGTACCCAACTTTAGTACCAAACAGCGAGCTGATAAAATGGCGACCCGGCCGCAAATAGGTATTTCAATGACGCTAGGAACGAAGGGTTGCCATTATAGTAACTGTCAAAAATAGTATTATCCTTTTTTACTTACGCAAAATTAATAAAGTTAAAAAGAGACGGCAGCATTTTTATGATTCTGGCGTCGTTATGCCTCATATTTGTATAACTATTTTTTCTATAGTCAAACATTTCAAGTCCATATGATTTATATGTCAATGGTATGTCTGCAGTCTGTGAGTCGATGGCTATGTTTGTTTATTTAAGTATCACGTGAAAATTACAAAACCAATGTGGTTAGTTTCAATGCACACGTATTGTGCGTAACTTAGAGAAGGTATTAGTTTTGGTTTCATTGCAATCCGTGCTCTTAATCAAAAGAAATATGAATTTCAAATGTTCAAGAAGCAATCATCATCATTACTTAAGATACATACATGCAACGACCTCTATTGAACCAAAATGGTACTAATGAATAAAATGTGCTCACAAGATCACTTTTAAATGGACTGCCTGAGTTTTTCAAAAAGTTATATTTTAGCAGTATAACTCCGTGCTCTATAGATGGCGTTGTGCATATGATGCCAGTGTCTGAATCACGATGATAAGATTTTCCATGAATGAACTATGCTCGCGACAGTTTGTGGTCGTAAATTTTGATTGATTAATCTCCTAAATCTATACATAAACAATATTAAAATTGTATATATTCAAAACGATGTTCCGAACTTCCGAAATGGCGCAACAACTACTGCATGTGTGCTACTGTTCACATTTTGCACAAATATTCGTTTCTTAAAACTTTATTTTTACAAATATTCCCTTTAGGCAACCATATTTTAAAGGCTTCTTCAAATATTAGCCTATATTATTATCACGCTATGTGCTTGAGAAGGTTCATTATGCCCGTATTCTTCAACTGTTTGTCATTTCAGTCATGATTTGTTTGAATATTTTTTTGATGCTGTAAGATTTCCAATATTTTTTTGTATTGATATCGTTTGCATTTCTATTTTTCTTCAACAATTTCTCCATAAAGTCATAGAGAAGTATAGAAGAAGAAGACATGCCAGGCCAAACCTCAAAAAATTGGGATACGGGCAGGAGAATGATGATGATGATTTCTTCAAAATCCAAAAAGTAGTATAGGGGGCAGATTCTGATAAGTTTTCATGTTATTGCTGTAGTATAAGTATTTTTCTTTCTCTATTTGCAAATGAGCGTGTTTTTTTTTAATTTTTAAGGATATTAACTGTTGGGTTTGGGACCCAGGATAGATCATGAGTTGCATGTATTTGCTTTCGTTCATAAACTTCTTCTTGGCGTGCCGATGGCAATCTAAATTGATTCCCTCCAGAAATTGACTATGAGTTCCTTTAATACTTAAAAAAACAAAGATGTAGTTAACAGGTTTTAGTTTAAATTAACAGTAAGTCAATTAATAAGTACCTATATTATTTGTAGAGGATGTTAGGAATATACTATGACTTCACGTTCCCATATAATGTACCCTGACAATGCGAATGCCTGCAATACGCGGTCACGTGAGCGAAACCGCGGCCACAGCTAGTATAATAATATATGGAACGGTAAAACTGAAGGCAAAAAGCCTAGGTTCCACTTTCCAGATTACGTTTGCGAGTAGTTGCGAGTTTCTAAAAAAAAGTTGAAATTGACGCCAAAACCATAGCCGCCATTATTGTGAAATAAAATTTTCAAAATAAATTTCACGTGCTCTTGAACGAGAGCTGCTCCTAATTACTACATAAATTAAGAAGAAATCTATAAATCATGGCTGACAACGACGATCTTCTGGACTACGAAGACGAGGAGCAAGCAGATCAATCGATCGCTGACGGGGCGCCAGAAGCGGCACCAAAGAAAGAGGTTAAGGGATCCTATGTATCTATTCACAGCTCTGGATTTAGAGATTTCCTATTAAAACCCGAGATATTGCGCGCCATTGTCGACTGCGGTTTCGAGCATCCATCAGAAGTGCAACATGAATGTATTCCGCAAGCCGTCCTTGGAATGGATATTTTGTGTCAAGCCAAGTCCGGCATGGGAAAAACCGCCGTTTTTGTGTTGGCGACTCTTCAGCAGCTGGAGCCGTCAGAAAACCACGTCTACGTCCTCGTAATGTGCCACACCAGAGAATTGGCTTTCCAGATTAGCAAGGAATACGAGCGTTTCTCAAAGTACATGGCCGGCGTCAGAGTATCAGTGTTTTTCGGTGGAATGCCCGTACAGAAAGACGAAGAGGTCCTCAAAACTGCATGCCCTCACATCGTTGTCGGTACGCCCGGCAGGATTTTGGCGTTAGTCAACAGTAAGAAGCTGAATCTGAAACATTTGAAGCACTTCATTCTGGACGAATGTGACAAGATGCTTGAATCTCTAGATATGAGACGCGACGTCCAGGAGATATTTAGAAACACCCCTCACGGTAAGCAAGTGATGATGTTTTCTGCTACCTTGAGCAAAGAGATCAGACCGGTTTGCAAGAAGTTCATGCAGGACCCCATGGAGGTGTATGTGGATGACGAAGCCAAGCTGACGCTGCACGGCCTGCAGCAGCACTATGTTAAACTTAAGGAGAATGAGAAGAATAAGAAGCTATTTGAGCTACTTGATGTACTGGAGTTCAACCAAGTTGTCATATTTGTGAAGTCTGTGCAACGCTGCATAGCTTTAGCTCAACTTCTAACAGACCAGAATTTCCCTGCTATTGGCATACACAGAAACATGACTCAAGACGAGCGTCTCTCCCGTTACCAGCAGTTCAAGGAGTTCCAGAAGAGAATTCTAGTCGCCACCAACTTGTTTGGAAGAGGGATGGATATTGAAAGAGTGAATATTGTGTTCAACTATGATATGCCTGAAGATTCTGACACATACCTGCATCGTGTGGCCCGTGCCGGCCGTTTTGGTACTAAAGGCTTAGCTATAACTATGGTATCAGATGAGAATGATGCCAAAATCCTTAATGAAGTTCAAGACCGCTTCGATGTCAACATCACGGAGCTACCAGAAGAAATTGAGCTATCAACTTATATCGAAGGCCGATAAATTACTAGATTACTCCATTCCTTTTCTACCAGTGTTTGAACTTTTTGAATGCCATGCAACCCTGTTCGTAATTTGACTTACATTTCTTGTTCCCGAACATTATTTCATTTACAAATTATTATATCAATGAAAATATCATGCAAATACATATATTTTTTTGACATGGTAACATGCCAGGCATTCAAAAAGTACAGTTTTATTTTCAACACAAGTGTGTTTCAAATTATTTGACTAAGAAATGTTCACTTTCCTGGGATGTAGTGTTTTGTGTGGTTTGTGCGAACACAGATTGCTCATATCCAGAAACAGTAACTCTAGGTTAATTATTAATTAAAGTAACATTTGATATTGTGATAAACTGGCTTTTATTTATTTTTTTACTTGGATTTTGCCATACCAGACAATATAAACAAAAATATTCATCAAGCTGTAATCAAAATCAATCTTTCACTTAAAATAATTGAGATGCTTTATTATCATTATTTTGAGTCATGATCATGTCTTATTAGCAATGTTGCATCAACTTGTGAAATCATGTATTCATGATTTCACAAGTTGCTGCAACTTTCGTGAACCCAAACAATGTTCAAGCTACGGAAAAGATGCTCAAATAAGAAAACTCCCTCCCTTTTGGCAATAATTTAACTGGCACAAGAAAGACTTCGTAACGTAGGTACTTATTTAATAAGCATCAATTTCAATATGACTAGAATTCATGCTCAGAAAGGCAAAGGGCAATCAAAACAAAAAGTAAAATATTTTTATCGATTTACATCTTGCGGTTCGATTACCTATGACATTGAACTTGATCTTGTTTTGTAAACCATGCTACTTTTACACCTACCTATGTAAAACCGATAGCATCGCGTAATCAATGTGCCGCATATAGTTTTTAACCGGCTTCAAAAAAAAGGAGGAGGTTCTCAATTCGGTTGTATTTTTTTATTGTATTTGTTACTTCATATCTTCGTCATTTATGAACCGATTTGTAAAATCCTTCTTTTATCTGAAAGGATATACTTCCCGATTGGTCCCATAGAAATTACATCAAAATCGGTTCAGTAGTTTGGTTTTTAAATCAAAATAGCTGGAAAAAATGTCATCCAAGTAAAAGAAATTGCGAAATTGATACTTGACAAGGATCTGTGTATGATACGATAACTAAAAAAGGGTAAAATAAAAACTTTTTTGCAAAAAAAGAAGCGACTTCCAAAAAAAACTGGAAAATAACTTTAGATACTTTCGGAAGTCGGTGGCAAAAAAGTCAATGAAACAAACAATAGTCACCGATTTCCGAAAGTAAAGTTATTTTCCACTTTTTTTGTTTTTGGAAGTCAGTAAATTTTTTTTTCTGACAAGAAATACCCACATTACATAAAACTAATATTACTGCTCCTACATTTATTTATCCTTATATCTAATCACAGGGTTCATCGATGGATTGTGCCATTTATTAGGGAACAGTCACGCATATAAGCAAGGGTGCCGCCGCCGCCCGGTACCATCAATCTAGAGTCGAGGGGACAACAAATCGATTTTAGAAGAACGTTATGGAACATCGAACAAAGCTCAACGCTATTTAGGCGGGAATCGAATCGACAGACACCAATTATGGGAGTCCAGCGATATTATTATTTCCCGATTTGCTGGGCGGAGATTGAAAGTTGTACCTATATAGGTTTAGGTCTGTGGTTTAGGTACTTAATACGTCATCAGTGTTAACGTTTAAATCTCAGAATCCTGATTCCCAGCGGCTGGCCTATACAGTAACGCTTACTAAGTTTAAAAGTATACCTACCTACCGCTAAATAGTTTTTTTTTTCAATGTTTTGTTTTAAACTTCCATGGCAGACATTCCACCAATCAAGGGCATTTAGTCAAACAAATAAATGAAAGTCACTAATAATATTATAAAAATATTTATTCTTATTTTTCAAAATGTTCGTAACAAACAAATTACCTATCTACTAATAGGTATGCAGTAATTTGCATGTGATTTTAAATTCTTAAAGCAGGTAGACTACAAAAACAATGACGTAAAGGCTAACAATATAACAAAATAGGTTCTTGAAATGATTTCATGATTTGCACTGCACAACAGCTAACTAAACACAATCAGTAGAAAATATAAAGTCGTTCTATGGAATGAAAGAATTACAGTGATGTGTAAATATAGCATCTACTTAATTATACTTTTACGAACTGTCGTGCAAGTCTTTTATATTTCTACAAAGAAAGAATATTGCTTTAGTCATTATTGTATACCATCAAGTAGGTATAAGATCAAAACAATGCTGATGTCTAGTTTTGCAGCCTCGAAATAGCAAGACATTAATATTTTTATCAGAGTGTAGTCCATCCACAAATAATGTGCTTACAAAATGTATTATTGGGTTTAAACTTAACATTATACAACTAAGTACCAGTATTCCTTCACCATCAAGTCCCAGTAATGTAGCTTGTCAATGATGCAAGTAACAGGAACATATTTTCAAAGGGTAATTTACAAATGTGGCAGAAAAAGTTTCACCGTTTGGCAGTTTTTATCAGGAGTTTACACAAGCCTTTACAGTTGCTGCATTTGTGTATGTTACAGACATCATTTACAAGCATTCTAAATCCTTAGCAATACTCAATTCAATCCCAAATAGACAGCTTTTTTGGGGCCTTCAAAAGTTTTCTCATGTGTAAACCGGGTGATCAGATCTAGTGCCCATTTGGGCTGGTCCCCAGGCACCATGTGTCCTGCATTTCTAACCAAGATCTCAACTAATTTGCCAGCTTGTTTCACATAACCAGCTACTTCTCCATCCACCTTCCAAACGTACCTCTTGGCAGTCTTGTACTCATCAGCACCAGTGAAGTTGAGATTCCTGAGGTAGTTAACAGTCAAGGGGTATGCCACAATGATGTCTAGTTGACCATTGTATATAACCACATAGTAGTGATCAAGGAGTTCTGATATCCAAGGGGCTACAGACTTCATAACATCCTGCTTTAGATGTTTTTCAACTACTGATCCATTGTTGAAGGGTAAATTTCCAACATGAATCATTTTTCTTACCGCAGTCTTTTGTAGCATTGGTCCAAAATCTTCATATTGAGTGTAGTCTTTGGTGTGTAAATAGTTGAAGTAGAAATTGAACCCCGTGAGATTTGTAAAGATACTTTTACCATCGATCATGTCACCATTCAACAAAGAATCAAATGTGGCAAATGCATCATCCCATTTTCCCTGTTGTATATAGGTTTTCGTTTTATTCTCATATTCTTCAAATACTTTAGCTCCATTAGAATCTATGAGACCTATTTGGTACAAATATTTTCCATATACCAACTGATGTTGTGGGTCACTCAAACCGTTGCCAATAGCAACACCCTTCATGTTAATTTTCAGTTGTGCTGTAGGGTTCTTCTTATGTATGGTGTATGCTAGAGCAGGCACATACTTCCCTCCGTAAGACTCACCGGTCACAAAGAACTTGTTCTGCTGTAGCTCAGGGAAGAGCTGGAAGAACTGTATCAATGTGGTGTACAGCTGCTCACCAACCTGTGTCTCATCTGTGCAGTACCCTCTGCTGTCGTTTGTAAAGCTGAACCCAGTGCCCACTGGGTTGTCTATGTATATCATGTGGTGACTCAAAGCCCAGTTGTACTTCCTCCTCTCGAATTTATCTCTACGCACTCTAATGGGACCGTTCTCCGTGAACAGACCATACAAGGAGCTCGCACCAGGGCCGCCCTGCAGCCACACGACGACGGGCGCGTTCTTGTTGTCCGGTACCATCGCAGGGAAGTACCAGAAAAATTGGTTCGAGTCGTATGTCTTGTTCACAGTAAAATATCCAGCGTAACTTTTAATGCGAAGACTTTCCGTAAAGGGCACGCGAGAGAGACGCCTGCCCTCCTCAATTTTCCCGCTTTCGACGTACGCAGTAAGGAACAACGGTGACCCCGGATCACCTCCATCACGCTCACCAAGGTTCAACTTCGGATATCGATGGAAGACACCCTCGGCATTGAAAAATACTTGAAGTATCAGCAGAGCCCACAATGTGCGTGCCATCTCGACCCGAATACTGACCCAATTAGTTGGCTTCACCTTTTTATCATGCCTCACAGCGAATTATAATAATAATAAATTCTTGTTTAGCCGGCTTATCAATGTGTTGTTCCTTTTTACGGCCGCAAATACCTCATACACATACATACCTCCCGCATCACATACATACTCGTTCTCACTCTAGCATTCTAGCAGAGCAAGGCAATAGGGATGTTCGTGATAAAACTTGTAACAATATTTATTAAGAATGCAATGTGCGAATCGATTTTTAAACGACTTCACGACGACGACGAATCTTTAACTTGCACTAGCAAGTTAATGATTGAAATCTAGTTGCGATATAACATTATTACCACACAGTGTATCATCGATACTGATAGATAGCTTATCGGTACTGGAATTGGGATGTGGCGGTGTGTACCTACGTTACAATAACATTAACACCACGCCTGTGACTCCCCGAGGGGTCAGGCAGAGGTTTACCTAATATAGCACACCCACATTTCGCCAGTTATGTCTAAGTCACATGTAATATGGATCGAGTCTACTGCCAGCAAAATGTGCACACACAAATCCCGACTCCGAGGCTGCCACTGAGAAATTCCTGATGAAAAAACCCAATAATACTCTGCCCGACCTGCGACACTAGACCAACGAGGCAGACAATGAGGACTACCATTTTTGAGCTCACCAGATGGCGCCATTGGCGAGTGAGGTCCTCTCATTAATTCTATTTTATACTTTAAAATACCAATAACTTCATAAAAAAGTTTATATTATTATGTATATTTACAACATAGTGTAAACTTCAGATACTTATTTAAAATATTGTCCCTAATATTAGCAAGCATTGAACATTTAATAATCATTCTTCCTCCAAATACCAACAAATTAGATCCTAACCAACTACTTATAATCTCAAAGTCATAATTAATCAGGAATGGCTCAACAAGCGTGAATATTAGTAAAAATACGTGATAAAGAAGCGCAAACACCATGACATCTGACATTTCTGAAGACCTTACTCTACACCATAGGTTCCCAACGGAGGCGGTACCGCCCGGCCCTCTAGTGGGCGCTGGAGTTTTCAACGGGGGTGGTAGCGGGTCCAAAGGCAGGCGGGAGGCGTTATGCCTCGATTGCGATATGGGCGATTTACCTCTATTTTCATGAAAAACATTTTAACATCTAGCCGTCTAAAATGTTTATCCCATAATTATTTTGTAAAATGGTTTTTTTTTCTTGTAAAGGGTGCGGTAATCCATAAAAGGTTGGGAACCTGTGCTCCACGCGAATTCTTGCTCGATATCCCGCATTATGAATAATACTTGTGTGGGTAGAGAACGGCAGGAAGAACAATATTTTTGTGAACAATCAGACGATTTAAAAAATCGATTTGAAGAAAACAATCAAGCATCACTAGCTCACGGTTACACTTACATGTTTATTTTTGACACAAATGACACAATGACACATCGTTTTGTTTGCGATTGGATAGAATTCGAAATAATAATTGTCAAGATTTGAATTAAAATTAAAATACCTACCTACTTGTTGTTACTAATATTGAAATTTTAGTGTAAATATATATATTAAAGAATATTCTATTCTATTAATAATGTAAGTATTCAACTGAATTCATTTTGTTTATTTTAAAGTCTTCTTTCAGAACTTCTATATTTTTTTCCAACAGCTCTTCGTGTTTTCGTAATCAGGTTTTAGAATGGACTTCTTGACAGACAGCAATGTCAAACGGTCGTCGACGTCAATTTAGTGTCTCTGTCTTACCGAAATCGAATACAAACAAACACAACATCGATGCGATACTTGATGCTGTCGGTTTTTATTTGTGACTTTCTATAGTTAATGTGACTAGTATCTGACTGTAATATTTGATTAGAACAAGATGCAAATAGAGCGTGATTCCTGCAAACTTTGGACGCTTTTACTAGCAGTATTCAGTGCAGTTTCTGTGGTAAACGCAACTTTCTTTGCAAATGTGTACCCGAGGTTAAAACTAGACGGTAGATCGACGAAAGATGCTGGTAATCCTCTCATGATCACTCCTTATCTCAAAAAGGGGTCGATAATACTCGCACAAAATCTTTCGCGGGTATCTATCACGGATAAAATAGGATTCCGAAGTCACGCCGGTTTCGTTACGATTGACGACAAGTACAACTCCAATCTGTATTTTTGGTACTTCCCGCCTTTTTCTAAAAATGAGGAAGCTCCTGTCGTCGTCTGGTTACAAGGTGGACCGGGAGGAACCTCGCTTTTCGGTCTGTTTACAGAGTTGGGTCCTCTTATAGCCAAAAAAGAAGGATTTGCTTTAAGGAAATATCACTGGGCTCTAAATAATCACCTAATTTTCATTGATAACCCTGTTGGTACAGGATTCAGCTTCACAGAGAATGATAATGCATATTGTGAAGATGAAGAGTGTGTGGCAAAAGGATTGCACTCCACTTTAACCCAGTTCTTCCAACTATTTCCACATTTGAAGAACAATGCCTTATATCTTGCAGGCGAATCTTATGCAGGAAAGTATATACCAGCCTTAGGACTGTTTATACATAAAGAAAACCAAAAAAGTGATCAGAAACTCAATTTACAAGGAATGGCAATCGGCAATGGATACTGTGACCCAGTCAATCAGTTAGATTATGGGAACTACTTGTACCAACTTGGATTAATAGACAGCAATGAATTGAAAGTATTTGTAAAATATCAGAATGAGATTGTGAAACAAATTAAGGAACAGAATTGGGAGCAAGCCGATATTCTTGTAGACCGCCTGATGGACGGAGAGTTAACCCTTTACCGCATTGTGGTTCATAAATGAACCAAACCAAATTATCTTCAATATTTTTAAGTTTCAAACGGATTTTCTTATTTTATGCATACTGTGTCAAATTCGTACCATACGAGCGTCAATTTATGTATAAAACCGCCATCTATGAGCAAGTTGTGTGAACTAAATCCATCATCAAAGTCAGTAAACAGGTACGATCCGGTGCGGAGCGAGTTTTTGATTTTCGAAATTGTGTAAAAAATACAAATCTCAGTGTTAGTGCTTGCAAATAAATACTCCAGGGAAGAAAGTAATCTAAATATTGGTACTAAGGTAAGCTTTTATTGTTTTATCAAGTAGTAATTACTTATAAGTGGTTCTAACTGAATGGAACATATTTGGCACATCATACAGAAATATTCTTTCTTCCTATGTACCTTATTTGTACCAACATGCACTAATATGATACTTTATAATGTAAAGTTTTTTAGCTAATTTTGTGATGTACCCTCTTATTTTCTTATTTACGTGGTTTTATGCTTATTTAATCGAACATCTATTTACAGGAAACTTGCGACATGGATCCACGTCGATTTTACGGAGGTATTCATACAATTATCCAGGATTTCCCTGAAAGTAGCAGTGACGAAGACCTGTCCGAAGATGAACATCGGGTAAGGAGAGCTCCACATTTACCTCCTCGATATATTCCTGGATCTGACGAATCCGACTCAGAATCAGACGATAATACTCCTTTGTCCCAATTGCCGTCTTCATCAAATAGAAGCGCAAGAGCTGAAAAACCTCGATGGAGGGACGGATTTCTGGAAAAAGTTGAGACCGAAACCGCATTCAGAGGTAATTTAGATTTGCCTGCAGAAATAATGAGTTTAGAAACCCCGATTCAATTTTTCAAATATTTATTTACTGACGAAATGTTCCAATACATAGAACAAGAAACCATTAGATATGCGATTGAAAAACGTCCCGAAAAGATTTTTTGTACCACAGCAAAAGAAATTGAACAGTTTGTAGGGATGTGCCTTTACATGTCTATTATACAATTACCATCGACAAGACATTATTGGAATGAAAGCCTAGGACACCCAAAAATAAACAACGTTATGGCGTGCAATAGGTTTGAGGAAATTAAAAGATTTATACATTTCAACACCAACTCGACGCAAGTACCCAAAGGTCAACCAGGACACGATCCTCTTCACAAATTACGACCTTTTTTGGAGCAACTCAGACAGAGACTTCTTACAGTACCTAAAGAAGAATACATGGCAGTAGACGAGCAAATAATACCGACGAAAAGCAGGTCAACCATGCGACAGTACAACCCAAAAAAGCCCCACAAATGGGGGTATAAAAATTTTGTGCTGAGCGGTAGTTCGGGATTCAGCTACGATTTCGAAATGTATACTGGAGCTCAGGGGCCTGTACAATCAGTCAGCAATTTGCCAAAAATTAGTATTTCTAGTGATGTTGTTGTTCGCCTTGCAAGAACTATTCCTGAAGGAGTCAACTATAAACTATTTTTTGATAACTGGTACACGTCTTTGCCGTTGCTGACTTATCTTTCTAAGAAGGCTATTTTACCCTTAGGCACAATAAAAGCTAATCGTATTCCGGGGTACAAAGTTCCTGCAGAAAAAGAATTGAAAAAAAAGGGGAGAGGTGCAACTGTTGAGAAACTGGCCACTGTAGAAGATATAGATATTTCTGTTGTAACTTGGTATGATAACAGAGTCGTGACCTTAGCTTCGACTTACGTCGGAAGCAAACCGTCTTCTGAAGTTCGACGTTACAATAAAAAGGAAAAGAGTTACCAAACTGTACCATGTCCAAAGGCAGTGATGACTTACAATAGACACATGGGAGGAGTGGATTTATTAGACGCTCTGCTTGGTTACTATAGAATCCAAATTAGATCCAAAAAGTTTTATCACCGTATATTCTTCCATATGGTCGATATGACTGCAGTAAACGCATGGCTTTTATACAGGCGCAGATTTGAAAATGCCGAGTCGTGGCTGCCTTTAGCCGATTTCAAGTGCGCGGTAGGTGAAGATTTGTGCCATGCCAATAAACCTGCAACGAGTAGTAAACGTGGGCGACCATCTTCCAGTGTCATGGAAAATAATATTCTACAAAAAAAAATGAGAGGGCCCATAGCAATAATGCCATCTCAAGACGTTCGTTTAGATAAGATAGATCATTTGCCTGTGTGGTCCACTAGACAACGTTGTAAGGTCCCTGAATGCAATGGTAGATCTTATGTGGAATGCCGAAAATGCAAAGTCAACCTTTGCCTCAACGATAAAAGAAATTGTTTCGAATTATTCCATACTACATAATATTTTGTTTAATAATTTCTTAATATATTACGTTATTTTTTATGTTCATTTTCTGCTCAATGTACCAAATGTGATCCAAAGAGAAAAAGTGTAAAAGTTTATTTTCTGCTCAATGTGCCAAATGTGATCCAAAGTGGAAAAATGTAAAATTTTCTAAAACTATTCAATAAAAAGAAAAATCCTGAAACATGTGTCCATTTATTTAGTGTTTCCTACCACATATATTTTTTCCTAACATAAATAAAAAATCATGCAGTAAAGGGTTAACTAACTTCTCATACTTCAAATCTTACACGGGCTTCAATTACTACTACAACTACTTGCAAGCAGCCGGAGGAGATGAAGATATGACAGTGTTCACAGATTTGTTGCAAAATGACAATGTACGACGTAGTGTGCACGTTGGAGGGTTACCGTTCCATGATGGACAAATTGTGCAGTTACATTTAGCTCTTGACATGTTGAAATCTGTTGCTCCAGCAGTATCAGAACTATTATCACATTATAGGATGATATTTTATAATGGGCAACTTGATATAGTTGTTGCATTCCCACTGACAGAAAACTTTTTACGTAATTTAAAGTTTTCTTCAGCTGAAGAGTATAGAAATGCACGAAGGGGCATATGGAAGGTTAATGATGAAGTGGCTGGATATGTTAAGAGAGCTGGTAATCTTACTGAGGTCCTGGTGCGAAATGCTGGCCATATGGTCCCCAAAGATCAACCAAAGTGGGCCTATGACTTGATCACAAGATTCATTAAGAATGATTTTAATTTATAAGCATTTCGGGTCCTTATCATCTTAAACTTAGCTCATGGCTATGAACTTGATTTGATGTGATGTGATCTTTTTATTCCTTGTATTAAAATGTGATGTTAAAATTAAAACTTATCTCATTGTACTGGAAATTTATACAAAGCAAAGCGATGTTATACTGGAAATGTATAGATTGATATGTCACCATGTGTATGTAATCACAAGGCGTCATGGTCTAGAATTTATACTATTTACATTCTGTCGGTATTAATATGAACAAAACTTGGAATGATAGATTTTTTTTTAAATACTAATTCGCCTTGCGTTTGGCCGCAACTCGCCTGAAGTGGAGTCCTGATGCGTGATGCGGCCTAGGGTGGAACACGCTTGCCTAGAAGAAACGGATTCCCTCGAACTTTGAATAGATCCACATTATAATGATCAGGGGCAGTGAATTCCACAGACTGGCGGTTCGCACAATCAATGTGACAAAATCGATAGGCTGGAAACGCCGATGTTCAAAGCTTTGGAGTTTGGCTTTGACAAGGGAATCGTTGTCAATGAGCCTCTTGGCAAGAACAAATGGTCATGCCTCTTTACCAACCATCAACATCTCACGGTAGAACTCCCAAGCATCGTAGTCGTTATAGCCAAGACATATAGGGTACTGGACCCAAAAGAAGGAAATAGGAATGTTGCATGACTACTATTAAAGAAAGGACCTCTCATCTTGACAAGAAGGAAGCCTTCGCTTTTTCATTGAGATGAATGCAAAGAGTAGAATACTTATACCAAAGATGAATGACGTCAGCTGCCGAACGATCTGCGATTTCAAGAGGACAAATTAACTTAGGACCTCATTAGACTACCCGCCAAAAATACTTGATGATTGACGAACTTGATCGACGTCAATATCGCTGTCAGTCGCGAAATACTATCATCTGCTTTCAACATGATCAGAATGATAATCCGAGGAGTTCCACTTTGATTATGTATATTTCAAGAGTGTTTTACAATATACCATTGGACTGAAGCTGCATCAGTTAGGTTTATAAAATATGTCTGTCAAGTTACTCTCGATCCCCGCACTCAGCTTGTTTTCTTTCGTTAACACGGTGTTCTTACCTATTTATCCGAGGTTAAAGCTGGACCCAAAACCAGCCAGCGAGGCAGGCGATCCACTGTTTTTAACACCTTATATTGAAAAGGGTCAAATTTTCCTCGCCCAAAATCTATCACGCGTGAACCTGGCGAATTTATCAGAAATCAAAAGCCACGCAGGTTTCTTTACAATCGACCCGAACTATAACTCCAATCTGTATTTCTGGTACTTTCTGCCATTTTCCAAGAACAAGACAGCTCCTGTGCTCTTGTGGCTTCAAGGTGGACCTGGTTGTAGCTCGCTGTATGGACTGTTCGTAGAACTAGGACCTCTCGAAGCCAAAAAAAGAAGATTTGTTATAAGAAAATATCACTGGGCACTGAATTATCATTTACTTTTTATTGACAACCCAGTGGGGACCGGATTCAGCTTCACGCAAAATACCAATGGTTACTGCACTAATGAAGAATGCGTTGCCAAGGGACTGTATCAGGGCTTGCATCAATATTTTCAAATATTCCCACATTTGAGGGACAATGATTTCTACTTGACCGGTGAATCCTATGCGGGGAAGTACATACCATCTCTAGGAATAAAAATCCACCGTGAAAATGCTAAAGGAAAATTCAAAATAAATTTAAAAGGCATGGCGTTGGGTAATGCTTACTGTGATCCTTTAAATCAATTAGATTACGGTAACTACTTGTATCAACATGGTTTGTTGGACGGCAATCAGTTGAAAGTATTCCAGAAAGCTCAGATGGAGATTTATGTAACAATAAAGAGTAAGAACTGGTTGCAAGCGAACATTATGATTGACCGGATGATGGACGGATGCGTAACGCATTTTTCGCTCTTCAACTTCTATACGGGGTATAATTTCTACTACAATTATTTGCGTACGTCAAAGATAGACGAAAAGACACCTTTTCTAAACTTGATAGACACGAATGAGGTCAGACGTGGTATACACGTTGGGGGCCAAGCGTTCCATGACGGAGGGACCGTGCATCTGATGCTGGCAATGGACTTCATGCAGTCCGTGGCTCCTGCCATCTCCGAACTATTATCTCATTACCGAATGCTGTTTTATAACGGCCAGATGGATATTATTGTGGCGTACCCCCTGACAGTCAACTTCCTAAATAATTTAAAGTTTTCGGCGTCTGACGACTACAAATGGGTGAGCAGAAGTATTTGGAAAGTGGGTAATAGTATAGCCGGGTACATAAAGTGTGCGGGAAACCTTACGGAGGTGTTGGTACGTAATTCTGGCCACATGGTGCCGAAAGATCAACCGAAATGGTCCTTTGATTTGATCACAAGATTTGTAAATAACGACTATGTCCAGAAAAGTGATTCTAGTAAGAAGAAAAAGATCAATATCTCGTGATGCTGATGACTTTGCCTTTTACGTAAAGGAACTAAGGGCTCGTTTCCAAATTTCCATTGGAACGATCGAGAACCAAAGAATCCGTGAAAAGATTGCCGATTGGCAAGTTTGTGAATTTAGTTCGTGATGTGCTAATGCATGACTAAAGCTCCGTTCAAGCATGAAGGGCCAGTGAAACTAATATTGAAAAGCTGAATTGCTGACATCGTTTATTAGACAATTATTACACTTAGATAGTAACGGAATTTCGTGAATGTGTAGCTACCCAAGTGATATCAAAGCCATCCAAATCCAAAGATTCGAAACGACGCAAGGCTTTACTTATTCACTTACTGCATCTCATCACTCATTGTTTTGAGAATTTATTGAGATTTCGATCACTAATATATTTTTGGTAATTAAATAATGTTAACATTTTCGCTGCTAAGTTCAAATAAGTATTCCATTTTTACTCGTACGCGCGTCATCTATAACTACGTATAAAGACGACTCGGGAGGCGGGTTGTGTGCACACGAACGAATTATTGTTCGACCCATATATGCTGGGTGCTTAGCACCGAAAGTGTTAAAACATTAAATTAATGATTCGTGTGCGTAATAGAGGCGAACAATACTAGTTAGGTACTGTTGTAAAACCAATTATTTCTGGTGCACTGCAATATTGTATTATACGTAAAATGCGTTGTTATTTTATATTTATGAGGAAGAAAAATTAAATATTTTTGTATTATCAATTGTTTTAATTCATATTGCAACTATTTCTAAATAAATATTATTAACTAAGAGCTTATACTTAAAAACACAGTAATTTCAACTAACACAGAAGTTTAAAGAACAGTAGTTTTGTTTAGCAATAACCGGCATCTATACTCGCCTTTTTGTCATAGGGGTAGGAAAAACTACAGAACGCCACCATCGGTATCTATACATATAATAAAATTGTAACAGACCAATTTCTGTACATTGAAGATATTGAAAAAAAATTATACGGTGGTCTTTATCAACAACAGCAAAAGAAGCCAAAACAACAATTTTTAGAATTTCTCTCTGTCTGTATGTTTGAACGCGCAACACGCAAAAACTGCTGCATGGATTTGAACGCAGTTTTCACCATTCTACTGCTAGATGCCTAACTTAAAAAATAGGCTACATTTTACCACAGAAATGATCTTTTTTATTTTAAGTACGTAGTCGCGGACAAATGCTAGTTGGAAATAAAAAAGTGTGAATTTATCTTAGAGCGACGATGGCTTCTGTCAGAACCTATATTTTTTTTAAACTACTGTTTTTTTTGCTTCTCACAAATTCACACACACGCTTAGTTATAATTTTACAAAAACGTTATTTCAATTGGAAACCATTTACAACAAAATACAGGAAAATTATTTTGATCATATTATTACATTAAATCAGGGATGACTTGTGAATATTATTATTAGTATTTTGATAATTGCCAATTAATATTTATAGAACCTACCGATTATAATAATTATTATTCAATTATTCTGAATCATCTATACACTACATTTATAACATAAAGGCACTATTTTATCTAAGAATTTGTTGATTCATGTCTGTAAACTTATTTATTTATTTAACCTATTTCATAAAAGATAGTTCCTGTAAAAAATAATCTATAATAACACTCCAGCTGATATATTTGTAACGTTTTTAATGCAATTACTTATGAGCTATAATATGTACAGTAGGCCCGTGTTCATACGTCCCACTGCCGAACACCTGGAATCGAATGTAGCTCTCATACTTTTGGCTGTTACACACCGAAACAACTAAACAGCAACTGTATGTGACAAGATATTAAAACTCATATTTCAATGATTACTTTTGAAACACTTCGGAAGTCGGATCGTACCAAAACACAGTGTCCTAACTAGAAGAACAGCGGTGTCGCTTTAAATTACATGTTCACAAAGTTCATATCTCTCTGTCATGTCTTGAAACATTGAGTCTAAATATAATATTGACTCTATTTGCGGTGGGTTCCTATGAAATACGAGCGGCTCCGTGACGTGTTCGCAAAACCACAAATTGATATTTACATGATACGAGTTGGCTTGTTTTTAATAACTATTCTAATAACTTAAATCAAGCAATGGTGCGTCAACAGGGTAGGCGGATCCGGTGTCCTACAATTTAAAAGGCTAACACGGGTAATTTAGCAGCGACGGGCCATGTGAGAAGACGCCCATTCTTAGCCATTCAAGATCACGCAACAACTCAACTCCACAGCTGTTTCCTAGCTAGGACATGTTCTGCCCTCATAAACCAAAAAACGGTATCTGATGGCCATTCGGTTTTTTGAGCATCTGACAGCTTAAAGTATCATCAGATGTACTAATCAAAATAACATGATCTTTTTAGAAAATGCAATCTCATTTTTGTACTAAATAAGAGAAATATATTTCCACATTCGCGCTGTTTTCTTAAAACATGTGTCACCGCTTCTTGGCTTAGGGCTTACTGCCCGGTATGTATAGATTACGCTAACAAAGCAGTCAAGGCGTCTAAGAACTGTGCGCGTTGCGCCAGCGGGAGTGTGATGACGGAGGAGTCCACGTAGTCCAGCGACACCGACGCGCCGCACTTGGTGGCGGCCTGCTCGAACGCGGCGCCGAACAGACTAGAAACAAAACTTTGCTTTTAGAATCCACTTTTGACTTGAAAGGTCCTGTGATCATTTCGATAGACTATACTTCGGTAGTCCACTGAGATTTATGGCCGCGCATAAAATTATACAAAAATCTTTTAGTGCCAAAATCAGTAGCCGTATCATGACGTCTTAATGCAGGAATGTTTAAGTTATATTCCATTGTGGGAAAGAGATGGCGATAGACATGCTGTATAGCCCTGTCTCTTTCCCACACTGGAATAGAACAAACATTTCAGCATTACATGGTAAAAATGTATTATTTGAACTTAGCAGCGAAAGTGTTACAGGAGAATATACTGACTTCCTCGGCTCGTGCTGGTAGCGCGGCGGGATGCCCAGCAGCAGACAGGTGTCGGCGTCCAGCGCGGCGCTGGCCAGCACGGCGCGCGCGCCCGGCCCGGCCGCCCAGCGCGCCGCCACGCCCAGCCACAGCGGGCCCCTCACCAGCCGCGCCTCCGGGCTGCCCTGGAACATCGTATCGTTAGCTTACCCAACATTCACTGCCTCGTTAAACATCACTAAATGGAGGGTTCCTGGGAACGATCCCTAGAGTGTTATTGGGTTTTATTTTAGTTATTATAAGCTTTTATTTAACATGTCTGGTGGGTTAGTTAGTATGTAATGGTTAAATCCTGCAAGTGAACTTCAAACCAGTTCCAACTTAAATTGATTGAGCTTAAATTTTGCACACACCTTTGGTTCTGGTGACAATATATTTTTATGACAGACATGACTTAATCCTACAGTCAGGATCGCGACGATCAATAACACGGACACGAAACTTTGTATACGCATTCAATGTTGATAGATAAGGCAGATTTTTTTTATTTTAATTAAAAAAAAAACGTTCATTTATTTTTAAATAGGAATTTCTGAGTTCGGGCTGCAACAAAATATGCACAAATAGCTTTCAACAAAAAAAAGTCCCAGGGTATTTCTATACTACTACGACCATCACGCTTGTAAGCTTGCCAAGCGATTTGTGACTTATGATGAATTTCTTCACCAATTCACCAAAAAAACCAGTAATATATCAGTTAGCCGTTACCTCCTGCACTATGAAGTAGCTGAAGGGCCCGGCGAGGTGCAGCTTGCGGGCGCTGAGCGTGGCGTGCACGAGCCGGGCCACGGCCTCCAGCGCCCGCTGCGCCGACTGCCAGCCTACGCGCCGGCTCTCGTTCTCCCCGCTCGCCGTGTCTAGGGCTGCGAGGGCGTGCTGGAATCCTTCTGCTTTTGGTAACGTCTCCTGCATCGACGAAAATAATTATTAATAAAATTCGTCTCTGTAAGTACAGGAAATAGTAGAAGAAGG
The DNA here is from genome assembly GCA_964057025.1 of Standfussiana lucernea. Lineage (NCBI taxonomy): Eukaryota > Metazoa > Arthropoda > Insecta > Lepidoptera > Noctuidae > Standfussiana > Standfussiana lucernea. Next base: position 1,272,405 of record OZ059805.1, read on the forward strand.
TTATGATGTTGTGTGTTCCATAGTTCAGTATTCATCATGTCATCAAGTGGATGGATACGTAATTATGGGTATCAAAATATTTTATTTCACATAGGCCTACATGGGCACTTATAAAACGTCATGAAAAGGTGCATGTAGGGCTAAGACAAGGTCGACTGATGGCCTGGTGAAGAGCGCAGAGATCCGCTGGTTGGTACCAGACGCATAGGACCTGTGCATGTGGAAAACTGGCGTTATTCTGCCGAATTATGGTGTAGTTAGGGCGACCCTCCTTAAGCCCCTATTCACACGGTGTATTTTGTCTGCGCAGATGGCGCGCGTCAAACGAGATTCAGTGGCGCCGTAAACACGCGTCGTCGGCGCGTATAAAATGCGCCGTGTGAATGCACTCTAGGGACCATCATCATTGTAACAAGAAAGTGGTGTGTGTGGGACGCTAGTGGTGTGTTACAGTTACACGTTACATGTTCGATGAGGCCCATGATGGCGTACACGACGTCCATGGCGGCCAGCGTGGGCGAGTGCACGCGTTGTAGCAAGAAGGTGGTGTGTGTGGGTGAAGGTAGATTGTGCTTTGGAGCGGCTGTCTCCAGGGCTGTGAGTAAGGAGCGCCGGAGCTCCACATCCATTGAACGGTAGGCCTGCCGAGCTTGCTGAAGAGGTATTCTGGAAGCAAGACAGAGAAAATAGGTTTATAAAAATACCTGCTGAAGTCTCAAGTTCCTGCTGAGGGATCTGACCCACAGCCAGCAATAAGCGAGAGGGAGTAGAACTAGCTACTGACAACGACTTCATTGTTTGACAGAGTTCTCGCCAGTCAGCGGTCAATTTTCAATACAAGGTGTAAACCACGGAGGTGTAAACGGACCTTTCACGAAGCCGCCAACCAAGCATTCTGTACATCAAACTAAGTAACTCTACGCAAAAATTATTGCTGGGAAATGGCTTTTTTTTGGGGCGAAAAAACACGTTTTACGGTATGACTGGTACGCACTCAAAACATTGTGCTGATGGATGCATTGAATAATACATGTGTCATGTAGGTATTTAAATTAAAGTTTTATAACATTAAAAAGTAATATTAAAAAAAAAAACTTGTTAAAAAGTTGGAACTTTGACTTCCAATATCTCCGTAACTAGAATGTTCCCAGATATGGTCCAGAACAAAAAAAAACACAGTGACAGTTTAAGAAATAATAAAAGTTTTTTTCATTAATTTATCGGCTTCCAAAAAAACACAAAACAGTGGAAAATAACCCACCCTACTTTCGGAAGTCTATGACTTTTGTTTCTTTCGCTGCCTTTTTTGCCACCGACCTCTGACTGCAAAAAAGTTTTTATTTTACCCTTTTTAGTTCTGGTACTGCACACAAATGCTTGTCAAGTATCAATTCTACATTATAAATAGAAATTATTAGCACATCATCGACAGACGAAGAAGAAAAAAATGCATATTATAGAAGATAACTCATAAAGTACCGGAGCAAAGTTAATAAAATTAACACGGGACCACCTACGCAAGCTTTCTTTACCAAATGAAAAAATTATCACTTAAATCGGACAAGTAATGACAGAGAATTCGGCGTACATACATGAAAGGAAAAAACAAAGATTCTGGTCGAATACATAACCACCGCCTTTTTTAGAAGTCGGTTAAAAACAAATCTTTTTGAACCCAAAACGGTAGTAGGTTGAAGATCAAGACGTAAATTTGTACGTGACATGGTTAGCGTTCGCAGTATTCAAAACATAATAGTGCAATGACCCTTGAATAACCCGGGTAATATCTATGTCCCCAAAACAAAAAATAACTTAAGATGTTTATGTTAGATTCGTTATCTCTAGGTGGCATTTCATAAACAGACGTATACATATACTGTAATGGGGTTTATTTATCAGGTCAATCATCTTCAGATTTCTAATGAAATAGTTTAGAAGTTCATCAATTTATTTTCAGGTCAATGATCTATTAAGGAAGATCAATCAAGCTACCATCATTTTACGCTATAACATAATGTTACGCCTGTAATCCCCGAAGGGTTAGGCAGAGGTGTACCTAATAGTACACCCACATTTCGCCAGTTATGTTTATGAGGCGTATTACAAAAAAACGCGAAATTGCAAGGTTACCTCGTTGAAATTGTATGTTATCCGTCCGTTGTTTGAAATAACAATTACTTGTTAAAAATTGTCCGTTTCCTCTCCTATATTATTATAATAAAGCGAATTTTAGATATATTTTTTTTCAGTAATAATCATTCTCCCGGTGCATGTTTAGACAAAAACTCACAGGTACGTGATTTGGGAGCTCTGATTTGTAGATTCTATTGAATTAGGCCATCAAAATATTTTTTTTTTCATCTCACAAATATCTTCAACTTCAATAGTGATAGAATCATTTTCTTTATATGCCTTTATTGTAAAGATGGACCTAATTCAATAAAATTATTGACCGAAAAGACTTCTTAACAAGCTCCGATACCTCCGAAATTGTACATCATTTTCACGTAATATTTATACCAAAATAATCTTCAACATATGCTTAAACTATAGTATTTTTTTTAAATCACTACTATTATTTTTTAATGAATTTTATAAAAGTACAATATATTTCACTGCGCCGGCCATCTGCGCTCAGTATTGTGCGAGCGCTTGTTGAGGTCGGATCTATGTCAGTTTACTCCGCGCGCTGCGTCGTGTCGATACTTTCGTGGTGTGCGTCGATTGCCGTATAGACGCTGCTATTGTGTGCGTGCTAGAGCATCGTTGACTACGATCGCAGTTTTTGATCGTTGTAAGCTCGATCAATGCCGTTGCGGGAAATATTTTTCTAAACTCAAAATACAGGGTGTTTGGTGCATCGTGTGCCAAATTGAAATGGTCGACTGGGGGGGTCATCTGCTATCCTTTCAGACCCCTAAACACTTCTCATGCCCTGTGGAGTTTTTTTCATCGACTTTTTATTGTTTTATTAAAAAAATACCCAAATTTTACATTCAAATACAAATTTTAAAAAAAGTATAAGTCGTAGACTCTGAATTTTAATTTTATTTAGATTTGTATTGTATTACAGTACTTTTAAATTCAAAATTAGTGGCATTAGCCATCTAGTTTTTTTTTTAATTTACTAGCAAAGTTTCGAACTTCAATTAAAGCTGTCCATGTTACAGCTATTTACATGGCTATAAAAAAAAAACCAAAAGCGACCGGGTTCTTCCAACTCTCTCAAAAATTCTCTAGTCTATCCTCTTGCTAGTGATGTGCCACATGCCATAAAAATCTTTTTACAACTTTGTGAATTCGCTAGAATTGTGAATCGAGTCACAAAATACTAAATTCCAAATTACGATTTCAAAAAATATTTTTGCTTAAATGATACCTGAAAAACTTATTAAATCTGTTATCTTACTTATAAGATAAAATCTGTCTCGTATCTCTCTTTAGGAGTGGGGGGGGGGGGCTGGAAGGGTTGGGTTATGGAATTCTGTCGGTTTATGTTACACACGGATGTGGATGATCCTATTTTTTTAAAAGAATACTGTGGACGGATGAATCCAAATTTACCAAAGAAGGGATTCTCAATCTTCACAATCTGCACCACTGGACAAACAAAACGGAAAACCCACGTGTTAAAAGACAGAAATCTTTTCAAAGGAGGTTTAGTGTAAACGTTTGGGCAGGAGTAATTGGGAATCAGGTAGTTGGACCACATTACCTGCCCGATAACCTCAATGGCGATAACTATTTGGAGTTCCTTCAAAATGACCTGCCCGAATTAGTGTCAGAGGTGCCCGTATTTAATGAAAATGTGCCCAAAGTATTCCAGCATGACGGCTGTCCCGCGCATTGGTTGACTGTGAGGGAATATCTCGGCGATGTGTTCCCCAATGCGTGGATTGGTCGCGATGGCCCTATTGCATGGCCAGCACGTTCCCCAGACCTAACTTCGCTAGACTTTTATGTCTGGGGACGTGCCAAAGACTTGGTATACGCCACGGAGGTTACGACTAGGGAGGTACTAGTTCAACGCATTGAAACAGCGTTCAATAAAATTAAGGAGGAAATGCGACTTTGTACAACAACTGTAGAAATACGAAATAGATGTTGGGCCTGCATTCGCAATAGAGGCTAACAATTTGAGCATAATATGTAAAAATATTAAATAAATGTAAAAATAGCAATTTTTTATTTCTAGTAAACCAATCCTTTCAGCCCCCCCCCCCAACCCTAAAGAGAGATACGAGACAGATTTTATCTTATAAGAGTGAGATAACAGATTTAATAAGTTTTTCAGGTATCATTTAAGCAAAAATATTTTTTGAAATCGTAATTTGGAATTTAGTATTTTGTGCCTCGATTCACAATTCTAGCGAATTCACAAAGTTGTAAAAAGATTTTTATGGCATGTGGCACATCACTAGCAAGAGGATAGATTAGAGAATTTTTGAGAGAGTTGGAAGATCCCGGTCACTTTTGTTTTTTTTTTTATAGCCATGTAAATAGCTGTTACATGGACAGCTTTAATTGAAGTCCGAAACTTTGCGAGTAAATTTAAAAAAAACTTGATGGCTAATGTCACTAATTTTTAATTTAAAAGTATTGTAATACAATACACATCTAAATAAAATTAAAATTCAGAGTCTACGACTTATAATTTTTTTAAAATTTGTATTTGAATGTAAAATTTGGGTATTTTTTAAATAAAACAATAAAAAGTCGATGAAAAAAAACCCACAGGGCATGAGAAGTGTTTAGGGGTCTGAAAGGATAGCAGATGACCCCCCCAGTCGACCATTTCAATTTGGCACACGATGCACCAAACACCCTGTATTATAATTGACAGTACCGAATAAAAAATATTAGTTACATTTGTTTGTTTTATTTACTTACACTGGTTGCAACCATACTATTTATTTATTTATGTACACATAAAAGATTTTAGAGAGAAATATTTGTCTGTCTAATATCTATGTCTAATATCGATACAAAATTCGATGGTCAAAAGTTTTGTTTAGTTTTCAAAGAAATCTGTTTCATTGTGGTCGGCTTTTACTTTATAATAATGCTTTTAGTAAATGCGCTAAAATAATGTATACCACTATGCTATGGATGTCGGTTAACAATTGATTACTGCGTATCAATAAAAATATTTATTTATTATTACTTGTTTCAACACTTTAAGATTCTTAAATACCTAATGACAAATATACCTATTAAAACAAATTTATAACATTAAAATGTCACATCGAAGGTTTTTCCACCCACCGAACTCCATCCTAAGCAAACTTGTATTACGGAAGATCAAGATCGTTTAGTCGCCATACTCGTACTATCATGGTGCGAGCGAGTGAACAGATATGAAAGAAAGTATCGCTCGCGAAGCCCTCCGTTCGGTGCGTAAATTACCTAAATTAGCGTAACGCCGAAATGTAAGAGGGCTCTTAAGTCTCACGTAATATGGGGCGAGCCTAGTGCCTTCAAAATGAGCACACAAAAATCCCGACTCCGAGGCTATAATTGAAAAATTCCTAATAGAAAAACCCAATAACAACTTGACTGGCCATCATACTTAACAATTATATGATGGATGGAGAGGGGAGAGGAAGACCAAAGAAAAGATGAATGGATTGTATGAGGAATAATATGAAAGAAAAAGGAGTAAATGATAGAGTGACTGTTGATGGTAGATAACGTGTTGATATGTTGATAAGGGCAGGAAGATGATGATGACAAGTACCATGATTGTATTGTATAACAGGCTCGTGTCCGCAACTCCACGTCCAAAGCGCGTAAGTTGTATGGATGGGAAAGTTATAAGATCCACCCCAGTTCCCCGAGAAAAGCTAGCAACGCCTTGGTGTTGCTGACAATCTCGCGGAGAGTACCTGGGTTACCGAAGTACTTTGCCCTGTATGATGCAACCTCTGGGCAGTGCAGAAGCACATGGGCGTCTTAGTAAAATGATGAATAGTAGGGTACATACCCAGTGTCAGCTAAGAGCTGTCGGAGGCGCGTGTGTCCCGCCAGCGTGTGCAGGCGCAGCGCGGGCGCCAGCGCGGGCGCGTGGCTCAGCGCCGCGTGCAGCGACCAGCGCCGGTACAGCGGCAGGCACGCGTCCTTCTCCAGCGTCACGTGCGCGCCCTGCCGGGGAGTCACCACAATACTAACATTATGCGGACGGACACTCAGTCTTTTAAAATGGTGTACACATATATTGAGAAACTAGCATGTACTAGAATCATAAATGTTCACATTTAATATCCACGAACGCGCGTTGAGCTCACTCGGTGGATTATGGTTACGGCCCACTCCTCTTCCCAGAGATGAAAGCACAGGGTGAACACTTTCAGTGCACCCAGCATATGGGTCGCACAATAATATGTTCGTGTGCCCACAACCCGCCTCCCAAGTCGTCGTTATACGTAGCTATAATTACTTGTGCATACAAGTAAAAATGAATGAATGATTTTTTTTTTTAATTATGTTTGACATTTAATGATTTTTATTTTATGAACATTTATATTGTAAGTATAATTAATTTTATTTGATTAGTGTGAATGTGAGGACAATGTGGGTAATTTTTATGTTTTTTGTTTGTTTTTTCTATTGTCTGACAGTTTGAGTCCTATAAGCGACCTACATGAATGTCCTTTCTTTGGTATTGTTCGTCGTTTCGTTGAGCTCCTTGAGTTACACAATAACTGGCAAATGCTTGCACTGGCTGGACAGTTCCACTCAAATCTGTGTGGTTCTTTCTTCAAAAGACCATCTCAGACACTCATCCGCATAGTCCTCATGTGAGTTTATCACGAGACTATGACCTCTGAGTTTGTTTCGGCTGTTTCTTCTCAGAGTAGTCAGATACGAAACACCGGCCGGTGTTTCGTATCTGACTAGTTCGTTCTAGTTCATCTAGTTTTAAAAAAGAAGACGTGAAGTGTTTGTAAAAACCTATTTGCAAAATAAACATCATTTATCGAATTATTTGAACTTAGCAGCGAAAGCGTTAAAACTGAGAATATTATAGGGTGATTTTGTTGTAGCTGATTTGTAGGCATGGAACCATTTTTTAACACATCTCGCTTCTAGTTGGTAAAGAGTGTTTGACTATCAGTAAAAGTTACTGTTATACAATTTTCTTTGTTTTCTTCGTAGCAGCCCAGTTGGTATTCATGCTTGGTTGATGGCAATAGGCTGGTCCTCTATTACATGGGACTTCGTCGTGACTGTCAAATAGTGGGTGTTACTCCTCTGCCTATCCCTTAGGAGATAGCCGGCGTGATGTTATATGGTGTGTATACGTACAGTGCGGTCATGGAGGGCGGGCGTGTGCGTGTGCAGCTGGTGCGCGTCCAGCAGCGCGGCGGCGGGCGAGCGCGTGTGCAGCGCGGCCTGCGCGGCGCACGCCACGCTGGCGGCCCACACGCACGCCCAGCCGCAGCGCGACACGCGCCACGCCAGCTCCAGACCTATACACGCGCTCTGGAAAAGAATATGGAAAAGAACATACATAACATCACGCCTGTTATGGGGGTTAGGCAGTGGTGTACTTAGTACACCCCCATTTTGTCACTTATGTTTAAATTCCATGTAAAGGAAAAGAATTACAGAAGAATAAGGACAAACTTAATTATATCAGTATCATCTTAGTGACCTTCAAATTAAAAAAAAGGGGAAAACTAATTCAGTAACTACAAAACAAAAGTTTTCAACAGTAAATACGCACTGGCTTCCCATAGTAAGAGAACTGTGTGTAGTTGAACATGAGAGTGTTCCTCCTCTCTTCCCAGGCGCGGCGCTCGCGTCTCCTCTCCACCATCGCCTCTAGACCTTCACGCCCACTCTCTGACTCCTCATTCTATCACATACAATAAAATAAATAACTGTTAAACTCAACTCAAATATGACAATTAAGGCAGGCACTTGTGGAGTGTCAAGGAGCCTATCAACCAGAAAGTTGGATCTACAGGCCCACCACACAACTGTGCAGCCACACCAGATACCACCCTAGTAAATCAATAAGCTTTTAGTCACAGATATACAGATTTAAGACTATCTATGATTTGAACATGACTTGACTTTAACATAACCTGTGAAATGAATACTTGTAATAATTACAGATGGACATCTTTTCTGAAGATTTTACTATCAAGACATACTAAGAAATCATCTGATATAGAAATTATCAGTGTAGCATAAACATTTATGTTTTCAATAGTAGGCAATAATAAACTAGTTAACAGAGGGCAAATTGCTAGGAATGTGACACTCAAGGAAATAGAGATTGGAGGACATTATTGGGGACTGTTTCATTTGAATAACCATCATCTGCCTAGCCTTTTCCCAACTATGTTGGGGTCGGCTTCCAGTCTCACCGGATTCAGCTGAATGCCAGTATTTTACATAGAGCAACAGATAGTACATTTGAATAACCATAATATTATTATGAACTCACCTCTTCATCCTCGTCATCTTCTTTGAATATATCATCAAAGTTGGGAATGTTTTCTTCACTATCCTTATACACTAATCTCACCTGAAATATATAAATTTATCTTTAGTATATTTTGTATAGCCTGTAGGTAGTCTGTCAGAGGCTTGAGTGCATACGACTTTTGACTTTATACACACCTATATTACAAGTCCCCAAGACCAAGGTCTTTACAGATAAGCCAGTTCCTATTGGTTTGCTATCTTTATTCAAATTTTAATTAGAGGTTTGGCTTTAGTATTTTATTGAGGTGGAGGACAGTGTGTACCGCTGCTTAGGAGAAGCCTACGTCCAGCAGGGAATCGAGATAGAATAAGTGAATTGATTGTTTTGAATATCACTTAAGATCTCTTCAGTCTCTCTCCTTACACTCAAGTAAAATAACATGGACATTGAAAAGGCTCCGCAGCATACAATTACATCTTTAGAAACAGACAAACAAACATACCTGTCCATCACTATACACATTGCACACATCAGTAGGTTTGTGAGCATCCAGCACAAAGAACACAACCTCTTCCTCCGGCTGCAAAATGTCCACCAAGTCTATGGTGCCCCCGCAGTTCACCAGCACCACGTACTTGATCTCCTCATTATTCTCCTCGTACGCCTGCTTCAGCTCCGCGATACCCCCCACAGGGACCAACGTATACGACACATTATCACATTTAAACAAACTCTGCAGTATCTTACAAGTACATATAGCGTCTACGTCGTAATGAACCAGTAATAACACCCTCTGAAACAAAAAACAACGTTCAATTAACCACTAGAGGTGGGCGTTGAATTAACAAACTGTTTTTTTTAACGACTTTTCATTCGTCAACGAGTTAACTGTTATTCATCAATGAAATAACAGGTTGAAAATATTAGCGCTTAATTTACGTCAACATGTCTTTACACATTACTTTATTCATTTCCGAAAAAACTGAAACGTCAACACGTCTTTACACATTACTTTATTCGTTTCCGAAAAAACTGGTTGAAAATATAAGCTGCATCAACGGCTCAACGTACTCAAAATTATAATGAACGTCAATCAACGTCAACGTCGTCAACTTTAAAAATCTTCTACCAATAAATTTTAATTTAATAGTCCTAATATTCTTCAATAAACTGTTAACAACAAAACGTTACGTTAACTCATGGAATGGTATAACATTAATAATATTGACGAAATACGTTAACGATTGAAATTTAAAAACCTGTTAATAATTTAATAGTTTTTTCAACCTGTTAACCATTGATGATTAACAGTTAAATTACGTTAACCATAAAACCGTCAATGACACACGTCTATTAACCACACAAATTTGATAACAAAGTTTGGTTGTGAACTAGTAAACAATGCTCTCGGCATACTTACGTTTCCTAGTAGCTGATTGTAAAAATCGTTTTTAATATCCTCTATGAACATCTTGGCACGTCATGGACGTAAACACCGGTGATTTTTGATCAGGAAATCATATTTTTGCGCTCCTAAAGCAAGTTGTAACAGGACCGAAACAGCGATATCGTGAGAAAAACACCTGCAAGTTCGGACTGTCAGAAATGTCAATTACTATGCTATTCCCGCCAAATATATTGGTGCGTTCAAAAACTTTGTCGTTATCAATCAGCTGATTTTTGTATTGAGTAATTAATATAAACTCGACATTGGTACAACAAAAATACAATAATTTAATAATGCAACAATCTTGTGTCTCTATAATTGTTTTGCGTTGCAAACACGAATGCCGTGTTCTAGCTCTAAGGAATACGGGTGCCAGGGAACCTGCAGGTTTATAAGATGACTTAATTTTGTCTCTAAGGGGACCACTGGCATATCTTTCAAATTGTTTGGTTGCTGTTGATAGATGACGTGGTATCAACATTCCATGGTGGGGCATGAGGATGACTGTGGGTGTATGTAGGTACGTAGAATGATGCTACCGGTACTGTACTGGTCATCTTGGTTAAACGGCATCCACTAATAGTGGCTAGAAGAGGGGTTGTCTATATTGTTGAGTGATCCATTGCTAGGTTGAAATGTCTAAAAACAATATTGGGAGTGGATTGTAGGAAGAAACTACAGAAAGGCACATGGAGATTTTACCTAGGTACATAAAATAAAAATCAGAAACATTCAACTTACAAATCTTTATTGTTTAGATACAGAAGTTTTTTTGTAGTTTTCCGCGTGATGGATTGCTATTGTGTGCGCTATCGTGCCGGGTCGCAGTAAATTAGTAGACAGCGCTTGGAAATAGGATTGTATGAGGGACTCGTCTGTTTCTTTAGGGTATAAATAGTCTTTTAACTCATAACACAGATATTCTTCAGGGCAGTCAAGAGCCCTTAGACATCCTGCATACTCTGACCACAAAAGTTTGCGCCATTTAACGTTGTGCTTCTGGGCCAACGGCACTAGAACGCAAGCAGCGAATGTAGGGTCACCATAACTCACTGATTGAAACTGCTCTAAGCATTGCGTAAAGAAATCTTGGAAATTATGCAATCCAACCAGTTGTTTGTCGAAATTCAACTTTGATTTCTTTTTGAACAAAATATCTGTGCACTTCCTTAGTAAAAGCTTGATTTTGGGATCCAAAAATAAAGAGTTGTCGCAAAGGAACACGCACATGATGCGGCAAAGTCTGTCCGTTACATCGATATCGTTTAGGAGGTCAGGGAAGCACAGCTCATTGAATAATATCCACTCCAAACTACATCTGATGATAAATTCTTTCTCAGCTGCGATTCTCTCTGCTACTTTCTTTGAATGCTCTCCCAGGATTTGAGGACTAGTATCCACCTCTTGACTCCTGCTATACAGCGTGAGAATCGGCAAATAAATCCAGTCTCGTGGCAATATCGGTTCTTGCCAACTCTTGAACCGGATATTAGGACCTGTATCTCTGTAATTGATGTTTACTACTTTGCTGTAGCATAGTTTTATTTCCTCAATCGACGTCAACGCTTTTGAAAAGCCGTCAGAATCCGTTAAGTTCACAAGATGTAACAATCTTTCAGCTGTAAACCAATGTTTGTTGAATACTACATAACCAAACAGAAAATCTAATTCGTACTTCTTATCATTCCTCAAGATGTAACATAACTTGTTGGCTACAGTATACAGCAGGTCTTTGCTTCCTTCTGAGATGTCGTATTGTGTAGAAAGTTTAATTATACTGAAAAGGAAATTGGTTTCCATTCTTGTGAACCAGTTATCACACAAACTTGGCACTTTATTGCTAATCTTGCTCAAGTACATCGACAGGTGCCTTAAAAATGTTTCGGAGATTTCTTTATCATTCACATAAGTTAGTAGATTGAACAGTGAAGCCAAAAACGGCACAGGTGATGCTATATTCAAAATTGGTAAAACTTTCTGTGCTGAGTCTATGACTGATCCTCCAAGAGACATTAAATTCTTGGTCAAATGTAGGTCTTTATTTTCCAATCCAGACAGTAAATTCGAACTGGGTATAAGGTTTTTAACAATCATTTCAAATCCTTGAGATTGTGACAGAGTCCTTAGGGAATCATTTAGGAATTTCATTGGAAGATTTTCTATCAAGGTGACAGTCTTGCAGCAGTCAAGAGCTGAACAAAGAAGACGTAGATGTCCACAAGTGTAACTGCTAGCATTTGACAACTGTCCCATCCATTTTTGCACACCTTCTTTTAGTAAAGGATAGATTTGGGTTTTGTAACTGTCCATACCTCCCAAGATACATCTCAAAAGTCTATTCACCAGCTGCAGTACTACTGCAGCATGTGTTGCTGACAGAATTGAACACTCCACAAACATATCAGTCCCTTTCACATGCTTGTGCAAAGCAGTTACAATAACAGGAAACAGAGATATGGCCACTTCAGTTCCTAGTCCAAAACATAGCAAGTTGGACAGTGTGCAAAAAGCTTCTATCTGTATTTTCAAACCATATGTTCTGTCGACTCCAGAACTGATGTATTCTGATATAGGTTTCAGTACATCATATTTGGACAGTAAAATCCTGGTGACATCAATAGACTGCAAAGACATGATTCTGATGAACTTCAGTGCAGCCAATATGGGTCTTCCATTATACACAATGCTGGGATCAAACACAAAATTGGTGCTAGTAACTGGAACAAAGTTTCTTATAATAGTTTTCATCAGGTGTTCCATTTCAACAATCTTCAGTGCTGTTTCAACTGAGTCTCTTGCTAATCTGGACAATATTTGTAAAGAATATTGTACACAGTTAAAGTTGGGCTTTATTGTTTCCAAGATATAATACAGTCTCTGAAGAATTTCTGTTCTCTGAAGTGCTGTCATTATATCAATCTCCGCTAAATGGTAGTCAGTGAACTCAGATTCTTTTGACTGTAATTCTTCAATTTCTGATTTGTCATTTTCTAAACAAGGCTGCAGTGTGCCTTCTTCGAAGCCGATCAAGGCATCTAAACTGGCTTCATCAATCCTGTTGTAAAGCAAGTTCCTCATGGCTCTCAGAGCAGGTTCTAGGATGATAACTTTGTTGTCGTCCATAGCTATTCTGACAATGAAGAATAATTTGCTTATGGGTATATCAATGACATTTTTGTATGTGCCTGCACTGTTGTATTCTAGAATACCGGCTATTGTGTTGAGAGCCACAACTCTTTGTTGAGTGATTGTTGACCGAGTTAGTTCCACTAATTCAGTGATAGAATATCCTGGTCTATGCGGTTCATCACCATGATGGAACAATGGCTTTGTTTTCTCATTATACTCCATAGTGTATGGTAAAAGATATCCATTGAAATCAAATCTAGCTTCATACGGCTCGTCAGCTTTGATTCTTTTGCTTTCCTCTATGCCTTTCATCCATTCTAGTTTGTCTTTTTCCAATGAATCGAAATGCAGCCATTTATTTGCATCAGGATGTGTTAGAACATCACTTTCCCATAGGTTATTGTTTTCTGATATTGCAACAGTAGTGTCCATGCTTTCTTCAGCAGTTGAATTGTTTGTAACTCTACTTACAATTGCTCTTTCAGTATTATTTTCAAACTTAGTAGCTTGTTGCCGTTTGGCTTTCAAAAACTCAACTAGTTTAGGATCTATGCTTGAAAGCAGCTTTTTCCGTTCTTCTAAAATATCCTGTTCTGACATATCACTTAAAAGCTTTACATTTTCACTGTGAATGACATCAGCATCCTGAGATGATACTATAAAACTTTTTTCTGGCAACTTGATGTTTGATGATTTCTTATTGTCACTACTAGTTGAAGGTTCATCAATATCCATGTTTACACTCTCGGTTTTACTTACATTTTGTGTATCATTTCTCTTACTAAATATAGTTGATCTCTTAGTAGCTACAGGGAAACCTTGAGAAGGCATTTCTTTAGTATTCCATTCAACAAAATCAGACACATTCTTTTCTACAATATTGCCTAATAATGAAGGAATAACTTGGGGATAATAAACCTTGTCATCCTCAATTTCAGGTTCTGTTATCTCTGGCTCTTCAACGTTTTTTTCCAAAATGTCTCCTACAACAGAAGTGTCCTCAAATCGCGCCTTTTTCTCCGCCTGACCCTTGAGTCCTTTAGCCTGAGCATACTTCGAAGGTTTCCGACCTGCCTCAGCATTACTGGGCCTTTTTGGACGTTCTTGTGGACGTAAATTAGTCACTGCAGCGGCAGGTTGTAAGTTCTGATTTTTTTGTTTTTCTCTTAGGAACTCTTCTTGCATGCGGAGGAGGTCGTCTTCATCTTCACCGGGTTTTGGGCGTTTGAACATGATTTATTTAATAAGATATTGCTAATATCACAACCAAATATGTCCACATAGAAACATATAGACAACAACAACTAGGTTATTTTGTTTTGACAACTTTGACATTACTTTCATACTTTTGACAGAAACTTGCATGGGGTTTATAAAGTTCGTTACAGCCAAACTGCCAAAAAATGAAAAATTAAACCAAGAAGGTTTAATTTTTCTGAATTTTCAGTTGCGGAAGACGTAGCTAAGCTAACACAAGTTTAGTAATATTCTGATGTGAACTGTCAAAATCAGTAAGAAAACAAAAAAAGAAGGACACCAAAAAAGACTTGCAGAGTAACTGCATATTTCAGTCTAAGATTTGTTCTAGTGTAACCTAATGGAATTTCAATAAGCAGTGAAACAAAAAAGGTGAATCTTATTATTTCTATAAACGCGCCATGATTTGACATTGACTTATTTTGCATTTTTTGACAGTTGACGTTGTGGTTGACATCTACAAACGACAACACGTGAGTTGATTTCGAGTAGAAGTTATCCAAAACAAACCTCAAAATGCCTAAATTTAAAAAGGACATTGATAAACTGAAGCATCCAAACAGTAGAAAAACCTTAAAACTCATAAGTAAAGTAAAGAAGCACGAGAAGAAGGATGAGAAAAAAGTAGGTACACATATAAAGCAAAACCTCATTGGTGAAAAGATTCTATGGTTCAAAGAGCGCATACCGGAAGGATGTGTGGTTTTAAATAAAGAAGAAACGTTGGCGTTGATAGAGCAGTATTTGGCGCGTTTTGATGAAGAGTTGGAACAGATTGCTTTGAAGAATTCTGTAGGGCAAAGAAGAAATCGCCAACATGCTAGCAGAGAAGACATGATCAATATTACCAAGAAACAAGATCAAGAAGAGTTTGAAACCTGTGGCTTACAGATGCCAGACCTCCTAGATCGTCAACAAATCGAAGTGTTGAAGAATTGGAATGGTGAACTAAGATTCTTACAGCATTTCAAGCTGAAAAGAATAGCAAGGAAACATTTAATATAGCTATAAGATTATTATAATGTATTTGTTGTTTTTTTTTGTACCCTATTAAAATGCAATACATAAACAATAAATCGCTTCGAATGAAGCTGTTCACATAATTATCATCGAACTTCACTTGGTAAGTTCATTTGGTTTTAATTTTTCTTTATGGTCAGTACCATTTCTGTAAGCTATTGTTCAAAGGGCAAGTTTTGGGAAGGTCAGGCTCACACCCACCCATCCAGCCGAGGACAAAATAGCTGACAGAGGGTTCAGTACATCACTTTAGTTTAATTATATTCCAGTTCTGGATGGTAGCTTACACCAAAATTGTTTAGGGTTCAAGAATTCAGTAGGTACTACCACAAGGTCCACAAGCCTAGTAAGTACCTACTGATTTTTGCATTCGTTTTAGTCAAGGAAAAGTTGTTTTTTTTCTGTGAATACAACCATTTCAGAATTTTGATATCGACAATTCTTTGCCATACTGCCAGAAAATGAATCGACTTTTGAATTGAATCTACTTTAATTTGTTGCTGGCTGTACCTACCCATCATTTCTCCACAGCCATATTTTGGAAAAACATGGAAAACCAGAAAGTTATGAGGGTCTTTACCTAGCAGTGGACAGAGAATAAACTCAGTACTACAGTACAGTACACTCACTCGGGCAACTACTGTACTTTCGTCTTTCACAAGTTATTATGCCCTGTGACTGGAACTGTAGCTTAGTTTTTTTTTTGTGTTTTGACATTCAAAAGTGCCTGTAATGGTATAATTGAAATAAATGCTTTGAGTTTGAGTAAAAAGAAATACTTATATTTATTTTGTCACTAACACAAAACAGCCCCCAACAATCCTTTTGGAACTAAAAAAGTTATTTTGCAATGCTGGGTGTGGATGTGCTATCATCAGACCTCTTTCACCGGACCACCGGAGACTGTTTTGGCGCCACAATTATTTTAGTTCCATGCATTCGTTTATAGATGTCGTTGTTATCAACTTACATAACATCACGCCTGCAATACCCGAAGGGATAAGCAGAGATGTACCTAAAAGTACCTCCACATTTCGTCAGTTAAGAGCCTATTTCGATCAATCAGGGGCAAATCTAGACCACTAGATCAACAGGGCAACTTACTTTTTTTTGCCGTTTCCTTCGCTTTCGTTCATTCATACCACAGACGAACAAGACCTATCGTCCATTAGTTGAGAGTTTAGTTTCCTAACGCATTTTATGAACCTCATGCGCCCAAACTACTCTCACAAATCGTCACTAGCGGATCAATACGATAGCCAGTGGTGGTTATTGCCAAGCAAATATCAAATTCTTCTTAGTGACAGTCTTGGCAGAGCGGTCGTAGTCGTTATGTAGCGATTTCTGTAGGGTCAGATGATTCACCACTTCTCCCTGCTGCAATCGTGTTAGGAACCGCCCATAGCACACTTAATTTGGTCGGTACCGTACATCGCATGGGTGGAGGAGCTCGTAGCCTAATAACAGCCGCTCGGGTCGATCTTTAGGTTAAGCCGAGCTTGCTTATGTCGGTCCGTGAATGAGTGACCACCCATTACATAGCGAGTTTCCTCGTGTGACTGACACTGGCTTGGCCACCATCAGGGATTTTAATTTTGATAACACAAATAATTTGTCGGTAATTAGTCGAAATTTGTCGCCCAATATCAGAATTTGTCGGTCACTGGTTCAAAAGTTATAAGGGTTTATAGGTGGCCGATCTGTAGAGACTCTCCCCAGCTTGGCCACATTTAAATCTCAAAAACTAGGGCATCTAGCGTAGATCTGTTTTCTCCCAGATTTAGTCGGCAATTTGTCGGAATTTCTCGCCAAGTCACAGATTTAGTTGGTCACTGGTTCAAAAGTTATAAGGGTGTATTGGTGGCCGATCTGTAGAGACTCTCCCCAGCTTGGCCACATTTATATCTCAAAAAGTAGGGCACCTAGCGAAGATCTGCTTTCTTTCAGATTTAGTCGGCAATTTGTCGGAATTAGTCGCCAAGCCACAGATTTAGTCGGGTCTTAGTTTAGAAGATATAATGAGTTAATTTTTTAAGGTATAGTCCAAGAGCTAGATCGAAGAGTTTACGAAACGTCGGCAAGAGAAAAAATATTTCTAGTAATATGAGTAATATACGTCTAGTTAATCGGTCTAAAGTCCTTAGAAATGTCAGGAAGAGATAAATTCTCAATTAGATACATGTTTTTATGTTTTTAATTACTAGGTTAGAGTGTCTTAATCTTCTTTGAAAACATTAAATCTTGCTCTTGGTCTATTTGGTGAATTATGGTGTCAAGATGTACAGTCGCATGCAACTGTGTTACCAAATTATAAAGTTAAGCTCTTACTTTAGAATAATAAAACTTCTGTTGTCGAAATATAAAAAAATATATTATCTTAAAATTATTGTAGGTACCTACTCACAGTAAAATTTTAAAAATACCTATATAATCATAGATGTAGGTAGGTACCTAGATACCTATTAAGTATATAATATTAGCTCTCAATAAAAATAACAATGGGTGTTTATTCATTGCATGACCCTGGCTGAAACCAACACTGATGCCGATCGATACCTACTCGACAACACGTCATCGAAATTCTTCATTTCGTCACCGACACGACCGCGACCCGATACGACGCTATTACCCATAATGCTACCCGCATACAAATAAACTATATAAACTTTATTCAATCGGAATATGCGGTAATCTATTACATATGGATAATGAACAAAAAAAAAATTGTAATAATTTGTTTGCGTTTTATATAAAAACGCACATAAATTATAACAAACTTTTTTTTATCTTATCTAATTAAAAAAAAAACGTTATTACTCGAGTTCCTAACTATTTATTAATGAGTTCCACTGTAAACTGGCTCGCATCTATCTCTTTCCTCTCACCATAAATGAAACGGAGCGTAGCGATTTATCTGCCAGCGACTAAGTGCACATTTTGTTCGATAAATAATTACATATATATTTACTGTAGATCTGTTTATAGGTAATGAATACAGTTTTCCTTTGGTGGGTTCAAATTATAGAATAACTTTATATTCATATATTTCGAAACAAAAATTCCACCATATGACATCATAGATACTGTCTAGAAACTACTTCAAATATTTTGTACTTGATTGTACCAATGTATGGAGAAATTGAATTCTTTAATATCTTTTTTATTACACACCGACTAAATCTGTGGCTTAGCGTCAAATTCCGACAAATTGCCGACTAAATCTGGGAGAATGCAGATCTTCGCTATGTGCCCTACTTTTTGAGATATAAATGTGGCCAAGCTGGGGAGAGTCTCTACAGATCGGCCACCAATACACCCTTATAACTTTTGAACCAGTGACCGACTAAATCTGTGGCTTGGCGACGAATTCCGACAAATTGCCGACTAAATCTGGGAGAAAACAGATCTACGCTAGATGCCCTAGTTTTTGAGATTTAAATGTGGCCAAGCTGGGGAGAGTCTCTACAGATCGGCCACCTATAAACCCTTATAACTTTTGAACCAGTGACCGACAAATTCTGATATTGGGCGACAAATTTCGACTAATTACCGACAAATTATTTGTGTTATCAAAATTAAAATCCCTGATGGTGGCCAAGCCAGTGTCAGTCACACAGTTTCCTCCGTGCTTCGGAAAGCACGATAAGTCCCGTCTATCATTTGTAGATCTTTGACAGTCGTTACAGGTAGTCAGTGGCGTATTATTCCAGTAATTAAGTTGTGGAGGTCAGATAGGCAGTCGCTCCATGTAAAATACTGGTAAGTATTCAGCTGGATCCGGTAAGACTGGAAGCCGACCCCAACATAGTTGGGAAAAGGGTAGGCAGATGATGATACTATTCCGTAGAACATCATTTTGATCTATCTCGTAAGGTTTAGCCAGCAGCGTTTGCAATGTAAGCGCACAAAAATATGTTTTTTACATCACATCACAAAAGTTTGAAATTCTCGGGTTTTCTTTACTATAATAAGTATGCCTGTGGTGCCGACTACTTTGTCCTGTACGCCAGGGCGCTCTCGCGGCTGGAGACCTATCCGAAGAACTGTAATGTGCGACTCTGCACTATTGCCGAAAGAGTTGTTTAATACTGAGTTCTTGGAGTATAGAGACGTTGGTTCATCATGTAGTTTTCCTGTATGTCTAGGTAAATGGTAAACCAAATAGATCCCAAAATAAAACCACAACGTTTGAAGAAAGATGACTAATTTATTAAGAACTATTTACAACTTCCATATGTATAGAAATAGGATAGTAAAATGAAACCAGCATTGAACACAACCTAAGGAACAGTAGGTATACCAGCGCAAATATACGAAACAGTAAAAGCTCCCAATATAGCTTGAGGATGCGTAAGGAAACCATTCTAAGACAATCGCTAAATATAGAAGTGACGTGAAACTTACTCACCGCATAGGTAATAACAATAAGCGAATCGATTTAAAAAAAAACGTGATTCATTCATCAGATCTCCTTTGTCAGCTAAAGTTTTGAAGGAAGTGATAGTTATTACGTTGTGTATTTGTTATTCTTATCTTCTATAGTACATACGTGACCTATGTATTTACTATAGCATTTGATAATGAAGAACTTCTTAGTCCTACGTCAATTATTTATAAATTAGTCGCGTCATTCATAAAATTAAATTAGCAAAATACATACTAATTAATGCCAGTCACGTAGACATTCTGTTACTGGTAACTGGGCGTAGTTTCTATATGCCTCTATGGTACTACGAACGACATTAAGTTTCGTTAAAGAACATTAATTGTCTATGATTTCTTCAACGCATCCTCAAAAATCAATATACTGATATGTCGTACAAAATCAGTCACTATATCACATACGAACAACATCTTAAATTAAAAAAAAAATATTAAAAATGAGCATAATTCATAGTATTTTATGATAAAATAATCAATTGCAAATTTCGAGTCTCGTTGAATATTATTATAATTAAAAATGAAATTATTATTCTTATTTGAATTTATTATTATTTAAAGTTACAAAATATTTCGAGTTAGTTTATCAATTTGCTTTGTAATCTTTGGATAACAGGAAGCGGGGAACGAAACTCGAGATTTTGTGGTTTTGCTGAAATATTGGTACCTACCTAATAAAATTAAAGTCACGCTCAAGTTTTCGACAGTAATTCATTCACAAGATTACACTACAAATTGCAAAATCACAAGCAAAGGGACTTAGTGCAAAATCCAAACACCTTACTTTGACATTAGGTAAGTAAATTAAGCGGTTCATGCTAATAAGAATTTTATTATTTACGAGTAATGTTGATATTCGTATGATACCTACATTACTTGGCAAAGTAAAGCCAAAGTCCGATCTGTGATTTTTGCCCTTAGATAAAAAAAAAAAAATAGTAAACAAGTCAACTCATTGGTATAAAGATCATAAGAGTGAATTGTATATCAATGGATTCACTTTATTATAGTAACTATGCATTTAAAAATTAAAATATGATCCATTTAAAATTATTTTCATTAGTAGTTGCTATGTTTTTAGCGTTTTAGCACGCGTAGCATGACCACCGTAGAAACGAGTTTTGTCGACGGAAGAATAGACAAAATGACAGATTGTAGAAAGATTTCTATTGTCAATCTGTCAATTTGTCTATTCTTCCGTCGACAAAACCCGTTTCTACGGTGGTCATGCTACACGTGCTGGATGGAAATATGAGATGGGACAGTACCCTAGATAAATCTTTTGGCCCGGCGCGGCGTAAAAAAGTCAATTCGGTATTATTGACGGTTTTACCAATTTCATTTCCAAAATCAGCTCAAAATATCATAATGGTTTGTGGACGGTTTCCCTGTAGCTGCAAAGCTGCCTAAATTGCCCCACCTCGTATTCCCTTCTTATTATTTTACAAATATAAAGCGGGCGTAAATACCATAAAAAAATATAAAAGAAAAATGGACGGCTAATGAAAATAGATAAAAAAAGATAATTTTACGATAGTATGCGTAAAAGTGCCAAGTCATTGTTAGTTGACATTTTTATACATATATGTAAGTACGTGAAAGTTCTGAACTGAACCAAGATAGAATGATGAGCTGGCAAGGAACCTGACATAGAACCATAATAAAAAAACGTGTTTCAAGAACGCCTTATAAAATACAAAAGCTTGTGATTTCATCACAAAACGATTGGTCGAGGTCATCCATCTGAAACCGTTACCAATAATATTATCGGGAAGGCCCACTGCTGGTTAGAACGCGCGTGCGTGATCGAATGCTAATTGGTTAATTAACTAACATCATAATCAATCTATCTCGATCCAATACGTTCTCAATTTGAGAGAAAAACAAAACATAAAACACTTTCTCTCAGTGGAGAGAACTCGATTTTTAAGAGTTAAAAATAAAAAATCCTGTTTTGGAAAGTAAAAGTTGTCAAAACTTCACAAAAACAAATACTACAGAGAGAATAAATAAATAATAACATGAGTAAGTAAATAAATTACATTTTATCAATATTAATTCATTGGCATTTTAGAAAACACTACATAATTCCACAATGATTTTAAATGGATAATATTTTACATTTTCAAGTCTATTTAAATGGTTATCATCAAAGATTATTGCTTTGTCATAGGAAAATACATCAGTAAGTATCGTTATAAATTTGCAACAATATTTTGGCGGGAAATTGTATACATCCACATTTAAATCATTTGTTGAGGTTGTAAATAAAAAAAAAAACAAGTTATTATGACTGTGAACTTACTGGCAGCTCATAATTACTGGATGGCCCAAATAGTGACATCATACAAAATAGATACCCCATGCCCAGAGGTATCGGAAATATGTATGTCCCGCATCTTGATAGTTTTCGTGTTATAGTTTCTTGAAAACCGCTTTAAAAAAAATCTATCTTTACTTTTTACACGGCTTGTTCATATTCTTTGACGCTAACGAGACATTTTCTAGTCTCATTAGCATCAAGAGTAAGAAAAAGTCGTGTAAAATAAAGATGGTTTATTTTTAGAAACTATAACTAGAAATCTATCAAGAATCGCGGAACATACATGGGGTATTTTCGGATACCTTTGGGCTTAAGGAATCAATTTTTTCGATGACGGCACTATTTGGACAATCTTGTACATACAAAACATAACTTTAAAATTTCCCGCCAATGGTGCTCGTGAAAAAGTTTTCTGATTAAAAACTTACAAAGTCAATATTGTAATTCCAATCTCTACGCATCTATGCAACTAGGCACTTGAAAGTCTATTAAAATTATGTTTAAAATTAATATATCACTAGATATTTAGTTATCAAACCTATAAGTAGTTTGCAGAAAATACATTTTATTTCATTCTTTCAACTGTTCAATACAATCTGTCAAATTGTAACATTTAAAATATTTGACGTAATATTATTTACATAGGTAATTCCTGAAATATCGTAGGACCTCTGTATCCAAGATAAATTATTTATATCAACATCGATACAGAAGAAATGCAGTATTTTTTTACTATAGGTAATATTATCTTTAATTAATTTAGGAGGACGCTCTACGTAACATTCTAACACAATTTAAATTTAATAAATAATTCCTCAATATCATCCAACATCATATTATGCATAACGTATACAGGAGAAGCATCTTTCTAAAAAGATATTTTTTTTCTTATTTTTTTAAAATGCAACAAGAGAAGCTATATTTTTATAAAACTTATCCTTATTATTCTTTTTTTTGTTTATTTATCTACAATACATCGGATCGATTTAACATCTTTAGAGAGCAAAACTAAACAAACCGCGAAACAAACATCTCCAGACATGATATTCGGACTCCTCGTATAATTTACACTCATTTTACAAGCTTACACAAACTTAATAAGTAAAATAAATCAGGTAAATAACGGGAGATGGTAGAAGTCGTAGCCCCTCTGACCCCGCGCGGCGAGCCAGATGTACACCACATGGTACGCGCCGGGGACGAAACAGATCATGCCGGCGACAAAGAATACTGCACCTTGGAGCCCGTTCTCTGGCTCTGCGACGGCGAAAGCCCCCATGCCGAGGAGCCCTACACCGACCAGCAGTAGCACGACCGCTGCACATACCGTCTTCCAATTCTCCCTGACCTTGGGATGGTTCCAGCAGTACATGGACTGCGTAGCTTCCACATACTCATGTATCAGTGAGTCTGAATCCCTCGACGTGGTGTCCTCTGTGCATTTGTATGTTTTGCCGCTGCAATAGAAAGAGATCGTTAGGAAATAGCTTTTCAAAGTGAAATGTTGTATGATGGCCGATGGCCTTGACTGACAACACTGATAAGGATTGGTGTTGTAAATAATATTGGACGTTGCGAGTACATTAAGATGATGGAGATTAGACCATTACGTGGTTTGAACGTGATTTGCAAAATAGTATCTTATTAGATTCCGGGTGTTCATCGTGATAGCAGTTTTTTTGTAGAAATGAACTACTTACGGTTAGTTCGCTTCATCTACAAATTGATAGATCGCTCTAGAGACCCCGAAACTTGGGAAATATATAGTTTGTTGATGCGCAAGGGCATCAAGCTCCAAGAAACCCCGTTTTAGGATTGGAAAATTGGTAAGTGTTTCGCCCTGGGGGTGGTTAAGACCTAGGAGAAGATGGCGAGACGCCTTGGATGACTTTCTCGTGAATTGGCGAAAAAAAGCACAATTTCAAGAGAAGTGGAACGATTGTTAGAAGCCGAAGAAGTGGTAGACTTTAGGCTAACGAAAGACAAGACCAAATTCAGAGAACATTTCGAACTTAGCACCAAAAATGCTCGCGGCAAACGGTCAGTTTGATTAACTTAACGAAGAGAAGTATTTTGGCACTTTTCTCAACGCCGGCGATTAGAGAGAAGCGAATAGAGCTAGCAACTAAAAAGAAGCTGTTAGTTTGGCAGCTCTCGCCGGTGATGTGAACTGTCGGCTCTTTTACTGATCTTAACCTACCATCTTTGAAAAGTTTCATGAGCGAAAATAGTCGTGACTGCTGAGCGGGAGGTCCTGTATTCGATCCCAAGAGAGACTGGATTCCTGCCCGGTTGATGGCAGTAGGCTCGCCCCTTATTACTTGGGGACTTAAAAATAACCAGCGAAATGCGAGTGTGGGTAACTATTTGGTACACCTCTGCCTAACCCTTCGGGATTACAGGCGGGATGTTATGTATGTTAGAATAGTCGATAGTTAATCGCTTCCTCGTCGTCGCTGGAACAGCTGCCTAAGGCGGTTAGCCAATTAGCTAACCACACTATACCATACCGAGATTTAAGCTTGGCATTGAACACATCCTTGACGTTACGTCATTTATAATATTGATCACTTTCATATTTTTGTTGAGGATTTTATAGCTGATAGAACGATTTCTTTCAACGAAGTTTAGATTGTCACGTTTTTTGCGAAAGCTGAATAGAAAATTAACATTAGAGATATTTTGAAACAGTTAAATTCTAGGAGTGTGAATAGCTTTAATAGTAGGGCAAGACTGAAGAAACTGTGATGGGTTGACTGTGTGAAAGATGAAAATAATGGCTACAAAGGCGGTGACTAGTGAGATGACACGAAGTATGAAGAAGTTGACATGCTGCGCCGACCCCAAATAAATTTGGATAGGGGCAGGAGAATTACGATGATGACAATTTCTAGATTAATCGTAAGATGGAAGTGGTTGTTTGTTTTATACAGGCTGGCGCCGACGCGGGCCTGGAGAAAAAAAAATAGGAACGAATTTGGCAAAGGTTTTTGAAGTAGCGAGTTGGCGAAATGTGTTTAGTGTTTAAATAACGATGCGGGGGTCGTTAACCCGTCGGTGCTAGCCGATTAGTCTACATCATGTAGATAATGCCGAAAATGAAAAACAGTTTCCTGTGACTACTTGAATATTGGAATTTTTGTATGCAGACTGGGAAGGTCTTGAGGTATACGCAGTTTAATTTATTGTCGTATTAGCGGCGCGCGGCCATCTTGTATATGAAAGTAACCTAAGCAGCTTGGTATTTGTTTTATACAGATAATAAAAAAACTGCAATAAAATCAGTAGCTCAGTACGTTTCCCTTGAATCTTGATCCAATTCATAACAGGCTGTTATCATTATCAATGTTTTATTTATTTTTATCAGGTAAAACTGTTGATTTCATTCATGTGAGTATGTTTTTATTCACGTGCATTCTTAGGGATTACCGGAATGGTTTCATAATATGTATAATATAAACAATGCAATGCTGCGAGACCGCTAGCTAGGACGTATAGAAGGCTTTCGTTTCACCCCGAATCTAGTAGGACTAGCCCTAAACACGAGCAGTACGTAAAACCA
The DNA here is from genome assembly GCA_964057025.1 of Standfussiana lucernea. Taxonomy (NCBI): domain Eukaryota; kingdom Metazoa; phylum Arthropoda; class Insecta; order Lepidoptera; family Noctuidae; genus Standfussiana; species Standfussiana lucernea. The sequence continues at coordinate 1,298,020 of OZ059805.1, forward strand.
GCAACAATTGTAAACTTATCTAAGTTATTTCGCTTTAGAACATTAATTTTATTATTTATCGTAAGAATAATGGAGATTTATGGACGAGGAAAGAACAATACTGACAGTATTTCAGTCAGTATTTAACTTTGAATTAACATTTTCTAGATATGCAAATGTGTCTACCAAAAACGACGATTGTTATGTAAATAAACTGATAGATAGTGAACATTTAAAAGCATTCCATATTAATGCCCGTTTTTATTCAAATTAAGTGTCGCCTAAAAAAAATATGCTTCAATAAAATCCATCTGTTGGATAACCAACCCTCGGCTCAGCGTCGAAAGTTTTAATTCCAACAGTGCAATAATATTTACGCATCCTTATAGGTGTCGCCTACGCTTAGTGAAACCCGGAATAGTTTACACAGAATGTCAATAATCTTAGAAGTTTACGGCAGATTAGGGATAAGCATACACACATGGTAACGGAGAACTAAAACGGATAAACAATTAGTTATAAATAACTTAGAATCACGTTTCACAAAGGTGCAAGGTCCTTCACAAAACTGGCCAATCAATTGCATTAAAAAGGATTTACTTCAAGATAAAAAGACTAAACTTGGTAAACAAAAATAAAAGAAAAAACCTGTTGCTTTCCAGACAGACATTTACGAAAATGGTATCAAAACTATTTTCTTGAACGCACTTCATTTTGACACACTAATCAACTTTAAAATAAAACAAGTCTTCTCCAAGGAAGGATATTCTCAACTGAGTAATATAAGTTAAAATGAATAAAAAGGAAGGCATTCTCAAAGCGATTACTCATGGCTTTAATTGACGAGTGCCCAGTACATTCATTAGAAGCAAGATGTGTCAAGAGGTTACTGGATCGGAACAAAAGATGGTCCCACTCTAATATTGGGTGAATCATTTGGTATGTTTAACATTTCAAGTAATTTCAGATGAAAATTAAAATTCTGAAAAGTATCTGCCTGGTAAGTAGATAACATAACACACATATCATCACGCCTGTAATCCCCGAAGGGTTAGGCAGAGGTGTACCTAATAGTACACCCACATTTCGCCAGTTATATAAAGTCACATTTAACAGGGGGCGAACCTATTGCCATCTAATGGGCACAAATCCAGACTCCATAGCTGCAAATGAAAAATCCAACGACACTGCCTGACCGGGAATCAACCCCGGAACTCATGCTCAGCAGTTGTGCTTGTGACCCCTCAACCAACCAGGCAGTGAAAATGATTACAGGCAGAGAGAAGTATATTCATCAATATTCTGTGACTGATTGTCATCAATATTGTGCATGAGGTAAAATTAGTAATATTATAAGCCTATATGGGTCAATGTACAATAAAATAATAACATCTACAATCATAATAACCATAGGAAAACCTACATATTTGTTGTTTATTTATTTGTTTTGTTACAAGATTCCTCTAATAAATTATAAGGAAATATTGAAGAGATGATTAAATGATGATTTAATTGCTTATTTCAGCTATGCAGTGAACAATAGCACAATTATTGATTTGAATCGAGAATTGTATTGGTTATTCAAATCTATAATTATCTGTGACATAATTTACAAATTGTTTGTGAATTTGGAAGCTGAAAAGAATACAATCATGTTTCTATTGAAAAATAAATGTTTTAAAAACATCCTAATTATTTATAGGATGTACTAGATTTCATAACATAACAACATCATATTTCGAAAACAAATCTTGAGCAAAATATGCCTTAACATTACAGGATATGTATACCTTAACATAATGAATAAATTCACGCCTTTTACCCATGGGGGTAGGCAGTAACGACAGAATGCCACCTGCTTCGGTCCTTACATACTCCTTTTGCTTCATCATGAGAATGTGCATTCATACATGCATGCCGGATGCCTAACGGCATGGTAGAATGAGAGGGTGCAATGCACCTGCCTTGTTATCCTAAACACAGAGAATTCCTAAGGCATTAAGTCCGTCTCTGCGCCTTGTGGTGCCGGGTTTTAAAAATATCATTTTAATTTCATCCACTATCAAAACAGGTATGCAAAATAAAGGTTCAGATTACCATAATGATGTTGCAACTGTCCCATAAAGTATTGAATGTTATTGACTTGTGACATTTCTCACATACTAAAGAGAGCATTCAAGGTAGACTGGTTCCAACAGGCTCCTTAGTTTGTGTTTACCTGTGCCCATATATGTATACAAAAAAAAACCGCTTCTTTAATGGTTCAATTTTTTTTTAATAGTTTTTTTTTTCACTTCAAGACAAACATCAGTGTAGCCCTGGCTCTTGTACTAGGAGTTCCTGTAGCACAAGAGTCAAGAATATTTGTATTGTATTTCAATGATTGAATGTTAGTTACTGTTCCATCTAGAAACAGACATTGCAAAATGGCCTTTGACTGAATCACTGAACCTATTATTGTCTAGCTTTCTAGGACACAGCATTTAGATTTTTAGGTTTTCTATAATATTCAAGTCCACTATAAATTAAATTGCATGAGAAACCAATTGGAAAACTGTGTCAATCAACATATTTAGGGACTTGGTGGACCATCATATGCTTTGCTTTTCTGTTGCCCATTTATTTAACAAAAACGCTGTTCCACAAAGGTTTTGGACCGCATTTTATGTCTCTATCAGGTCAACAACAAATTGAACACTATCGAAAAGGAACAGGTCAGTGTACAAGATCAATTAGCGATCGCTAACGACTAATTAGCGCGGCCGTACGCCGAACTATGTCTGTAATCTAAGTAACGGCTAAGAGGTTCAACTGCCTATGGCCCAGTAAGGAAATATGACTCACGGAAAGGTCACGAACATACTGGCATTTTAAAACAAAGAAAAGCATTTTTACTCCTAAAATTATGAGTGTACATGGGAACCATGTTGTGTGTTAATATGTTAATTTAATTTACCTGGCGATATATTCACTTCCATTTTTGTATTTGTTCTTTAAAGGCGATCTGTCTCCTGTGGCACCGTAAACTTTGATGGCTTCATCGGTCTCCTCTTCGAACGCATCGTCGATTGAGAAACGCTTATCGCTGGTACCGAACGGCCTCGTCATGGTTAAATATTGTTGTTATCTGTCTGGAGATGTAAAATAAACATCACAGCGAGCGTACGGAACAAAACACAGCTGTCAATTTGTCATATCAACATGCGCCATATTGATTGCAATGCCAATACACGATTGGAAATCTGCATGCAGTTTTGAAATTAGTCTGTGGATGTAAAATAATAAAAAAAGACTACAAGTGGGTTTTTAGTTCAGATTTCTTCTGAGTCACCCTGAGGAGGTAATTATCATGAACAAGAACTTTAATAAGTGAAAAAATATGAATAATCTCCAATTTAGGTTTTTAATGAAATCTTTGTTTTCGAACGAATCAAATCGAAAATTCTCTAATAAAATATTTTCTCTTGAGTACTAAAGGATTCTGCCAAGATTCATTAAATATTAAAAAAACTTACAGCCAATAAAATAAACAAGAGATAATAGCTAGATGGTAAGAAAAGGTGAGTTGGAAAAACCAGTTTATTTTTCCTTTGCAATACCTTTTGAAACCTTCAATGCATGTCAATGTCAAAAAAACAAATTAATGTCAAACGTCAAACCCGCATGGTGAGGCGTGTTTATTTTTGTTCTTCGGTATCGTAATAAAAACTAGAAATTGAAAATGGTTATCAAAGATTGGTCTAAAATATCACCTGGGCTATCAAAGCCCGTGTTATCCTGTATTGAGAAACAGGGGTTTAAGACCATGACTCCTATCCAGGCAGCGGTAATACCATTAATCATGTCTTGTAAAGATGTGGTCGCTGAGGCTGTGACAGGATCTGGCAAGACCTTGGCTTTCGTGGTGCCGATGATAGAAATGTTGATAAAGAAGCAGAAGGAGTCGCCGCTGAGGAAGGACTCCGTTTATGCAGTTATTATATCGCCGACTAGAGAACTGGCTTCACAGATTTACACGGTAATGACGTTTTATAATAGTACCTCGAAAACTAAGAATTTGATTAGCGGTGTAAAATTCTTAACTAGTATGCTATCTGCTCTAAAAAAAATTAAATGTTGGACTCGCGGTCGTAAGCACGACTGCTGAGAGTAGGGTCCTGGATTTGATATCCGGGTCGGGCAAAAAGTGCTATTGGGTTTCCATTAGCAATTTCTCAATAGTGGCCTGGAGAAATTGGCGGTATGATAACCCCGTACCTCGGAAAGCACGTTAAGCTGTTGTTCTTGTGCCTGATCTCTCTCCGGTCGTGTCGGATTGCTCTCATGAGAGTAAAGGAACAGAGAGTGCACTTGTGTCTGCGCACACACTTGTGCACTATAATATCTCCTGCACCAATGGCAAATCTTTGTTGTAGTAACCTACACTGTTATTGAATTTTTACCTTAAATCAATTGAAATAAAAGTCATAATACACCTACTTTCAATTTTCTCTTATGTTTCAGGTGATAGAACTATTCCTACAAGAGCCAGAGCTATCGCACATCACAATAGCCCTCCTCCTCGGTGGCCGGCCAGTGGAGGCCGACATAGAGACCATTCAGAAAGGAGCACAAATAGCCGTGTGTACTCCGGGCAGACTGGGAGACTTGTTAGCCGAAAGGAAACAGCTCAATCTGTCTGGGAAGTTGAAGGAACTGGTTAGTTTTTGCTTTGGAATTTAAAAGATGCTTTATTGTATGCTGTCTTTTTTTGTGAAGGTAGTTTAGGTACCTGGTAGTCTGCCTTTCTCTCCTAACTTGTCAAAAACTTTTCTGTCATTGCCTAGGCTGTGGGTGGTTGCAATCCTTAGCACTTGATAAGAAATCAATCAATGATAAGTTATTTAGGCCCTGAAATAGATTGATTTGTATTATCAGCCATAGAATCACTATCTTTCTCCCCTACTTTGAGAATCAACTTTTAAAACTTACTTATGAATTTCATTTTCAACATGGCTATTTTGGAGTTCTTCTCTGCCAAGCCTACTAACCACTCGATTTCTTTCCTTCCAGGATATCTTAGTCCTCGACGAAGCCGACCGCCTCTTAGACCTGGGTTTTAGCTCAACCCTCACGACCATACTCCAATACCTACCACGACAGCGCCGTACCGGCCTCTTCTCCGCCACACAGACCAAAGAGCTTCAAGACCTCGTCAGAGCCGGCTTAAGAAACCCTGTCGTAGTTAGCGTCAAAGAAAAATCAACCATAAGCACACCTATTCTCCTAGAAAACTATTATGTTATTGTAGAACCAGAGGACAAGTTGTTATTCCTTCTAAACTTCTTAAGGAACAGGAAGATAGCAAAGGGATTATTCTTTCTGCCAACGTGCGCGTGTGTCGATTATTGGGCGGATGTGTTGCCAGTGTTCCTGCCAGATATAAAAATATTTGCGATACATGGCAAGATGAAGCTGAAAAGGAGCAAGATTTTGGAGAAGTTTCGGCAGGCTGATAATACTATTTTGTTGTGTACTGATTTGTTGGCAAGGTGAGGTTCTTTGGATGTTTATTGCATTTATCTTTTGAAGCTGGACAACATGTCATCGGCAAATATCAACATTTGCTTTCTTAAAATAAAATTGAAAATAAATGCGACGCTCACCTCTATTTGCTTTGATACACCGCTATGTTAAGGGACTTTTATTTATTTTCAAATTTATTTCAAATACTGAAGATTAATATTTTTTTTGGCATTTAAAAAACTTCGTTGGGTCGGCGACCAGTCCTCATTCCCAATCTCTTCTCTATTGACACTTCAGAGGTCTCGACATCCCAGAAGTGGAATGGGTCGTCCAGTGGGAGCCGCCCACGAGCCCGGCGGCGCTGGTGCACCGCGTGGGGCGCGCGGCGCGCGGCGGCGCTGCCGGCTGCTCGCTGCTGCCGCTGCTGCCCACTGAGGACACCTACGTGCCCTTCATCAAGACCAACCAGATGGTGGAGCTCAAGGATTGGAGGCAGTCTAAAGATGAGATCAAGATTAGTCCTAAGCTGAAAGAGAAGGTAGGCAGATTTTACAAGAAATTTCGCTGGAAGACTGGTATAATGGTCGAGTAGGGTTCGATTCCCGAGTTGGGGAAAGCATTGTTGGCTTTAAGCAGCCTGAAGTCCAGATTTGTTCCCAGTTGAAAGCAATATTATCACCCTCTATTACATGGTACTTAAACATGTGTGCCAAACCAAACCAAATGTGGGTTACTGTAGATACATCCCTGCCTAACCTTTCGGGAAATACAGGCGTGATGTTATATGTAGTTATTTAGTTCACCTATATTTAGTAGCAGTAAGGTACCTCTTTCAATAAATCCTTCTGTCATGAAAAGCAAGAACTCTATAGTACATGTTTAAATATGAATCACTTCGACAATTACTCAAGTCTTTACAAAGCCATTTTGTGAACTTTTCAGGTCCTATCAATGCTACACGAACAACAAAAACAAGACAGATCAGTCCTCGACAAAGGACAGCGCGCATTCGTGTCTCACATGAGAGCCTACACAAAACACGAATGTAACCTCCTCCTGCAATTCAAGGAGCTCCCTCTAGGGCACATAGCCACCAGTTATGGGCTTCTAAAGCTGCCCCTAATGCCAGAAATAAAGCAAGAACATAAAGACCAGTTTGTTGGACCGAAGGAACAGATAGATTTTAACAGTATATCGTATAAGGATAAGCAGAAGGAAACAAGTAGGCTGCAGAAGTTGGGAGAGTATAAGAAGACTGGTGTGTGGCCGTCGAAGAAGAAAAAGAAGATGGTAAGAGCTTTTTGATTCATCATCATCTGCCTAGCCTATTCCCAACTATGTCGGGGTCGGCTTCCAGTCTAACCGGATGCAGCTGAATACCATTTTTTAACGGACTTCAAAGAAAGGAGGAGGTTCTCAATTTGGTCGTATATTTTTTTGTTTTTTGTGTTTGTGCCTCATATCTTCGTCATTTATGAACCGATTTGAAAAATTCTTCTTTTATCTGAACAGATATACTTCCCGATTGGTTTGGTTTTTATCAAAATAGCTGGAAAAAATATGTCATCTTTTGTGTGTGATACGATAACTAATAAAAACTTTTTTGCAAAAAATAACCAACTCAAAAAAAAAAAAACAAAAAAGTGGAAAATAACATTACTTTCGGAAGTCGGTGACTATCGTTTGTTTCATTGACTTTTTTGCCACCGACTTCCGAAAGTAAAGCTATTTTCCACTGCTTTTTGGGTTTTTCTTGGAAGTCGGTTATTTTTTTGCAAAAAAGTTTTTAGAAACATTACTACTAAACTCGGTTTAAACCATAAAACTAGTGTCGCATTTATGAGCTTCAATGTTGTCGATAAGTACACGAACGTTTAGGCGCGTGGCCCAAACCGAAACGAATAGGTATGGCCATCTTATTTTTTAATAGAATTATCTCAAAACGATTTCACCAAAAACACCCTCGTGCCTATGACATTGAAGTCTCAAGAGGCCCTTGTAGCTCTGTAACTAGGGTCCTTGTACGTGCGCTTCAAAAGGGGTGGGTATTGGCCCTATCAGCAGGAAAGGACAGACATAGCAGCGTTTTTCACATTCTTAGGCGCTCCCTCTCCGCGAGCAGTTGCCTGTAATGTAGCAATTCAACATTCAATTTTGTACAGAAACAAGTGACCTCTTGACGTGATATCTTCCTCGATTATCAATTATTGTGAGCTCCCAATATTTCGACGCTGTTGCAAGTACCTTGATCGCGGGATGACTAGAAAATGCGGGTGGATGGTAAATAAATAATTTGGTGCAAACAAATCTGTCTACACTTTTCCCCTTGTATTTTGCTCGCGCACTACTGGAACTCGATGCAAACTCACGGCAAATTACACCACAACATCACTAGGTTTTGTGGAGTCCTTATCACGACAATAATCAACGAAACAACGGACAATTGATTATCAAGGAGGTTATCCCGCAAATGACAGAGTATGTTTAGTTATAAACCGTGAAAGCTTAAAACAGTGATAGTGAAACAAGTGAATCTTAACTGTTACATTACATACAAAAATTAACATAGATCCAATATTTTCCATTTTCAGATGCAAACCGAATCGTGGGAACAAGCGAAACTAAACAAAGAGGAACGAAAACAGAAGCGGAAAAAGCGAAAAGAGCTGAAAAAGAATGATCCAGAGAGCGGAAAGAAGCGCAAACGTAAAGCGGTGACACAGGAAGAGCTGAATGAACTGGCGGCCGATATAGCGCTTATGAAGAAGCTGAAAAAGCGAAAAATTACGCAAGAACAGTTTGATCAGCAATTTGAAGTATAAAACAATATACAAATAGTTTATTTTGACGTTATTCTTTGTTTTATTGTTATTTCCTTTAGTCAAAAAGTGTGCTTTTTGACTGCCTCGCAAGCGCGACTGGTGAGTGTATGCATGAGGTTCTGGGTTGGATTCCCAGGTCGGGCATTGTGTTATTGGGTTTTTCCATTAGGAATTTCTCAGTAGCAGCCACGGAGTCTGGATTTGTGGTCAATTGATGGCAATAGGCTCGCCCCCTATTACATGGGACTTAAACATAACTGGCGAAATGTGGGTGTACTATTAGGTACACTTCTGCCTAACCCTTCGGAGATTATCAGCAGTCGCGCTTGCGACCATAAACCAACGAGGCAAAATATATAATTAGGCTTCTTTTTGAATCGGTGATATATTCATCTAGTTAGTAGTTATCTAGATATCTTGGTCCAGCAGGTCGGCATGGTCACGAAAGACGCGGCTTAAGATACGTTCTATTCTCGTGAACCAAGCAGGGAGACTCAACACGTGAGCCTGTGGCAGGTCAAGGATCAAGATATCACTTCGACACTGGAAAGGTAAAATGGCTAAAGCGCTATTTTGGTAGATATTGAGTTATATGTTTATCATTGAACTGGATTTTTTTAACAAAACTAATATTCATTCCTGAGATTTCGGATTTTGGCGCTTTAGCCATTTCACCTTTCCACTGTCGACATTCATTCAGTTATACAAAAATTGCAATGTCCTTAACTTGCGGCACCACTTTATTTTACAATCAATTCTGTTGCAGCACCGCTTAACCCCCTATATTGAAATAACCAAACGCCGAAAAGATAAAATATGTACTTCTTCAAGAACCCGCTTGTCGTTTACTAAAAGATTCTTTTATTATTTAGGGCCGTCCCTTTACAATACAATAAACAAAAAATGTCCTATATATAGATTGTCTTATCATAATTGTAAAAAGACCGTCCGCACATTCCTTCAAGATAAAACCTACGACGAAACAGAAAAATATTTAATTTAATATAAAATTATGACAAGTTTGTATATTGTACCACTCACCCAAAACACAGGCCCACACTAAACAAATCCACTTACGTACGCACGCCTACACAGCCACATGCTCACGCACATACCCTTTCTCACACACACACACAGACCCATACATGCACACACACACAAACATGTACACTCACATACACACGTACAAATGCAGTCGCGCATTCATATCTGTATTTAAACACATTACTTAGTTCAATTTAAGTTGTGAAAATAAAATTGTAGTAATACAATTAGAGGGGATCGGCTCTGTTACTTCTTAATACAGGCTATTTCATAGCCTAGCAAGGAGGACAGCACGTCACCCACTTGAATGTCAGAGATTTAAGACTACCCACTTTGTGAAATCTGTTACATGTACTACAATCTGTTTTTTGTATAAATAAAGATATATTATATTATAATTTACAGTAGTATAATCTAGTCGCAGTGATAGCCTAGTGGTGTACCCAAAGACTATATAACCACTTGAATGCGCATACAGTGCCCCGATGCTCGAAAACTATTTGTGTTTTGTCGCCTACATATAGGCTACGGTACTAGTAACCATTTTAGTTGTGACCAAGTATTAGACGCTAAATTATTCCAACTTTTTAAACTTTTTATGCAATTATAACGCATCAAAATGCCTTCATGCGCGGTGAAGTGGTGTGGGAAACATTCCAAAACATCTAGTTACAGAAATGATGGCATGACTTTTCACCGGTAAGTAAACAGTAAGAAAATTATTTTTGATTTAATCAGATCATGAGCGACCGTAGAGGTCTCGTTAAAATGGTGGTTGGGTGAAAGAGCACACGTTTTGATTTCCGCGTTGATGTCTTTTGGAAATGTCTCGTTCTTTCATTAGACAATTCTAATTCTTTTATCCCTTTCTTTCTCTTTGTCTGTTTATAGTAGAAACCCGTGCTGTTGCCTTTACTATCCGAAATTGATATCGACAATAATAAAATTTAAATTAATAAAAATGTTATTCAATTCAAATACTGCAATAAAATACCTATCTACTCTTAACCGACTTAAAAAAAAGGTGCAATTTATACGTTCAGGACCCTAAAACTTGAATTCGAAAAATATTTACCAAATTAATTCATTTTAAAAATCAATAATAAATGTTTTTTTTTTCATGTTTTTTGTAATCGATTGTTTTTAATTAAATATCATTATTTTTATACGATTTTAATTGAGTATTTTTCATAATGTTAAAATTCATTTTATCGATATCGACTGTTTTCCCCTAATCAAATAGATCAGCCCTAACGATATGCATACCTATGCAAGTAGACCTTGAACTGACCAATTGCAGGCGCGCGTTCTTCCTCGTCCCCCGGCCCGCGGTAGTGAGTCGTGTACTTAGAAGAAATCGGCCTATAAGCTCCACATAAGCTCTCTAGTGGTTATATACTCTATGGGTGTACCCGTCGGACTGCCAAGTCATAGGTCTCAAGTTCGAACCCAAGACAAGCACTTATTTTTCGGATTCATGTGCGTCATGTATAACTATCACTTGCTTCATGAAGAAAAACATCGTGAGGAAACCAGCATGCCTAAGAGATTTATCTTGACGGTATGTAAAGCCAAGTCAGAGGTCCATGGGCGGCATAAAAACTGACACCAGCTTAGGCACTAACCACACGATTAAGAAAGTCGTACCTATACAATTAATATTTGGATAGGTGCATATGGTATCAATTGGAAACTGATTTGAATTGAATTTACAAACAAAGGAAAAGTCAAATAATACGACCAATGAAAATAGTAAAATAAATATATATTTCTGTTCAACTTTCGTAGCAACATTAATGATCTGAGTATTACTTATCAAAACACAACAAGGCACTTATCACCTATTTTATATTATATATTGACAATTTCATGTAAAGTTATACAATTTCATATTAGCTCGGGAGCATTTGGCACTGATACGTTAGCACCGAATTAAGGCATAATATATAAATCTTAGATCGTATAAAAATGGGTTACATTGATACATAATACAATTGAGCTTATATTTTTTTTAAGAGTTAGAATAACAATGTATAGTATAGATTTTATAAATTCAAAATGTTTTCTTTACTATGCGACTTATTGTCAAACATCATGCGACCCAGTGACATGATACCCAGTCACTTACCAATATAATCGGTGAACAGTGACAAGTGATGTAGGCTTTAAATATTGCAGACCCTTAAACTATCTACCGCTAAACTTTATCGAACTTATGTCCGTATAAACTAACTGTAGGCGACTCCCAATTGAATGCGCTCTTACATATTGTCACAATTTCAACAAATTCCAACAGTGATACTGAAAACGGGTATTATAGTTGTAAATAGACTTATAAATCATAGTCGTGTGTGACATTTCATAATACTTAATTACTTTCTTGATAGTTATCTTCTCTGTTGCAGGCTGTGACTTAAATATGTACTCAATATTTTTTTGTCAAGTCATATTGAGCATTTAATCTATTGAGTGAACGCTCAAAATCGCCTGAGTCATATCTGGTGACAGCCTTATAAAGTTCATACAAATAATTACACGTCATCATGACAAGAAAACACTGTCATATCTAGCACCAAATTATTTAACATTCTACGTTGCGTTTTCATAGATGGATTTAAAACCATCATGATATTACTTTTCAATACAATTTTGAGCCCTAAGTCCATCCAGCCTTTATACATCTTAGAAAAAATTGTGCGTCAAATATTTTACTATTTTCAGTTTTCAGCTGTCACATTTTCTAATAAAAAAGGAGTAGATATTTACAATAACGTGAATATTGCGATTCTGTTTTGAACTTGTTTGTAGACAGGTTTCATTGAAAATCTCTTTTCGCTGAAAAGATCTCGATTTAGAAACATTTTATCATCATTCATCGAGTTTTTTCGAACTTTCTTGGGTTCTTTTTAAATGGAAGGTAAAGATTTTTCCCTTCAAACAAACGAGCCCAAAACAACATTACACATGAAATACTTTATTATTAGGGAAGCGTCTAAAGCGGTGGTAAGAGAAAAAAAAAACACCATTACAAATTATTTAACGTCAAAATATTAACAGTCGAAATCCTAACATCAGGTGAATCGTCCAACGAATGTGACATAATTAGAAACAAAACCCTTGACTTCAATTGATTCCATACAAAAAATTCGTTAGAAACAAAATTCATTTTTAGTCATTAACAAAGGTTTTCAAAGTGAGATTCGGCGTTAAAAATGATTACTCAACTGTTTTATTGACAAAGACAATAAATAGTATTGTCTCGCTCACTTATATTGAATATCAATCGATCCATAATATGGGATGCGCGAGGTCACTCTTCTCAGTGTAAACTCTTTTGGCGCGACAGGGTTCATCGAACGATTTAAATCCTTGAGCGCTAAGGACCGAAATCACTTGGTTAGCTAGATAGGATAGTTAAATAGAATTTCAGGTATCGAAGCAGTTTGCAGCTCTAACTTTATTATTAGCTACTCCATTGGGGTCGATTTCGTCTCAACACATTCGTAGGACATTTCGCCTTCTTGTCGATTATAAAATTTACACTAAGTACATTAAAATAGCGCGTATTTATACACAAAAGGTTAAAAAATGCTAAGAAAAACTCGATTATGAAAAAAAAAAATACAAAAGCGTCACTTACAAATTGGAGAAATGTAGAATGAAAGGACCAATTTTGTACCATGCCAAAAATTATACCTTAAATATTTTTAAAGTAAAGATTTCAGTATGATACAAAATATGGCCTCTACCATAATTTACACAAATATTCATAAAGGTAAAATCAAGCATTTTTCCATAAAAAAATCATACATTACTTTGTCATGATACTAAAACGAACTTCTAAGTTTACGCCATCATAAATTACATAAGAAAAATAATTGTCGTAATAATACTATTTAAAATTTAAACTATAATACTAACTGTCGAGGTGACAGCGCGACTTACTGTCAAATGTCAAATTTCATAACTGACATGACTAGCTGCCAAGGACCATAAAATGTATCCAATGATATGAAATTAATACTTTAAACTGTGTTAATCGAAAACCGCGTCCTTGTTGACAATACTACTAAATACCATTTAATTTGTGAGAAAAGAAATACTAAATACTCGAATGACGCGCTGGTTTGTTAAAATTCAAGATGGCGACAGATTTTGGCGCCAAAATTACGAAAAAAATCTTTTAAATCATATATTAAAACAGCAAACTTATATTAACTAGAATAGAATAATAGTAGACAATAATTATTAATAATGCATTGAGCCAGCAATTTGTTTAGAAGCGTTGCGCCTTAAGTTATTTGAAAATATAAAAGATATACAAAAGCACCAAGTTACTGGACTCTTAAGCCTAACTTACAAAACCTTTTCGAATTTGACTTTTGGAATCATTTTAGTATGAGCGCTAAAAATTTTCGTTGTATGAAAATAATTAAATTAACTTCCAGTAAAGAGATTCGGAAGCATTTTACTTTACAAAAAAAAGGACCCTTATGTCGCGTAGTAGTCGTCATAATAAACTACTAAAACATTCCAACCGTCTTATTCGAATTATAAAGCCTTATCCACACGGGTTTTCATATTTAATTGACAGTTCATAACATAGTACAATAATAGATGGTGGGTTCATGAGAAACATGTGTGAACTAGGGTTAACTCTCGTGTTAATACGAATGTGTGAACAAAGAACAAGTTTAAACGGAAAGGAGAAATCTGGTATTATGATGACGATAATCGTGGATAAACAGAACTACACAACTACAGTCAGAAATGGTCCTTTGTAGATTGAAGGACCAATTTTTTGTCTCGGATAGACATTTGAATTATACAAATAATAACTTATAAGTACTTCAAATCATACTTTATTAGTGTGTTTGTTCATTACAGGAACTGATGGACGCTACTGAAGGCCCCAAACTACTTACTAGTTGCTCAGTTCTGGGCTGACACAATTTAGATTGGCATCGACACGCTAAAAAGAAGAAGTGTGATTTATTAGTGATTAATACGGGGTGGAAGGGACACCGACGCGAAAACGGAAACCACATACTCAGTACATCATTCTGAACCTCCCACATAGAAATGTTTCGGTTATTAAAAAAAAATAAGCTGTTTCCTACTAAAGTGCAATGTCTACACGGTCAAAATGTATGGAACAGCTGATTTTTTTTATAACCGGCGAAAAATTTCTATGGGGCGTTCAGAATGATATACTTACTAAGTATGTGGTTTCCGTTTTCGCGTCGGTGTCCCTTCCACCCCGTATACGTGTAGCTCTATTATTTTGTCAAACGCATTTCTTCTACATATATAACGACAACAATTTTAATTTTCCCTTCGCATCTGCCTCATTATTATTTCACATTATTTACCACGGAAGATATACCGTAAGTGGCAGTGTCAGTTCATTATTATTTATTCACATATTCGTATAACAAGTAAACAATAAATAAAATTAGCTTATTTCTACCAGCGACGTCTGTGTGCCTACGTTACAACTATAATTGATTTGTTCCTACTATATTATTGTGAAACATAACTTTATATATATTTAGACATTTAGTTATTACGGTCACATCTAATTAGTTTCAGAATAGTCTTATACAGTGACAAGAATCATTGACGTGCTATCTGTTACCATGAACTCAGTACGTCGCAAGCGCAGTCGCGCTTCTGACTCTGGATTTGTGCCCGGTTGATGATGACATGGGACTTACCCTCTGACTAACCCTTCGGAGATTACAAGACGTGAAGTTATGTTAAAATTCACTAAAACATCTTATTCTTTATGCACAAAAAATAGAAAAGATATACACACAAATTGCAATAATATAGCTTAAGTAAATAAGCATTTATTGATAAATCGTATTATTTTTTGATAAATCACGAGAAGTTTAGCTGACTACCTTGAGGCGTTTAGACTCATTTTCTGAATTCATGGTTTCACCTAGCGTTGCTTGTCGATGTCACACACCATGTAAGTCAAAAGGAGACTTCACATTCATTTTATTTGTGACAGAATTTCATCCCAAAATATGCATAGCTTTAACTATTCTGAATAAAGATGGTAATCCTTTGAAGATAACACAAGTAGCCTTGAATATAGCCTTAAGTTGTAGTAGTAAAGTATATAAATCTTCGTTTGTGGATAAATATGAATAACAACATTACGTCGAAAATCTGTGCAGGAGAAACTTGGTCCTTTGGGAGGCAACACGACGGTGGAAATTTGATAGCCGTAACGTACATTGAGCCCGTTGTTGGATTTGCAACATTCAGCTCAGCGTAGAAAGTTATAAATCTCACAACTTGCCACATGTCAATGTGTTATTATATATATTTCTACCATCGAAACGTTAAAGACAGTCTTAAAGAACTATGAACCTGTTTTAATTTAAAATCAGTATTTTATTACTAAAACCTGATTATTCAATTCCTTCATTGCTCTTACCTAGTCTAATAAACATTACTCGGCTAAAGGCTATCGCGCTAACATCGTCAAAGCACGCAAAAATGTACATCACCAATTTAATCGCTTACAAAATGACTTGTGACAGTAAATTATATAATTAAATGAGTTAAGGCACATAATTTTATTTCGCGTTTTTATCACTTCACTAAACTTACTATTTACAAAATTATTATTATAAATAAATAGGTGGAGTACACTGGCGGGCAGGAAAACTCTCCATGTATCAAAGGACTGTGCGTACATTGTATTTCAATGTCATAAACCGTCTTAGCCAACAAAATCCTCGATTTATGTACTTTTTAAGACGTATCAAAATACACGTTTACCCGGGTAACATAAAAATGTGGTGCAAATATTTCTGCACGCCAGTGTACAACTATTACGAAACAATGAAACTTCAAAACATTTTTTATATTTATACAAGCTTTTACTGCTTACTCCCGATTCAATTACAGTATAATATTATTGTCAAGTTTTATTGCATTATATTCAAATGTAGTGATTTTTCATCATTCATTTAGTTTGTCGATATAAATTCTAAACTGTTTTGTATGTACTCTGCTTATGTGCAAAATATAATTATCTGTGAAAACAGATGTAAAATGAATATCGACACGTCAACTTTGTGCTTTTTAATCCAGTGTAACTTTTATTAAAATTGAAGTAGACGAGCCCTAAGAGTCTTAGAAAAAAATGTTCTATGAAAGACTTTTTATAATGCTAAATATAAATTCCAGTATATACAACCACTTATTTGGGAAAATACTGATTTATAATGTTTTAAAAAAGATCGAATTATATTTGTACGTCTTCAAGGCAAAAACAGCACTAATAATATTTATTCAAGGTATTTGATAATGAATAAATTCAGTTGCATCCGGTTAGAAGCCGACTTCAACATAGTTATTATGAAAAGGGACGATGACAAAAATGGCTTTGATTCTTACAAATTATATTATCCCGACTATGTCCCACCAGATTAAGCAACACAAAGCTTATCCCCTCCCTCCTCCTCAGACCTCGTCGGGCGCCATGGTGTCGTCGTCGTGGTTGTGCTGTGGGCTGGCGGGCGGCACGGGGCTGGGCTCGGGCACAGGCGCGGGCGCAGGCGCAGGCGCGGGCGCCTTCACCGTCGCCTCGAGCGCGCGGATCCGGTTCTCTTGTTTGACTATCACGGACTTCAGTTTGCGGATCTCGTCGACTAAGTCTGATAGTTGTTTTTCCTGGAGTGTGAAATAGAGAAGATTTTTGGATTGGTAACCTTTTGATTGTCTTGTCGGTGTAGTGGTCGCAAGCGCGACTGCTGAGTAAGAGGTCCTGGGTTCTAGACTTGGGTCAGGCAAAGTGTTATTGGGTTTTTCATCAGAATTTTTTCAGTAGCAGCTACGGAGTCCGGATTTGTGCCCGGTTGATGGTAATTATTACGTGGGACTTAAACAAAACTGGCGAAATGTGGGTGTACATTACACCTCCGTCTAACCCTTAGGGGATTACAGGCGTAATGTTATGTTAGGTATGTAAAATGTACAGACACATCATTGGCAACAAAATTCCTCTACAAAAATAGTTATATTCCTTAGACGAGATGTGATGTCAATGTTAAATTGATGGTTGATTGAACAGAACGTTTTTAGAATGGTTAAGTACAGTTAGATATATTTTTACGGAATGTCTGTCTTATTTTCGAGCAAATACGATGTCAAGAAATTTTAATGAATCTGGGAGCACCAAATTGACTACTAATGGAGAATTCGAATTAATTTCAGATTGTTCTAGTTATAAAATGGAGCCACTTACAATGGCAGCAGTGAAGGCGGGCGGCGGCGTGGCGGAGGCCGGCGTGCCGGCGTGGCTGTCGTCGCGTCGCTGCGCCGGCGTGGGCGAGCGGTCCTTGTCCTTCTCGCGCTCCTTGGCGCCCGCCAGCGCGTTGGCCTTCTTCGTGACGTGCAGGCTCTGCGTGGCGCGCCCCGACACGTACCCGCCCTGCACGACAAGAGCGCGCTCCTGTAGTTCGGTTAGGGGGGCCCTACCTTATAGCATCTGTCTTTGAATGAGCTTGTTGGCTTCAGTGGTGGAGGGTTGCCGAGTTGGAGTGCTGTCTTTGATTCTAAACCTTTTGTTCGATATTGATATGAAGATAAATAAATAAAATAAAAAGTTTTCTGTATTTTTAAATTACTTTGACGACGATATTGATATAAAAATAAATTATTTATTTGAAAAAGGGGTCAATTAAAAAAATATTTATATTATAATTAAAATAGGGCATGGTTGATTATTTGCCTGTACTAAGTAGAACTTTTGCTCTAGTCATATAAAATATGATTGATAAACTAAATTTATGATGATTAGTAAAATGTTTACTCAATTTGTGTTCAATCAAATCACTTGGTATGTTAACTTTGAATTAAATCATCTGTTTGTGACGGTGGAAATTTGATATTCCGACCCGTAGGTCATTGAGCTGTGATCTTTTGGCGCTGAGCCTTACTTTGCAAATCCAACATTGCACCGATTTTGCCGCGTACTATGCAGTTACAACCAAGAATAGTTACTGCTTCCTCAATACACGTATTAGGGCGCATGGACCAACTAGTCCATGAAGTCAGTCGCGCGACGTGCCGTCAGACTTGTCCGAGCCAGACTTTGTGTTTAGATGATAGACATCCACGTTTAAGTCAGAGAATCTGCGACTAAGGTAACTGTGACTGTTCCTAAATTACCTTTTTCGAGATGGAAGCGCCAGACTAGCCCGCGAAATTCAAATTTTCGCAATTCGCAGGTCAGTGTCACGCTGAATGTTGAAGAAAATATGATTCGCGACCGTATGTATTTACAGAACTATAATCATTAAAATCAGTTTATTTAATCCCATTGAATAACAATTTCATGAAAAAGTCATTCAATGAGATTATATGAACTTAGAGGGTTTTATTGATGATTTTATAATTCTGTAAATACATACATGTAACGGTCGCGAATTATATTTTGTCGAACATACTGCGTGACACTGACCTGCAAATTGCAAAAAAACGTTAGAAAATTTGTTTTTCAAGGCTACCATTGCGCATTCACTTTAACTCTTTATTTTATTTTTTCTTCAGCCAAAAACGTTCTTACAGCTGAGACACAGATCTCTTCTCTATGACAGATCGGGTCCCAATCCAGCACGCGAGCCAAGTGCGAGCTGGTCAATATCACTGTCTTCAAATGTTTGTTTCTAGGACACGCTTCTCTGATTAAAATTAGTATTAAGGCTGACTTCCCCAGAGAATAGCAGAAGAAAGTTATCAAGTTGCTTTAGTTTATTGATTAAGGCCCGCCTGCACGACAACTCAATAAGTTTGCATAACTCGTAAACATATTTTAAAACATAGTTCTGTCTTTGTAATCTTCAAAGGATTCACAGGAACAGAAAGATGTCTAACGAAGTTTATACCTTTTATCAAATGGCGGTGCAAATGGGCCTAAATTAAGATGATAATTGGTAGCGTTATTGAATATTAGAAGTAATTTGATTAAACACAAATAGTCTTTCATTATGATGAGAGTCGTTTTTGGAAAACCCAGATTATTATGTTTCTAGTAGATAATTATTTTTCGATAGAATAAATAGCAAATCAGATTCCCTTATTAAGAAGTCCCCAAAGTATAAAAAAATATTAATAACTTAAGATAAAAACATCAAAAAATTGTTAGTAACACGACAAAAAAACTCAAACTCGATGGAAAAAGGTCGCGGTTATTGAGACACAACACACAACAGACAAAATAATCGCAGATTATAGTCGTTAGAGCAAGCCAACATGAACATTCAAGACGACACTTAAATATTGGTCCTTGGGACCTTGGGGGTTGACTGATATTTTTGTCACCTTAGATTTTTCAAGGAAAGAGTCTCCTATTAACATCATTAGTAGCTTATAGCGTCTAGCTTTAGGCTGCCTGTCCTTTGAAACGGAGCGAAGCTGCGGAGCGGAAAAACTGAGAAATATTAGCCAATAGCGGAGCGGAGCGGAGATTTTATGCAATCCTATTGGTTAATATTTCTCCGTTTCTGCGCTCCGCTTCAATGGACAGGCAGCCTTACGGCCGCACACTTTAGAACGCTCACTGTAGCGTATTATTTACGCCGATGACACCAATGACGTTTGAAGGAGACTCCAACCCAATGTTTAGATAGATTATTCTGGTCCTTCGATACTAATTGTCAAGAAGTTTTGCAGATTGTACATCGAATACTGGTAAATAAACGTTTGTGCCAATAAACGTTTTTCTTTCTTTAAATCAACTTGTTTATAGTAACATAACCACTACAGATTAGCCCCCATTTATGAAAGACTTTAACTTTAGTTTAATTTAATACGTTGTCGAATGTCATGTCATATACCTCATTTTTATTTTTTATATGAGATTTTTCAGCGTGATATTTCATGTTTGTTTTGATCTGTTCATAAAGCGGGTGATAATCTCTTGTGGTTTTGAGCATCACTGAAATTTTATGAAACTGAAAGATATTGTTTTAAATTAGAACAAAAAAAAACTAAAAGATTTTCATGGCTTGTTTACATCTATAGATGTCGATAAAGTTTTTAGTTTTCAATTAGGTGAAAAAATAAAGCATGCTAGTGTAATGAATAATGGATGTCAACAAAATATAAATAAGCCATTTTAGAGTGACCAGAGTTAATAAATATAAAAAGCATACTTACCTTCCTGGAAAATTATTGCAAAGACACAAACTCACATTATACACAAGGCATGCCTATTGACAAATATCATAATAGAACTTAAAACTACTTATTATAACGTTATTACTGAATAAAGAGTAATTTGTGGAAGTTTCTACATACTGATTTGAACTCAGTATTAGTTCAATCCAGAAATAAGTCATACGAGCTAGGAAAATGCAATATAAAAAACTCGGATACACGCTTACAAGGAGAAGAAATGTATCACATCACGGTCAATCGATCAATCTATAAAAGGTGGAAGAGACACTGACATAGAAATTTTTAATCGGTAATTTAAAAAAAAACTGCAGGAAACAGCTTTTTTTTTTAATAACAAACGAAAAATTTCTATGTCGGAGGGTTCAGAATGATGTATTGAATTCGTGGTAACCGGCTCAGCGTTGGTGTCCCTTCCACCGCGTATATCGGCAATCTAAATTGAGTCGGCTCAGAACTGGGCTACGAATTTGGCGCCTTGAGAAGCATCCTTTCCATTTATAATAAAAAATATCAGCAAGGCAGACTGTTGCAATTATTGTGCTGCAGTCTTACCTGCTCTCATTCGTCATCCATGCATTTTACATCATTTCCTTCTAATAGAACCACTTCATCGCTTTGAGTCTTTGGTACTGGCTTCGTTGCAGATCATATGTGCAGCTTCCTATCTACCTGACTCCCAAATGCGTAAGTTTTCTAAACTGATCTTTCTAACTATCCGTTCTTCTCTATAAAAATGTTTGCTCAAAACGGTACGTCCGTAATGCAGCCCGCCTGCGAACACCGGACGAAACTCACGGATACTTCAGTAAAAAAAAAAGTCAAAATAGTCTATGAATGCAATATTTGTGAATATGTGAGCACCGTGTAACCATTAATATATTTAATTATTGTCACAATGCTTTTTTTTTTCAGTACCGATGAAGTTTCCTGCCCATTCTCCTGCTTACGAGACTACCTTTGCGAATGGACAATAGATTCAATTCTATTTCCGTATTCGACATCCAAAAGTGCCTTTAAACACTTTCGGTGCTAAGCACCCAGCATGGGTCATGGGTCGAACAATAATGACGTTCGTGTGCGCACAACCCGCCTCCCGAGTCGTCGCTGTACGTAGCTAATTATTGTGCTCGTTGTTTTGTTGACAATAAGGGCGCTGTTAGACTACAGCTGTCAGTGTGTACATGACCCGCATACTAGTAAAAAATGATTATTTGAACTTAACAGCGAAAGTGTTCATGGCCTAATTGAAATAACTGGTTTGACTTGTGAGTAAATTATCGAACAGAGTCGAGTATCCGGATGCACGTCCCAATTTGTCCGGATCTACTGGTTCGAAAATACCTTACTGCCAAACTAGTTATAATTTGAACCGTGTGTTGATCCGTAGAGCCGTAGCGTGCGGCGGGTATGGGGTACCTTGAGCGACATGGTGCAGGGCTCGGCGTCGTCCCCGGCGAGCCACTCGTCGGCCGTCTGCGACGCCTCGTCGCTCAGCGTGTCGGGGTACAGGTCCTCTTGGAACAGCTCCGACTTACGCGGCACGGTCATCGATACCACCTGTACACAGTGATGTTACGCATTATTACTTACACATATAAGAGATAGTTTTGTGATTCAGGAATAGTAACTTTAATGCTTTCACATTAAGAGCGGATTTAGTGGTGTGTACTGAACATGGTCACGAAAACTATCATTAATACTAATAATGTAATCGTAAACATGGTAAATATCCCATTATCAGTGTTAATGGTAGTTCAAAGATATTTGTTGTGACGTACCTGACACAGTCCGGAGTTGTTGAGTCGGTAGAACTTGGAGATCTCGCAGGTGGCCACGTCGCAGCCTCGCTTCGGCATCATGCCGATACCTGACGAACAACCATCGTACAATTAACCACCAACTTCGAACCATCATCTTCCAGCCTTTTCCCCAACTATGTGCGGGTTGGCTTCCAGTCGTAACTGGATGCAGTTGAATTACGGCGAGGGTCACGAACAACAGATTAATTGTATATAGAAGATTTGACTTTAAAAAAGACAGTAACCTCTGAGTTTGTTTCGACTGTTTCTTGTCAGAGTAATTAGGTACGACACACCGGCCTCATCTAGTTTTGAAAACATAACATGATGTGACGTGTAAAAGTGTTTTTCAAAACCAATTTACAGAAATAAATATGATTTATGATCTTATTAGTCGAGGCTTATGTTTAATAATTATTATATTATAATTATATCTCACCTCTTTGTGGATCTGGAGTTTGGAAGGTGTTGATGTAGTGGACGAATGGCGGCTCTGGTGTCACCTGTAATTTATGCCATAACTCGTTTAAATTTGGCATGTTTAAACAGCTCAGTTCAATTGTAATCCGTCTGTGTCTGCAGTGTAACTTTTAAATAAAGATTGGTTCGTTCGATCGCAGACTGATAAATGGTTCATGACGTTCTAACAAGGTTTTGAGCGTTCGTATCCGGCATATATACATAACATTATGTACTTACGGAATAAAATAAGGACACATAGCGACGTTATAATGTCGATGACACGATGTCGTATTGCGAAAAGATGTCCAGCACGCTGTCGTGTCGTGAAGGTATCTTCGAATTCAATGGCCATTTACGTTCTCAACAGGTTTCCTTTTGCAGGTGTGTACTCACCTCAAAGTACCGTATGACAGAGTCGCCCTTGCCGCACAAGTAGATCATGTTGGTGTCGGGGTCGTAGAGCGGGAACATGACGCCGTTGCTGGTGTCTATCTCGACGGTCACTATCGGCTCGTTTAACGCGTCTGGTGTGCGGAGGGAGTACTGGCGCTCGGACATGCGACTGAACCTGGTGCATGAAAAAAAAAATACAATGTTTCTGTATAATTCAAAATTTCTTTGAGGTTTTGAAACGTGGTCCTTGTGTTTGGCCCATAGGACCAATTTTCGATGCCCAATAACAAACACAGTTCGTCTTTACAGTTGTTTCCATGTTATTTTACCTTCATAATTCCACAGCACTTTTGAAGGAAGAAACCTTTATCGTTGAGGTTGTTCGCCACTTTTACTCTCCAGGCAAAACCCTAGGAGCTGTCGAAGGGCGGTCGTTTTTGACGAAGGGTCTTATGTAATACGATAAATACATAGTTTGTGAGAAATAAATACGTTCGAGTTCAGATTTAAGTTTTTTTTATTTAATGTTGTATGCACTTGTGGCGTGCGCCAAATAAACCTATTTGCTTTCTTTCTTCCCTAAAATACATAAGAAGATTTTGAACCTAATTCGAAAAAAAAATTACTTGTCTTTGATATGCAACTAGACTGTTGATAGTCGTCGATCGGTGACATCAATGTTTGATGCTATCAATATCGACGGCGATGTACCGTATACGTCTGGTTAAAAATGTGTGGAGAACTAATTAGTAACAGTTAGGTACTTACCCGGTAGTGAATACGAGTCCATGCTTCAAGAAGATGGCGCGCGACGCCTTGCTGCCCTCGTGAGCGATCGCCTCCGACTCCACTTCGCCTTTACGAGGGTCGATGATCCTGAGGAATGGAACACGATTTAAGTGGTTTCATTATATCTTGCAGGTAGTATGGTTTTATTTGCCCTCACGTAAAACTAGTATCAGGTAACATACAAGGTAAAATTTTACTGGGAAAGGCTGGTAAATACAAACCAATGGGTTGACATAGTATTATTTTTATTTTACTGAATATAGTACAATACTGAATCGAGGATATTTACAAGTTTGAGTTATTCATGTCATGTAATTTGCAAGGATTTTTATTCAAATATTTTCATTATAGAACCATTTTTTTTACACAATTTCAAATATATTTTTGAGTTTAACAGCCATTTTTCGTATCGTCTGATAACTATATTCATGAAATTATTAAAATTTTTAAATTACTCGCATATTCCCTATTCGTGAAAGTACCTGATCTTCTTGTCGCGGCAGGTGGTGAGCAGCTTGGAGCCGGTCCAGTTCCAGCAGGCGGAGTAGATGAGGTCGGGGTGGCAGTCCAGCGTCAGCAGCACCTCGCCCGTGCCCACGTTCCATATCGCTATCTGTTGAGGGTAACAGAGGGGTTTTGAATTACTGAGGAAATTACATTGGTCAGGGATACCATAATTATTGGCAGAGTAAGATAAGTGCAAGTCAATTAAGGTGCAAGCGCCAGGCTAGCCAGCGAAATTCAGATTTTCTTACGTTTTTTTGCAATTTGCCGGTCATTGCCAGGCTGTACATTGAACAAAATATGATTCGCGGCTGTAATAGGTATTTAGTTACAGAATTAAAATCATCAAATGACTTTTTCAGAAAAAGTCATTCAATGGGGTTGTATGAACTTAGAGGGTTGTATTGATGATTTTAATGGCAACCGGCAAATTGCAACAAACGTAAGAAAATTTGAAGTTCGCGGGCTACCCTGGCGCTTGCACCTTTAATGGGATAGTTAATAGTAGTCTATGGTTCAAAATCACTTTTCACTTTTTGTCAAAATTGTCCTACTATATTATGGAAGCACCGAAAGAGTGCAGCTTATAGACCGAATTTAAGACTTTTATTAGATCAATCAATCAATTAATTGTGACCGTCGGACAACCAAGTCATAGGTCTAATTTCGAACCTAATACACGCACCTCTCGATTTTTCGGATTCATGTGCGTATTGTATAATTATCACTTGCTTCGGTGAAGGAAAACATAGTGAACGAACTAGTATGCCTGAGAGATATCTCGACGGCATGTAAAGCCAAGTCAGAGGCCCACGGGCGGCAATTTAATACATCCAGATTAGGCACTAACCACACGATAAAGAAAGATTAGATCAATCAGTTAGTTTGCGGGACACTTGTCAGTTAATACTTGAAGTCATTGTAGCGTGATAATTTTATAGATAGTCTGCAACTCAAATCAAATGTCAATTATTCAAATTAGGCTGATAATCAGCACTTTTCGAACGTCGAGTATACAAGAGACAGTCCTCCAAAACGGCCACCCTTCGCTACTTCCTAGTGTTTTAGCTGGGAAGAAGAAGTGGCGGAACAAACTCCCCTGCAAGTAGATGATTATGGAGTTAAAAAATTCAGGACGGTTTGTGAACATGTTCTGTGTCGCCATAGTCGTCGTAGAAACGCACATTTATCCGCTGAGGTCCAGCGATGTCATTCCGACCTTTTCAGAAGGTCAAGGTAACTTTAAATCTAGACAGAATTCACCTGGTTATTCCGAGAGATGAATCGCTATACTAGACCTGTCCAGAAGGTCACGAGAACTTTAAATCTAGACGAAACTCACCTGGTTGTCAGAGCCCGCAGTGAGCAGCACATTCTGCGCGGTGGGGTGCCACAGCACCAGCCCCACGCGGCGCTGGTGGAACACCAGGTCCACCACCGGCTCCGTGAGGGTGCGGGACAGTCCGCCGTCTGGGATCTGCCATACCTGGGTCACGAAGGATAGGAGATTATAAGAATATAGAAGTCGGGCAATGAAATGGATGATAAATGCGATATAAACTGTGTCGGCCCAGAACTGAGCCACCAGTTTGGCGCTTTCAGTAGCGTCCATCAGTTCCTGTAATGAACAAACAACAAGACACGCAGGACACGATATTAAATGCCCCATCGTTTGTGGAACAGCACCACATTAAGATTCTGGATTAAGGGACACAGACTTTTGACGATTGATCGACTTATCGGCTTTTGGTCGGCCAGAAAGAGCTTAATGTACAAGGAACAAAAGTGAAAAAGATGTCATTTGCCAAGTATCGGTTCAGATGATGCAACTCGACACCGCGTCGGTTAGAGTGGTCGCTTTTATGAGAAGAAGATTGAATGATAAGCTCGTGATCACATACTGCCTCTTGATCGTCGCGGAATAAGAATTATGAATAGAGGAAAATCAATGTAGATTACTCGATTAACCCTATATCCATTGTACAAGTCTAACCCTGTAAATAATGTGAATGAATGATTTAGTGCCCAATATTCAGAAGTTTCTTTTTCTGGTCCTTCAATCCTATTGTCCTTACCTTAACGACGCAGTCCTCAGAGCCGCTAGCAATGACATTGTCATTATGTGGACACCACGCGATGTCGAGCACGGGGCCTTTGTGCCCGCCCACAAGCGGATGGTCCGCTGGTATGCGCCCAACCTGGAATAAAAACAAACACAGTGGTTAGAGATATGCAAAAACTGGCACAGAGGAAGAAGACATGAGCTCATTAAGTCAGGGCAGGATGATGAAGCCTGGATTCCACCAAAGCGGAGACGGGCGGAGCGGAAAGGAGACGTGCGGAAACCGACCAATCACATTAGTCGATATCTACATCGTGTGTCTCGCCTCTCCTGTGATTTGCGGAGTCTTGTACATGTCCTCACCGCTCCGCTCGTCTCCGCTTTGGTGGACTCCGGACCTGATGATGCCATATATGTAAAAGTATAGGTTTGCTTTAGTGGTCGTAAGCACTACTATTGAACATGAGGTGTTCAATCGCTTGCTAGGTCGGGCAAAGTGATATTGAATCTTTTCATCAGGAATATCTGAGTAGCAGCCAGGAGTCTAGACTTGTGCACGGTCGGTGGGAATGAGGTCCTCCCCATTACATGGAACTTACACATCCCGCGTAATCTGGGTGCATTCTGCCTAACCTTTCAGAGATTATAGGCGCGATTTCATGTTGTGCCAGAAAATATTCCTTGAGGAAATAACAATGTGTACCTATTATCCTTTGAGGTAACTTTATTATGTAACCTTCAGCTTTAATAATTCATTACCAGTGATCGGAGATCGGAGATTTAGGTTTTTGGTTCTAGGGATCGGAGGCTCTACAGCTAATGTGCCTAAAGTTCAACGAACAGAAACGAAAAGTGGAGACTTCCTTACGACAAAATTTTTTTTTCGGTATATTTGTTCCGAATTTCGGAACATTACTTAAGTACAACTAAAATTAATAAAGTAAAACAACTATTGAATTCATTTAGTGTTTCTGTTTAAAAAAAAAGTGCACGATTTTTATTGTTTAAAAAATAAAGGTAATCCTCCTTATCTTCGTTTGAACGCCGTAAATGCGGAAGCTAATTTAATTTTCATACCAGCTTCTTTAAATGATTGATGAGTCGATTCCCAACTATAACTTGGAATCATGCTACTCTAGAACGAATTCAAAAAGAGGCGGGTCTTGTATATTTGTCAAGAAGGGACACAATTGTAAAGAAATATTAACATTAACGAGTTGTTCAGTCTGCTCAGCGTTTGAGTGTAGTGCTATTGAGCTGACGGACTACAAAATTGTTATTGTCTGTGTGTATAGAGTACCCCTAGCTAGTAATATTGATATATTTTTTGACAGACTGAACAAGATTCTAACCTTACTCTATAAACACTATCACAAACATAAGATTGTTATAGCTGGAGATTTTAATATTAATATTCTAAATAAGTGTAAGTTGACAAACGAATTTGAATGTTTACTATTAAATTATAATCTAAAATTACAATTGAAAGAACCTACCAGACATCTAAGTAAAACATGTATTGACAATTTTGCCCATAACTTTGGGAAAGCATGTAAATCAGAAGTAATTGAACTAGCACTGTCTGACCACACCGCACAATTGTTAAAATGTCAAGTGAGAAACATATGTATAATTAAGAACTGGAGAATCAGGAGACCGGATTTATGCGTAGAAAATCAGGCCAAATTCAAATATTACTTAGGTCAAATGTCATTTGCAGATATGTACAGTACTTGTGATCCAAACATAGCATATAATCTTTTCATTGATACATTTCAGTTGTTTTATGACCTTTGCTTGCCCTACAAAACTATAACCATACACCTCCACAAAAAAAGCAAGTGGGTATCACGGGGTATTAAGACCTGTAGCGCTAAGAAACGTGAACTACTGTGGAAATATAGAAAAACACCAAGTGCGGACAATAAATCAAAACTGAAGCAATACTCCAAAAGACTGAAGAGGATTGTATCTTTGACTCAACGAGCACAAAACAATCACAATATCTTGAACGCTAGTAATAAACCAAAAGCTATATGGCAAATTATTAATACTGCAAAGCAAAACAGACCATTAGAATCTATCCCATATATTGAATCGAATAATAATATCGTGACAAATCCGTATGACATATCGAATGAATTTAATGACTATTTTGTAGATAAGATATCACCCATTAATACTATGCACATCGATCAGCATAAGCAATACCTAACATCTAGGCTAAACTCAATCTTCATGAAGCCATGTCTACCAGAAGATATAAAACAAATTATAAAAGGGCTAAAAAACACCAATAGTGTAGGATATGACGGTATCTGCACTAAAGTCATCAAGCTAGTAACGGAATGTATTTCGCGACCCCTGAGTTATATTTTAAACCTGTCTATTGAAACTGGTATATACCCAGAAAAATTAAAAGTAGCAATTATAAAACCGATACATAAAAAAGAGAGTAAAGAAAGCATGATTAATTATAGACCTATTGCCTTACTACCAATCGTCTCAAAAATTTTTGAAAAATACATTTATAGTGAACTGACTAAATACTTTGAAACCCATAACATCTTAGCTAAGGAACAAAAAGGATTCAGACAAGATAAAAGTATCAACCTTGCTATATATGAGTTCTTAGAAATCATAATGTCTAATGTCGACAAGCGAATACCGATCTGCGGCATCTTCATGGACATGACACAGGCTTTCGATCACGTGGTGCATGACGTTTTACTTTATAAGCTCGAGTTATATGGCATAAGGGGCAACGTTTTAAAATTAATAGAAACGTACCTCAAGAACCGCACTCAATTTACACAAATTAATAGAATTAATAGTAAAACTAGGATGGAGGAGACATATTTATCAGGGGGACGTGAAATTCAGTACGGTGTCCCACAGGGAGGCGTATTAAGCTCACTACTTTTCATTATATACATTAATGACCTTCCGAACGCGAATTCAAACCCAATGACACTCTTTGCTGACGACAGCACCGTTGCAATTAAGTGTAATGACAGAACATCTTACGAGCATGATATAAACAGTAGCCTAAATGCAATCATTCAATGGTTAGATAGTAACAATCTGAAGGCGAACATTGGGAAAACAAAAATAATGCATTTCAGTCAGCGTATAAATGCAGGTACACCTAAGATTAACTATAAGGGTGAACCTGTAGCTGAAGTCCTATTAACAAAATTTCTTGGGCTTACTCTGGATAATAATTTAAATTGGAAAACCCAGATTGAAACATTGTGCAAAAGATTAAATAAATCAGTATATGCCCTACATGAACTTAGAAAGGTCTCAAATATAAATACGATGTTAGCTGCTTATCATGGTTTAGTTGCTTCAGTACTGAGGTATGGTGTAATTTTCTGGGGAAATTCGACAGATATTGAGATAATTTTTAAAGCACAAAAACGGTGCTTAAGGGCTATGTTTGGGCTTCAAATGGTCGAAACCTGTAAACCGTTTTTCCAGGAGTATAAGATTCTGACTCTCCCAAGTCTGTACATCTATGAGGTCTCATTATTTGTGAAAACTAATAAAAACCTATTTAAATTAGCATCAGAAATAAATAATAGGCAACAACGGGACGCACTACGCCTCTATGTACCCCGAACATGTACCTCTTTAATGTACAAGAGTGTGTTCCATA
Source organism: Standfussiana lucernea (assembly GCA_964057025.1). Lineage (NCBI taxonomy): Eukaryota > Metazoa > Arthropoda > Insecta > Lepidoptera > Noctuidae > Standfussiana > Standfussiana lucernea. The sequence goes on from OZ059805.1 coordinate 1,328,245, forward strand.
TGGCTCCTGTAATCTTCAATAAATTACCTAAAGAAATAAGGGCAATGAATACGGCCCTATTTAAGAAAAATCTAAAAAAAATTCTGGTTAATAAATGCTACTACAACTTGAATGACTTCCTCAATGACAATTTTGCCAAATTATAGACCTCACAGTGACATCAAGTAAAATCAATTATTCAATGAATTATGCATGTATCTCTTTATAACTAATTTTGACATTGACATTGAAATAATCTAAATATTTTTATTATTTAATGAATAATTTATTCTCTATTAAGACTTTAACTTATTATAACTATATCGTGCTTATTTCATCCAATTTTATTTATTTAAATGTCGATTTTTATATAAATTTTTTGCATGCCTTACGGTAGAATCGCTTGAGACATGTAATTCTTATAACACCATTGTAACAGTGTATTCAGCAAAAATAAATGATTTGATTTGATTTGATTTGATAATTATTTAGCCATATTGTTGTTTTGAAATACATTCGTCTATAAGGACCAAAAAGAGTTTTGGGTATAAATGAACACAAAAATATGATAATGCGTCCTACTTGCTCAATGTCATCATTATCACGAAGCCGTCAAGGTTTTTAGTTTTATTTTAATTTCAGTCAAACGTTTCAGTAATTTAATTCAGACTGAAATCCTACATTCAAAATGACTGATTTCACTTCTTCAACTCAAAAACACAATGTGAAAGTATTACCTACCATAAAAAAGAACACACTATTTAATTATCTGTAAATTTCGCGCCAATTAATTATTTCGCGTTGTCTCTGAAAATTATGAGGGCGAAAACTTTCACATGGACTAACGATCTAGTGAAAGTCGGCCATTTTGTTTACGAAAACATGTAATTAAACATTTTTGGCGCCGCAACTAGAGTATAAATCGCTAATGTAGGTCGCACAAGACGACATTTGAAACCTAATACAAATAAATTGTATCTAATGAATATGTACTGGTTGCAAAGTGCATCAGTGTATTTTATAATATTTATAGCTTAATACTAGCTTTTGCCCCGGTTTCGCCCGAGTACAGGTCATGCGAAGTTTGGATGGATGTTTGTTATTACATCACGCCAGAACGGCTGAACGGATCTTGATGAAATTTGGGTTTAGTAGTAAATCCTTGACTATTACATAAATAACGATTTTGAATTTACGATCATTTCAATAAATAATTCTCCTCATTATTGTATTTCAATATTTTCAAAATCAAAAGTCATTTATTCAAATTAGGCTGATAATCAGCACTTTTCGAACGTCGAGTTTACAAGATACAGTCCTACCAAAACGCCCGCCCTTCACCACTTCCTAGTGTTTTAGCTGGGAAGATTTACTATCTAGTTTGTATTTATCTCGATCGGTACCGCTTAGCTCTTCTATTACAAAACAGCCTTTGAACCATCGATATTTCTTAAGAGGGGATTCCATAAATTACGTCACACGATGTTCATGATTTTTTGACCCCCATCCCGTCCTTGTCACAGCTGGTCACATTTGTGAGACTCCCCTTAATGTGACGTCACATATTTTGCAATTTTACATATTCATACAAATAGACTTGAAAATATTTTAAACTTTTTCGTAGACACATAATTTCGTGTTGTAATACTTAATGTATTAGATTTTAAAATATGACTTCACGAATTAAGGACCCCTCCGGCCCATTGTATCTTAACGTGTGACGTAATTTATGGATGGCCCCAGAATATAATGTCCTTACTATTTATTACTACATTTACTTTGTTTACAGTTTCTGTAAATACAGCTAAGTACCTATTTTACATGACATGCAACCTCCACAACTCAGGATATGAGACTGAGTTGTGACAAGACCGACGCAGTCATCTGCTCAATCTCGCGCAGGCAATATTTCCCTTTAATGTATGAGAACTGAAATAAATAAGACACAAATCAGCGTCCAAATGTCGTCTGAAAACGTGAATCGCGAGTTTTCTGACCACAATATAAATAGGAATTTCTAACAACATTGTGGATGACCAGAATAAATATAGGTTACGAAAGTGTGAATATTTTTAGGTTATTTCTAGTAGAAACAAGAATATTTCTTTTGTGTTTGAGACTTGTTAGCCAATATTCAAAAGAGATAGAGCAAATTGCAAAAAACGTAAGAAAATTTTAATTTCGCGGGCTACCGTGGCGCTTCCACCTTAAACTGATATGGTCACAAACACTATCATTAACACTAAAATAGCTTATAACTAGATGCTACCGTCGACTCAGATTCGTATGAGTCATGAATGCGAATCAAAATTGTAATAAGAGATGCTACTGTGGTCCGCAAGCATTATAAGATCATTCTTTATCGTGTGGTTAGTGCCTAACCTGGTGTCAGAGTTTTTAAGCCGCCCATGGGCCTCTGACTTGGCTTTACATACCGTCGAGAAATATTTCTCAGGCATGTTTGGTTTCCTCACGATGTTCCTTCATCATTTTGTGGAGGCTTTATTAATTCACCCAAACGCAGTGCAAACATTAATAATGGAGTCGTGTTATTTTCTAGAGACTGAACAACTACCCCATATCTTTAACGATCGAATACACTTAATCTCCCAACATTCCAATCCTAAGTTCGCATGTATCCTAGTAACGCAAGATCAATATAATCTCAAAGTTTCAGTTTCAGGTGTACCGGATTACATCATAGCGTAACATTTGATCAAACGTTTGCCCGAATATTTATGCTTTTCGCCGTGTTCCGAGTAGATGGCAGGTCGCCAAACGGCCATTATTATTACAGTGCGAATTCCCGCGGTGTTCCGGACTGCCACGGTGCCACTGTGTCACACATTCTGGTATAATGCAACACGGTTTTTTTGGCACTTAAATGACATTATGTTTTCCAGCAACGCCCAGGAGGGCGCTCTTGGAAAACCATACGTATTCAAAAACCAAGATGGCGGCGTTAGTTCCGACTATGGCCACACGCCATTAGAACCATGTAACACTATGCTTTTACCGACTAATGGTACTGAATAGGAGTTTGGCACAGTAAAGGTAATTATTCAGAACCGTGTCAATTTCATGCTGTTGTGATATTTGTCGAACTACGTGATAATTTGAGTGTCAACACTCAACCGTGATGATCGATGTTTGAAGTCGTTATACGTAGTTCACGACTGTTTCTTTGTGTGAATACAGTACAACAATAAAAACCGTAAGGAATTCGTCTTCCTGTACTACATATGGACATACATAACATCACGCCTGTAATGGTCGAAAATGTGTGACTAAGACAGTACCCCATATTTTGTCAGTTATGTGTCAGACCCATATAAGGGGGGAGGGGGGGGCGAGCTCATAGCCATCAACCGGGAGCAAATCCAGACTCCGGGCGCAAATCTAGAATTCCGGGCTGCTACTGAGAAATTACCGACGGAACAGCCCAATAACACTTTGGTTTGACCTGGGAATCGAACACAAGACAGTAACGCTCCGTCCAGCAATAGTGCATGCCACTCCACTAGTCCCGTCTTCTGCACTATTAATGATATAGTTTACAATCCATGACTAGTTTAATTTCCCATGCGTCCGAAAGTCGTCCCGTTCTATTCTAATTTGGCAACAGTCTGAGCAACTCCAGACATTCGATACGGTTTTGTCCGGAGTTTAGGTCACAGATATTTTGGAGCTGAGTCTTAAGTTTCTTGACATAGGACACTTCTTGATGAATCACAAATGGTTTGTACAAAGAGATATAATATATATGAATCAGAAGAAATGTGAGAAAAACTGTTATCCCACTGCGGCCTTATAGCAAAAAGACATAATTGCCAGAATTTACAAGTTACAGTTTTGCCGGAACCATCTAGTTGGGTATTGCAAGTAAATTACGATATTCGCTTTGTCCCGTCTATCATTTTTATATTTAAAGTAACTTTTTCCCGCGGTTAACTGGCGTGCTCGTCGAAAATTAACCCAAGGGAACATCCTAGCGGCATAAATAGTAGATTCCATTCCAACCCCATGGACGTTCTGTGTGGTAATTTTCATCCAAATCTGTCCAGGTGTTAAGGCGTGACAAACAAACTAAATCACTTCCACATTAATTTATAACACTAGCAAGGATGCCTATGGTTGTAAAACTATTTCGATCTCAAATGTCCAAGCGGTGCTTTTTCAGCCTCCAAGAATTTGTCCTATTAATAAATCATTAATGTGCGAAACAATCAAACGGTTGATTTATGTTCATCGGGAGCGGCGCGGCGCAGGCGCAGGTGCGATTGACACGTGTCAGTGCAGATGTACTGGTCGCTTGAACACGTGGGATATTTGTGTCATGCTGACAGTTGACTGATGTTCATCTTTTAAGTTCAGAGCGAGGGAAATGACCAGTGCTCGGAAACGATGTCAGTTTTTTGCAGAGGGTTTAAGAAACTCGATAAGATTTGGTATGACGGGAAATGAGACTTGGCAGTACTGCTTACGAAAGCTTCATATTTTGCTAGCAATGCTTAAGACCATTGCTTTCTTTTTACAGGAGATCTTTCGGGCAGGAAAAGACTTTCAGGACATTTGGGAGACTTTAAGACAAAGCCTCCTATTGTCAGACCTTCAGACTTCGAGCTTCTCAGAAGCAGGGTCTTCAAAATCTGAAAGGTAGACGATCGTGGAGGTTGTGTGTACACGTGAGCACTATTATATGCGCTATTCAAGTGCGGAGGTGTTATTCGGCCACAACCTTTTAAATTCCCTATTACATTTAGCGAAATAACTAGCATTTTACTTAAAAAGTGATGGATATTTGTTGATGGATGAGAGGGAGAGGAAGGCCAAAGAAAAGATGGATGGATTGTGTGAGGAATGATATGAAAGAGAAAGGAGTAAATGAAGCCGTGACGTCTGCCAGGGGAGAATGGAAGAAGAATACGTGTTGAGCCGACCCCGAGTAGAATGGGACAAGGGTAGGAAGATGATGGATGACATATAGCTAAGTAACCCTCCTTTGGGCAACGTCCAATGGAACGGTAATCAAATCTGAAACTTAAAGCCATACAATACCTGTGCATCAAAACTTTGCTAATCGCGTTACACACGCCTCGCATTGCACACGACGCTACGCTTTTCTCGGCCTGCGTAGGCGGGCCCTCGATTTCCGTCTGCCGAATTATTACCCAATACACAAACATACACAAATAGATTCCTTAAATAATAACAGCTAATTATAGAACGTTTTGAACAATGTTTCGTAGATGTATTGCATGTTTGTTTAACGTGTGGTATGCTATTCTTTTGATGTATCAAGGGCGATCTTAGATATAAGAAACAATAGGGCGATTATAGTCATGTGGTGTTACTTCCCAAATATTTGGTATCGTCTTCCTAAGCCAAATGAAGAATGAATGAACGAACTAGTAAAACCACAGTTTGATAAGCCCGGCTTAGCATAATCAGCGTATAATGTTCCTATAGCCGGGACAAAGGCCTCGTCTCCATGAGAGGGAGTAGGCTGCAATCCACCACGCGGGCCCAGTGCGGGTTGCTGGATGTCTTCGAATTTTTTGTTCTGGAACATGTTGGTTTTGTTCACGATGTTTTCCTTCACCGTTTTGGGAAGTGGTTATAAAATAAATTACATAAAGTAATACGCCTGTCTGGATTCGACCTTTCGACCTGCAACTCGTAACTCAGGGCCCTTACCGCGTGCCACCACTGTTTTCACCGGGCTTGAATTAACTTTATTCAGTTTTACTATTTGCATCAGCATTTAAATTACTTAAAATAATTCTTCTTTTATCCTTTGGTTCAGGCCTCTAGCCTCTAGCCTCTAGGCCAGAGGTTCCCAAACTTATTTCGTCTACCGCCCACTTTAAAAATCAATTATTTTTCACCGCCCCCCATTTTTTTTTATTTTACCACATAAACCACAATGACATTCACAACTTTAATTAATTTTATTATAGTGTGCCATATTAGTTTGGCGTCGAGTTTAAACTAACATTATAAACGAGACGATGAACCGGCCGATTGATACAGGATTGCACAAATCGCATTATTTAACAAAAACTTGTTATAACTTGGCAGAAATATGAACTAAATAATGGATGTTGTGTAGTAGGTAGGTTTTAATTTCAGTGAATTTTTAAAATATTAAGCAGATGAAATTAAAAATCAGACATCGCCCCCTAAACCACTTCAACACCCCCCAATATTATCTGGGGCCCTTACCGCCCCCCTCTAGGCCTCCAGCGCCCACAAGGGGGCGTTATCACCCACTTTGGGAAAGACTGCTCTAGTCCTATCGAACTATCTTCAATCCGTCGTCAGGTGGCCTGTTTTTGGTGTCCCAATGATCAACTTTCAGCTTGAACGCACTTGTTCCAATGAATGCATAATAAACATAAAAAGTCAACCGATATTTTTATTGGCGATTTTTCTATTTTCATTTAGACGTTAATTTATTAGCAACACTGTTATTGTTTCAGCCAAAACAATCGTCCCACACTCACATCGCAATTCGCATCGTAAACTTGGCCATATCAATGACCAACATTGTATAACGCAACCAATTGACATCTCAAACCATGATCTATTAATATTAACTTGTAGTACAATATTTGTAATAAGTACCTAAATATAGAAGAGGGTAGTCATAAATATTGTGTGATAGCCAAAAATCGCAGCCGTTAGTCATTTTTATCGATGCTTCCTTTATGGCGTACGCAATGATTCGAATGTACGAATGAATCTGAATCATCGATGCGTTGAGGAATATATTTTTATGTTGGCATGTTTAATGATTAATGCAACACTGAAAGTTTTGTACGCCAACGCAATCTACTCTTAATTAGTCTTGGATAGCATACAAATTAGAAGTTAATTGAAGATTGGCGATTATCTTGTGCTTGGTCTTTTACTACGATGAAATGAAACAGTGAAGATTTTGGGCCCCATTTATGAGTAAGCACGTCTCTAGAAGTCACGGTCTATCTTGGACCTTAGAGAGAGATATGAGGTTTAAAGTCTTGCCAGGTAGGTATACCTGGTATTGCTTGGTCTGTTGACGTTACAATGATCAGACAGAAATTACATTGACTGAGACTGACAGAAATCTACGCCGATTTACTTCAGACCAGACATCACCTCGGTCAATAAGCGTTCTATGCAATATTTGTTCCAGATATTGCCCCATTCTAAACTTCCCTAAAACAGGGTCCTAGGCGATAATGTTTATCTAGAACATCCGCTAGTGGTCCTATCGCCTTTCCGTTCTTTCCTCGCACAGACACAAGTGATGATAGCACATGAGCCGTCATTACTGAACGGAACATGTAATCAGAAAGCCGTCTGTCCACGTCCAGGCTCGACCTTGTGCGGCATGATTTAATGTACGGGAATAGCCTTGATTGTGAATGGGATGATGTAAATGTATGAGTGGAAAAGTAACGGAGATTTATTAGATCAAGCGTTGCGAAGCGAAAATAATTTTTGGGGAGCCTTTTTCTTAGAACGTCGATGGCATCATGAATAGCATCTATGTATAATGAATTAATGAGACAGACTAAAACTTATTTACGAATGACACGAAAGGAGACAAGTCTCTAGAAAGATTACGTAAGGACTTCAAGAAAAGTTTCGGCAAAAAGGGGTAAGCTTATTTTTACTTACTTGTGAAAAACATTTGGCTATGGGTTTTGGGGTATTTAAAAGATGCCAGGGTAAGGAAACTAAGATATTCGGGCATTTTAAAAGTTGCTAGTTACGGTATAAGAGATCGTTATAAGTAGGATTTATCACAATCGAAGGCGGAAAGTTTTAGTAGTTGTTGGTAAAAGTTCAGTTACAGGAGATTCAAAATAGGTCACCAGTTATGCTTTCTTTAATACGGCGGCATTGCTAAACAGATCTATTAAAATAACATAAAGTCAGCCACTCCATTTACCGCCCAGCTAATGAATTTATAGCAATCAACTAAAATTTATGACAGTTAGCTGTAGAAACATTCTCTCAGCCGTTACTAGGAATACTATATTTAGGTCAACGTATGATAACTCATTCTGAAAATATTTCTATCGAGTTCCAGAATAATTTTGAGACGCAGAATAAAGTTTATAGTGCAAATAAATAGGTCCAGCTATGATTATTCTATTTTAGTAATAGTTATGTGGGTTTTACAAATATGAAATTCAGACACAAAAAAATATGTTGCAGATGTGGCAGGGATAAAGAGGCAAATACTGCCATCCTGGTTCTGACACACGCGGCCGCGGACAAAAAGACCAATTTATTTTCTTACATCTCGTGTTTCGAGCCTAAAAGCGAGAACACAGATGCAAAAGGAGTGTGTAAGGATGAGGATCGTAGCAGATGGCGTTCTGGAGTTTTCGTCTGCCCCCATGAAAAAAAGGCAAGAGTTTTTGTATGTAATAACTGAGAGCACAGAAAACAACACTATTCTCCATTTCATCATTAAGGTTGCCTCCTCAACCACAGAGCAGTGCGAGAAACTGCGTCGGATCTATTTTCCGTGCTCGTACGCAATGTGGGGCGTGTTAAATTTACGTGTTTCGTTTATAGACATGTCCAGTGGTTACCACACGAACTTGACACGTTGGCCTACGGAGCGAGGATGTTCAGTTTATTGAGATTCTAATGGAGGAGCCACTGTTGCTATACCATCATTATGGTTCTAGACTTTCTTGGATAATGTTGAGATCGGATGTCACTGGCTTCGGACTTCAGATACGGAGTTCGGAAGTTCTGTTTCGGGACAGATGATACTTAGGAATCATAGTATTAGTTGATCATAATAGCGATGCAAAGCAAAGCAGTGATAGCCTAGTGGTGTGACCGTCGGACTGCCAAGTCATAGGTCTCGAGTAACGCACCTCTGATTATATTTACCACTTACTTCGGTGAAGGAAAACGTCGTGAGGAAACCATCATGTCCGAGAGATATTTTTGACGGCATGTAAAGGTAAGTCAGAGGCCCATGGGCGGCATAAAAACTCTGACACTAGGTTAAGCACTAACCGCATGATAAATGACGAAGAAGAAGATAATAGCGATTCACTTTCTGATTGGCTATGCAAATGGCAAGAGGTCAAAGATGCCTCATGCCTGTAGTCATGTACAAGAGATAAAAATATGTGATGCGAGGAAATGCACGTCTTTCCCTCAAAAAATTTTTTTTCCGTTCAAACGATTTCATCGAAAGGTATTTCGTTTGTTTTCTAAGGCTTTGTTTTAAAGTCGCTTGCATGCTTGATGTACTCTGGTTAGTGGCTAGGGTATTGTGAGTGTGACGTTTAAAAGATCTCAATGACCACACAAACAAACAGTATCTTAACATGTTATTGTTGTTAAAACGGTAGCATTGTTTAGGATATCGTCTCACCGGTTCGCGGTGCTCCCACCGAAGGTCGAAGATTACGTCTTATCGGGCAGATAACGATGGTATGTAAAGAAGTGGTATTACGACCTTATGTAATGCTATTTATAAATAAAGGACATTTTTTTCATGGTGGCATGATTTGGCATAATTCGACTAAGCTAGACGGAAAAAAAACCGTCGTTTGATATTACCCCCGGCCTGTCATGTCTACTGGAACATATGTGGAGCACCCCTGTCATAATGGGTAATTAGGCAAGCAAGTAGTAGGGTAAATCGGTCTTCTTTACGTGAGGTTAGTGCCTAACCTGGTGTCAGAGTTTTTATGCCGCCCATGGGCCTCTGACTTGGCTTTACATGCCGTCAAAAAATATCTCTCAGGCATGTTGGTTTCCTTACGATGTTTACTTTCACCAAAGCAAGTGATAATTATACAATACGCACATGAATCCGACAAATCAGATGTGCGTGTCTTGGGTTCGAACACAAGACCTATGACTTGGTAGACCGACAGCCACACCACTAGACTATCACTGTTGCGAAATCAGTGGAACCAATACAGAGGTTTAATTAAGATCATACTTCGTACACCTACCTACAGTCCGACATATCAGTACATTCCGGCAACTACCGTACTTTCACAGTTATTGTATGCTTTGTGATTAGGATATAAATTCATGTTTTTGTTTTAGCCTGCAACTTAATTTAGCAATTAAAAAGTGGTATGCTTGAAATAAATGTTTGAGTTCAATTAATTTGAGGATCCTGGCATTTTAATAACGAGCCCTGTGACGGAAAGTGGTTAGGTTAGGTCTTTTGCCCTCAATCCGGATTTTGCCTTGACTTCTTAGGGGGATTTCTTAGGAAATAAAACAAAGTTGACATATCCAATTTTTTTTGCAAGGTCTTGCATTTCGTCATGACTTTTCAGATATCGAAATGATAACCTAGTCCTACTTGCCTTTGTATGCGTCTCGGCGCTAATCAGGAGGTTAACTCGAAAGACAACGACTCCATTCATCGGAAACTAATGATTCACACCGTCTTCATCTCTGTAAATGGTGTGTGAAATTGAGACTGCTATACCTTTAGTGTGCATGATTTAATTCATAGCATAAACCATAAGTTTAATTTAAAAAAATGCGAAAGAAAATCTGTTTGTCTGTCTTTCTTTGACGCATTTACGTCTTTAATGATTTCGATGCAATTGAGCACAAATTATATACACCACCATAACCTGGGTCATCTCGATAGTAAGTTCCAGTGACAAAGAAAAAGGAGTAAAAGAAATGATAGCGTGACGGTTGACAAGGGAGAATGGAAGAAAGATAAAAACGTTTTGCGACGATCCCAAGTAAAATTGGACAAGAAAAGGAAGATGATGAGTAAGTTCCCGTGGGATACAACCCGTCGCGGGCAAATTTAGTCAACCTATAATCGTATTTATTTATTTGCGAAAACATGTACAACATAACAGAAATAAATCCAAGCTATTGTACAGTTAAAAGATACATATTTACAGTAAGGAATGATAAAATACTTAAAATAACAAGAAAAAGTCATCTTTTGTCCATCTCTCACTGAAACTCAAACATCTCACGACATACATATGTACGTCTACCCATAATGTTACCACTGGTGAGACACGTAAGCCCCTCAGTGAGGGTGAGTGGTTTTCCCAAGTGGACACGATGGGGACTGGTGGATGTCACATATTCTTCGAATTTAATAAATAAATGTGCATATTAACAAGCCATGCTAATGACGTATTCTACGCTTATCATTTATCGCCGATCAATATAATATGCATCGTAAGTTCATGAAGATACGTTATCAACAACGTCCGTAGGAAAGGACCAAAATTCGATACACATCTTTTTTGAAGGGTTACTCAAATATTTTTGTTTGAATTTCCTTGTTTGTTGGCAGAGATAACATACTGGGAACGTCGAGTTTCTAATCCCGTTATCAATATACGCTACCCGGATAGATTAAAAGATCTGGTTGTGGACGGGATCACCATCGCCTCGGTCTCGAGCCGAGGCGATGCCGCTAAGTGTGGTCGCTGTGGATTTTCATAAGAAAAATCCCGAACAGCTTGAGTTGAGGAGATGCTGATCCCGTGCAGTAACGGACCACCGTTATATGGTTGAAGTTCCACGGACCAGAACAAAGCGCTATGCTTCCACATTTAGTGTGCGAACCGCCAGTCTGTGCAATTCACTGCCAGCTTTCCTGACGATTATAATCTGGATCTATTCAAGGTTCGAGTGAATCGGTTTCTTCTAGGCAAGCGTGCTCCACCCTAGGCATCATCGCTTCACATCAGGCGAGTTGCGGCCAAACGCAAGCCTATTTAGTATAAAAAAGACCTTTAGAGGCACAATTGTTTCTTTAAGCACGAAAACATTCCTAATTTCCTATCCAATAAATACTCGAGGTCTTATTTTCTACTGTAAATTGATTAAAACCCACAAAGACAAAATAAGGAAGCGTCACATCACATAACTTTACTGATATAAATGACACAGCGGTGAGGCATGCGTCAGATAGTAAACATTCACACCGCGGGTTTTAGTCAACCCATTGTGGAAGCCATTGTCTTGTACTAACTATCCGTTGTGGTAGAACTATACATATTATACATATAGATATAGGTTGAGTGTCCCTTACCGCAGGACAATTTGCAGTCGATGTGGATTATTAAACAAAGGTGCAACTTAAAAATGATTATCATGCTACTTCTATGAATGCGCAAATAACTCCGTCTGTCTTACCCATTCACGGTTGAACCGAATTTGATGTTTGGATCACAGGTTGAACATGACCTGGATAAGCACATACGAATATGTTCTTTAATCCCATTCCAATGGTATAATTTTCAAATCACGCGTGGCGAAGCCGCGGACAAAAGCTAGTTATTATAAATATAATACATGTCATAGCGATATTATCCCTCACCGCCGAAAACTTGCGAAGAGGGATAATTAAACAAAGGTATCTTTTAAAAAATGGTATTAGTCAATCGTTCGTTATCACGAAGAAATGCAAGGGTTTGATAAGTCATGCATGAATCTCTAGGAATGGCTTGGGAAGCTACAACTTCCAATATTGAGAGCCTTTGATATTCCATTCAAAGGATCAGAATCATTGATAGTTACGCCTAGATGTGTGAATAAATTAATGAGGGATTCTGTCAAACCAAATCGTTTTCAAATCAATACTATGAATTTGATGTCGGCTAGGCGAAATGGTGGTGTCTTTTTCCCAGGGGCATCTTCCTGCTCTTGTCTTGTTTTTCTTTTATATCATTCCTCAGGCAATCCATCTATATTTTCTTTCGTCTTTTCTCTCCATTTTAAATGCCCCTTACGACGCTTGAAATTTTCACCGTCGATATGACAATATTTCATGTGCTTCTTACGTTACGATAAACACCAATAACCTATAAACTTATTACAGCACCTCAACAAACACTTGTCATTCCCATACCCAATAGTTTTTTGTGCGATGCGTGCGCGCATTGTTTGGGGCCATTGTTTATCCGTATCTGTTGCACAATGAACGCTATCTGTCGCCTCGGGGTATTGTTCGAATGATAACCACGAGTTGCGAAGAAAGGGAAGGTTGTGTTCAGGTTCAATAATTGATGTTGTCTGGTTATGCTGTTACTGATACTGTTAGCCTGCGTAATCCGACAGCTGGGCAAAGGCCTCTCCCCATGACTTCCACTTATTAAAATTCCAGGGCCAATGTGGCCCACCTCTCTCTGGTCTTGTCCAGCTGTAGCGTCCCTCCATCTTCTACGAGATACTTTTAAATTTTGTTGCTCAAAACTTCCACGGCGACGTCGCCGTCAGTGGCAGCGCAGAGGTCACTTTGGCTACATGATTTGGGGCAGTGAGGGCCCTCAAAGCGGTGGTACAATTATATGGAAAGTGGGTTTAGAAGCAAATGCTTGAACTGGTATTATATTCAAGGGATTTTTGGGCTTTCTAGAAGCTTGAAAAAGGTTCTTTGACAAGTTTGACTAGGATTGACTGGGATTTTGCAGCAATTTGTTGTCCATATGGAGCTAGCAGAGACCGGAAGAAAGGACCCAAAAAAAAATCAAATTACTTAAAAATTGAATCTGTTGTTATAGGTATATTTAAATATGATGCAAAGGGACCTTATCGGTTTCTATAAATACAAATAGAAGTACATAATAGGTACAAGGAAAAATAATATGTTTCTAATCCCATGTCCGCAGCACATAACATAATATTATTATGTACCAAACAAATATTTTAATAGTGATTAGCTAAGCGAACCACTTGTTCCAACAGTTATGATAATACACATTGTGTGATAGTTAGAAAAATAACTTTTAGAATTAGTTAGACGTGATAAAACACGAATTTTGTAGAGCTAACACAATTTAGATTAGTTAATTACCGATGGCTTTGTTCTTTACTTTTATATCTATAATATACTTATATGTTAAGTGTCCAAATTGCAGGTTTATTTTAACTTATGTAATGTAACAAATATCACGCCTGTATACGCGAATTAGTAAGACAGGTGTACCTTTAGTATACCTACATTTTGCCTATTTATGTTTAAGCCCCATGTAATAGAGGGCGGGCCTATTGCCCTCTGGGTTGCTTTTAAGACATTCCTGATGGAATTCCATGGATATTACATCAAATAAGTTTTTTTTTTAAATCACATTGCCAAACATTACGGTTTAACTCGAGATGACACAAAGCTAAAAATTAAAAATCTAGACATTAACCCAGGCTCTGTGTAATTAAAACACTACAAAATACTAAAATCTTAGCCCCATGAATGCTTGCAGTCCTGACTCATAGTCATACACTTTCATCCGTGTATCTGCACTAACAGTTAAAAACGAAACAATCTTCATTACACTGATTATCATATTACAAACATAGATAGAGCAGCGAATGACCGTAATTATCCACTAATTTGTGATCAATTAACATTCGTAATTATAATGAAACGCTAGAAATTCAATGTTTTAATGGAATTGGGTTTTTTCATGCTGCTAGATGAGCAGACTGTGTTAGAATATTCTACTGGATTTAATTTTTATGGATTTAAGTTGGCTGGATTTAAATGATGAAAAATACGTTTTTTTCTAATTTTATTCAGTGTAGCAGTTAATGGGAAGGGGGTATTTTGTTGTTTACAGGCTGTTAAAAATAAATAAAAAAATTCAGACTCCACATGACATCCTAAAATAGTGGGCTAAAATGCAAAATTTCTCAAAATGGATCATTTCAACGATCTATCAACCATCATTTGATGGGCATGAGTAATTCATGAATTTGGAGTGTTCAGGAAACACCCACATACTCAAAACTTGATAAGATAGTCAACTTCCCCTCCCATTAATAGAATTGTGACATTCATCGGCCCTTGATAAGGCTAAAATTATTCTGGAATTCAGCCTCATCTAGTTAGATCAGACTTCAACCTAGCCTATTGGGCATAGGAGATTATGATGAAACAAGCATGCTCCACCCTAGGCCGCATCACGGCTTCACATCAAGCGAGTTGCGGTCAAACGCAAACCTATACAGTATTTTTTTTTTTTAATCTTTTGATGTGACATAGAGAATGAACAATATTAAAAAGACTCATTAACCTGTTTTAGAAAGACTGGAAATAAGTTGTAATATAATTTTATATTTTAATATTGCATTCAAAATGATTTAAAATATGAGATAATGTTCTGTAATCAACTCCTAATTACCTGATAATTTCTATCTCCAATCTCCAACTCATAAGAGGAAAATATTCTACATAACGGTATTTGCAAAATTATTTCTTAGGTCTTTTAAGAAGTGTTTTAATGCCAATTAGAAGTAAATTCTTGAACAAAATTAGCATTTTTAAATTAAACACCTGTCTTTGGCACTATCAAGGACTTGCGAAATAAAAATGCAAAGAAATTGAGTCATCAACACTTTAAAAACAACCTTGGATTCAGATTCAATGACTCCAGTGCAAATAAACTTCAAAATACTCCTGAATTAGTAATATTTAAGGGAGTTCACAAAATGATAGAAAGCATTTAAAAGTCACTGTGGCTTTATCAAATATCCTATGGCGATTGGAGATAATTGGTCGCCTGTGAGGATTTTTGGAGGTTGCCTTATACTTCATAATTTACGAACTTTACCTCTTTATCATATTAGTATTGATTATTAGGACTCATTGTATGGAATGAGACCCATGAAAAATATTCTTTGATGGGGAAAAATACTACTATTGACACAAAATTCTGTATTATCACCCTGACTTTTCCAGTTACAATAAAGTTAAACAATTGTACAATAGAAACAAGGTTGATTGTAATCAACATTTTTGGAATTTCCTG
Organism: Standfussiana lucernea; assembly: GCA_964057025.1. Taxonomy (NCBI): domain Eukaryota; kingdom Metazoa; phylum Arthropoda; class Insecta; order Lepidoptera; family Noctuidae; genus Standfussiana; species Standfussiana lucernea. The sequence goes on from OZ059805.1 coordinate 1,344,000, forward strand.
AACTATGTCGTCTCTAAGCTATAAAGCCATATTCATCATTTGCTTAGCTTTTTCCCAACTATGTTGGGGTCAGCTTCCAGTCTAACCGGATGCAGATGAATACTAGTGTTTTATATGGAGTGACTGCCTATCTGACCTCCACAACACAGTTATTGCTCGGTAATACAATACCCCTAGGAAAGACTGGTTGTCGGACATTCGGGCCACGGACTACCTGTAATAACTGTCAAAGATCTTCAAATGACAGCCAGGACCCACAGCTTAATGTGCTATCCAAGGCACGGAGGAAGCTTGGCAAGTCATGGTTGGTCACCCATCCACAGACCGAACTAGGCAAGTGCGGCTTAGCCTAAAGATTGTTCCGAGTCATTATTATTATTTAGCCACAAGCTCCCCGACAAAGCCATGTAATAAAATAAAAATAAAAGAATCAATTCTTATTATAGCGTGCACTGCATTCCAGATTCCAACACTTAGGTGCACATCAAAATCATCATAATTCTCCTGCCCTCTTCCCGATTTATTTTGCGACCCTACTTATATTGGGAAGACGTTGCATGACTTCACATACACATTAATTTTATTTTATTACAACTTTGCACAAGCTGCCATAACAATGATAGCGTGTATATTAGTATTATTTTGACAGTTTCAAATGTAATATTATCTTATCAAAAAATATTCTTTGGAATGTGGATAAAAACAAACTTGGGGATTATGGCTGATCTCATCGTGTAAGGGGTTTTGGTCTCCATCGTGACACCTCAGTAGGTATTGAAAACAATATAATGGTTCTCATATTTCTAACTATGAAGTCTCTAGTGCAAAGGTTTCTGATTATATATATTTTGTGTAATATGAGATATCCACATTAGAAATTGAATATTTAACTTCTTTAAAATGTACTCACAGCCTACAAAACTGGCAACAGGCAAAAAACTTTTACCAAATTTTCTTCTACCAAAATCAAGTTAGCTTAAAGTTTTAATTTCTCAAGAAAAACCTGCTTTATTTACACTTTCTGAGCAGTAAATCTGAAATTATGTTCCTAAGTAGTTATTTATAAACCAGCAAGGTATGACTAAGCATCTCAATATAATATTTCCAGTGTTAAATTAGGAGTAATTTATAGCAAATATTTTTTACATTTCAATCTGTGAGAAATGGGTTAACTGTTCAATGAAATAAACTCACCTTATTGTGTGGCAGTACTATGAAGGCGCCTCCGCCGGCAGACTCGACGATTATAGCCAGAAACTTAGGATTCACCGCACAGAACGTAGAGTCCCAAGAACTTTTTGACACTCTTATATTATCATAACATTGCTCACGTTTCAGGGCCTGCCCGTAAACGTGGCGGAACTTAGAACTGCGCACCACCCTAAACGACATCTGTAACGCGAAAAGTAACTAGTTAACAACAATACAAACAACAACTATCCGATTATTTCACTTATAACATAACCTATACGCCACTGTGACCTATATTTTGACACTAAAATTACTAAAGAACTCCAACTCACGTTTAATTAAAAAGAAGAAATGATTATTATTACACTAGAAAATGCAATGAAAACATTTGAATATAACACAATTGTTTAAAAGAAAATAAAACTGAGAGCTACTAAGGATCGAAGGGAGGACGGTTGGGAAAACGAGCAAACTCCATATTTGGTAATGCCTGCAGCTACTACTTTTAGTGATGATAATCTTGCTTTGAAAGTTAAAAATAGAAACAAAATTGTTATTTTTATATTTAAAAAATCTAGAAGAATTATTTAAGTGCTAGAAATAATTATTTTACTTAATTTAAAGCTATTTTTTTAGTTTACTTTTAAAGAGATGTTTCGTTATTTTTGAACGCGACTCCTAGTTGTCAAACTACTGTCAAATTAAGGAACTTACATGGAACTTACGGATACATTCGCGGCTAAAGAATCTGTTTCAATTTGTTTTATTTAATTCGTTGAAATGTATATAAAGCCTTTTGTTGAAAAACTTCCCTGATAAAATAATGTAACAATCGATGTGTGTAGTTCACTTACTCTAGGAACATCCAATCGAGCTCTTTCGACATTTTTGGACGCCTTTGGCGTCTGAGCATGATAACTGTGGCAACGTTCTCTCCCAACTCGTTTGGCTACAGGGGCTCTTTTAATATCGGGGCTTGTAAAACTATTATGTCTCTTAACGTTGTCCTACAAAATAAATACAAAAATTTTTGTTACCGTAATTATGAAAATAGTGCGTAAAAAATACACAATACATTCAAATGTTTTAAATCAAGACAATCATTATCATCATCAGCCCACAGCAGTCCACTGCTGGACATAGGCCTCCTCAATCGCTTGCCACTCAACTAGATTTTTGCAATCAAGACAATGCAAATAAAAATTAAAACTCACTCTGTCCACAGCATCTACTTCCATGATGAGTATGATATGCAAATGATTTAACTTTAAATGGCGATATGATTTGATTCCTTCACTTTTAAAAGCTCAGAAGCATTTTTGAACAAGTAAAAATTAAAATATTAAATGTGATGAGTTCACAGAGAAGGTAGTTCATAAAAAATATTTAGACCGTCATTTTCAATTTCGGGTCATGTATTTTTTGCATTCCGAAACTTTATAAATAAGAAGTTCTAAGCTAGTAGAACTAGGTAATTCTATTGTAAAAAAAAAACTGAACTTTTGCTGAAACGAAAAGCGTCTTTGAACCACGTCTCTTGTCAGCACTTATTAGTTCCATGTCCACACTTCATTTTGACATGACTGACAACACAAAATGCCTGACACTGACACTGACATTTCGTTTTATCTCTGGTAGTTCTAGTAAATAGAAGAATCGTGGAAATTGACGATTGCCGAAAATCGGTGAATTCTATTACATTTTATTTATTTTCCGATTTTATTACGCACATAATAAAATGTTTTAATTAGATTTTGTTTTGTACAGTGATATTTTAAAGGAATAATCATGGAAGCTGCAGTTTCGAAGGTAAGCAGTCTATCAAATTTTCATGTTTTTTTTTGAATTTTTCTATTTCACTCGTTTCTTCAATTTTCGATTGTAATAGTAACTCGGCTAATAAATGCACTAAATCATAACAAGAATTCGTTAAATCATGTTAGTGTACAATTCGAAGTAGTAAATAAGCATCATTATTCACTAAAGTTAAAAAATATGTATTTTTATAGCAGTCCATTTCAAATACCTTGAGTGTAAAATTTCCCTTTTACTCTTTATACCTATGGTTACTTATTTATCAGCACTCCAAGTAATTAAAACCATAATTAATTTGTGTTCTATTTAAAATAGTTTTTAAGTACATATTAAGGTCAATGTAATTTTTTTAATTGCTCTTAAACTATGTCAAGCACAAGAAAATGTTCTAATTAGAAAAGGTTATATTACTTAGAACCTTATTACGTCTTTCCTTGGTTTATAGAACTTGAATTATCATTAATGTGTTTAGTTTGTTAGTGATGTCACTAAATGATTTCTCTTTTGTAATCTTTGCCTCATCTGACGACTTATGTAAATGTTTGTATGTGTGTCTCAATTTCACAAGTATTTTTAATATGTTGGACCCGTTTTCTTGTAGAGTTCCATGATGGTGAATGCTATGTTTCAGATGTTATTATAAACATTAGGGGTCGTTCTTTAATCAAGTTAGGTTCAACTAAGGGAATGAGGGGGTCAGAAAAAATCTTGTTTAATCACTATATGTGACTAGTACAAAAGGTACTAAAGGTACCAAAGGTTGTACTAAAGGTTATCTGGAAGAGATCGCTATCAGCGATAAGACCGCCATTGTAACCATAAAATTATCAATTTTTGTAAAACCGTTCTGTATCAATTTTGGTGTACAATAAAGTATATTCTATTCTATTCCATTCCATATGGGCAGAGATAGAGTGACAATCATATGTATTTTCAATAATAATAAATACACAGACGTGTGCCGCCCAGATGATGTCACCACGAGTTCTTTCTGGAGCAGCATTTGGTCGGTACCCGTCTGTCATTCTGAGGCTGACTGGATACGAGATGTCGAGCGAGTGTGCGAATCTATCCCAGAAATGGAAGCAGTTCTCATTACACCATTAGACGTAGCCAGAGCAGTCCGTTCGTTGCCGAATTGGAAATCACCGGGACCGGACGGGCTGCACAACTTCTGGCTCAAGTGGCTTAGTAGTTCGCACACTCGCCTCGCATCTCAATTCCAGTCATCTTTAGAGTCTGGGTCGCTACCACAGTTTTTCACAACAGGCGTTACCCACCTGCTCCATAAGTCAGGTAGTCCTACGGAACCCAAGAATTATAGACCGATCACGTGTTTGTCGACGGTGTATAAACTTCTTACATCCATTTTGAGAGCGAAAATTAACAAACACATCGATGGTAATTCCATTATGTCGGCCTCTCAAAATGGATGTAGGAACGGGTCCCGTGGTACTAAGGAGCTACTCCTCATTGACATGGCCATTAGCCAACAGGTTCGTCGATCCCGCAAGGATTTGTCGACATGTTGGATAGATTATAAGAAGGCCTACGACTCGGTGCCACATACATGGCTCATGAGGGTGCTGGAGTTGTACAAAATTGATGCAACTCTACGCGCCTTCCTTGAGTCCTGTATGGGGCAATGGAGGACGGTCCTTCGATATCCAGGATGTCAACAAATCCAGGGGAATGATGAGCCTGTATGGATTAAACGGGGAATATTCCAGGGCGACAGTCTGAGCCCACTTTGGTTCTGTCTAGCCCTGAATCCTCTAAGCACATTGCTGGAGGATTCAGGTCTAGGCTACCGGTTGAGGAGAGGTGGTCAGGTCATATCTCACCTTCTTTACATGGATGATCTGAAACTTTTTGCCCCCAACAAATTGCAACTGATGGAGCTACTGAAAATAACTGAAACTTTTAGTAGCGCCATCAGGATGGAATTTGGTGTGGACAAATGTGCAGTCATGTATGTAAAGCGAGGGGAGATTATGGAATCCGAGGGAATTCAGCTCTCGGATTCCATACACCTAAGATCCCTTTCCTCGTCCGAATGCTATAAGTATTTGGGTATGTCGGAAGCGTTGGGCATTAACGTAACTGACATGAAGCAATCGTTGAGGGAGCGTTTCTTTGGTCGCCTGAAGAAAGTATTAAATAGCCTTCTTTCAGGCGGGAACAAGGTACGCGCCTTCAACGGTTGGGTCATGCCGGTTTTAATGTACTCTTTCGGCATACTCAAATGGACTCAGACCGAACTCGACGCTTTGGATAGGAGAGTCCGTACACTGCTGACCGCAAACCGGATGCATCACCCACGATCATCGGTGATGAGACTGTACATCCCGCGGAAGTGCGGGGGTCGAGGCTTTTTAAACGCGAAGACCCTCCACAATCGCGAGGTGTGCAGTCTCAGGGAATATTTTTTAAAAGCCGAGGTGGGTATGCACCGAGATGTGGTTGCAGTGGACAAGGGACTTACCCCACTGTCCATGGCTAAAGAGAACTGGCGCAAACCTGTAATACTTACTACCGATGACCGCAAGGAAGTATGGCAAGGCAAGGAGCTTCACGGGCGCTTCTACCGGGCTCTTCATGGGCCCGATGTAGATTTTCTAGCGTCCGTATCCTGGCTACGTTTCGGTGACCTTTTTGGGGAAACTGAAGGTTTTGTTTGTGCGATTATGGACGAAGTTATGTTGACGAACAACTACCGGAAATATATTATGAAGGACGGGACGGTTGACGTGTGTCGGGCATGTCACCGTCCGGGTGAATCCATCAGACATATAATTTCCGGATGTTCTCGTCTGGCTAACGGCGAGTACTTACACAGACACAACCAAGTGGCCAAGATTATTCACCAGCAACTCGCCTTGAAATATAAACTTGTGGAATGTGAGGTACCGTACTACAAGTATGTGCCCGACCCAGTTCTCGAGAAAGACCATGTCACGTTGTACTGGGATCAGTCTATCATTACCGACAGGACTATTGTCGCCAATAAACCTGACATTGTGGTGATAGACCGATTAGCGCGCCGCGTAATGATAGTCGATGTTACCATTCCGCATGACGAGAACCTCGTGAAAGCTGAGAAAGAGAAACAATTAAAATATCTTGACTTGGCACACGAGGTTGTCGATATGTGGAATGTGAACTCGGCTATCATTGTGCCGATTGTCGTGACGGCCAATGGCCTTATGGCCAAGAGCCTCGACGAACATCTTTCGAGGCTCTCTTTAGGCGGTTGGATCAAGGGCCTGATTCAGAAGGCAGTACTCCTCGATACGGCTCGCATTGTGAGGAGGTTCCTATCTCTGGAGCCCTAACCACCGGTAGCTTGGACCCTGCTCCCGATACCGGCGGACAACTATTTTTTTGTATTTTTAAATGTTTTTTTATGTCTTTTTTATTAAGAAATATTTAAAAATGTTAAAAAATGAGAATGATAAATGAATAAAGGAAATACACATGATGCTGGGAGGGGCTAGAAGGGGTGGCCTTTAACGTCACAACGTGTCACCAAGGCGGAGGGTGGGGAATAAAAGTGGCCTAAAAACCTCACGTGCTTAAAGGATGGCCCCCTACCTATATTTTTATATATAGGTATGTGTAAACCATCATCCTACTGCCCTGTGATGATAAACTCCTTCTCTTGCACCTACTCTTCCTACTCTTACTTTCGCCATGAGAGGAGCCAGAGACGTGTTCTTGCTGCCCCTATCCCAATCTGTCTGGGATGGGTGCAGTATGTCTTTTTCCACCATCTCTGTTCCTGGAGACTCCAAACACTAGGAAGTGGTGAAGCTTGGATTTTTAGGGGGGCAGTCTTAAGTAAAATTTGTTGTTCAAAAAGTGCTGATTATTATCCTAATTTGAATATAGCTTTTTGATGTCATACATACTTACTACTTGCTACTAACTATAAAAGTAGATAAAAAAAAAATGAAAGTATTCTATCAGGTTATTCCAATGACCCAATTATGGTATAAACATTATGTTGTTAATTTTAAATCCAGTACTCATTTATTAGCATACTTTTTACCCAATTATGGCAGAGCCCAAAAAGAAGGCAGCAATAATTTGGATCTTGAATTATTCTCAGATAAGTTGTTATTATTTCAATGTCAAGTTTATGATTGTAAAATACTTGGGTTATCACCCAAACACGTGAAAATATACTTTATCTACATAATATGCAGTATATTTATAACTTGTTTGGGTCATTTAACATATTCTTCAATCTCATTGTGGCATATAAAATAAACATTTTGATAAAGCACTAGATAACTAGATATACCCATAACATAAAATATTATGTAACTATCTTTGTTATGTTTAAGCAATGCTGTTTCAATTATTTTAGATAGATTCTATACTACCCTTTCTACCTATCTTACCTATCTTTGTTTTTTTTTTTTTCTTTCTATAATATTATAAACAGTTTTGGTCTTCAGAAAGGGGGGAACCTTAGAACAAAAAGAGACCATAAACAATTTATATTTAATGTAGCTCAGTACAGCATTACATCACACCTGTATTTTCCAAAGGATTAAGCAGAGGGTCTACCTAGCTGCATGCACAAAACTTGCTCAATATTCAACTACTATTATCTTTTAATATTTCTCTTACTGTATCAATCAAGTATGGATTCTTATCACCCATATAAATTTTTCCAATAGCCTTCCAATGTCAGTGCAGTAAAAGAGTTCAAATAATAAACAAGGTCTTTGCAATTGTGCATACTGTTCGTTTTTATGTTTATTTATCACTAGCTTATGCTCGCGGCTAGGCCCAGTGGAGTTCTGGAATTGCCCACGGGATCGTACTTTCGGGATAAAAAGTCCATGTGCTATTTCAGACTATAATCTACACTCCTTTGCAAAAAAAAACGTGTGGTTTTGATTTTTCTACATTATTGGTAATCATTTAGTTCTAAAGAGGTCTTAATAGCCAAATTATGTTACTAGCACTTAATAAAGGGTCAGGGTATGAAAAAAAGTTAATTCCAAATTCGAAGCTTTTGTTTTTAAAAATAATAAGTAAGTACATAGTCCCTTTTTCAGTTTGCGACTTTTTACTTAATTTTCGCGGGTTTGCGATTAAAAGGTTATCAGGCAACTAAAACTAACTTATCGTTATTTTTTTATTGTCGCATAATCCTACCTTATTGTGACTTAAAACAGATATCTTTATGTTGATTGTAATGGCAGAAAAAGTAATAAGAGCTAGTAAAATTATAGCGCTGCTGGAAGAGGGGTGTAACCAATGTTACGTCTCACAGCGGTTAAACGTGAGTCTTTCAACCGTCCAAAGAACCTGGATTCGATACCAAGATACTGGTTCCGTTCAGAGAAGGCAAGGTTCTGGGAGAAAACGTTGCACACAACCACGAGACGACCGCTTTTTACTCAGGGGCTGAGGAACTGCAAATGCAGTTACATAGACCTCAAAAGAAACCTTGAAGAGATACGAGGAGCACAAGTTAGTCTATGGACAGTTAGGAGGAGGCTTTTAGCGGCTGATATACTCAGTCGACGACCAGCGCGGGCCCACAAGTTACTCCGTGAGCACCGGATGGCTCGATTCAGGTTCTTTAGAAATTGCCTATCTTGGACAGTAAGTAACTGGAAAAGCGTACTCTTCTCCGATGAGGCTTGAATTTGTCTGAATGGTGAGGACCGACGATGTCATTTACATGGACGGTAATGCTCGGGCCCATCGTTCTGGCGACGTAGGTGCTTATATGCAAGAGGTCGGTATTCGTAGTTTGGATTGGCCAGCGCGGAGCCCCGACCTTAACCCCATTGAGCACGTCTGGGACCTCCTAAAAAGGCGAGTACGATCTGTCCAACCACTTCCTCAAAACATCAGGGAGCTTACACATGTGATCTCTGCTGAGTGGGAACACATTCCACAGGACACCATCAAAAGCCTCGTGGAAAGCATGCCAAGACGATCACATGCCGTAATCGCTGCAAGGGGAGGTCATACTCTTTATTAATTTTTATTTTTTCATGTCTTTCTTTTATTAAAATACTGTTACGAGCTGGGTATGGGATAAATTTAAAAGACTACCAATTAACACCAAATATCTTTATTAAACACAAAACATTTATTTCACAATCACAAAGTCACTACTGATCACTATTCACGTAGATATTGCACTTGTAAGTAGTTCACTTCGATTGCTTCGTTTTGTAACCAAAATCAGACTGACTGCTCCCGCGAACTCGACGGGTATTTATATGCCGAATTGCCGACCCATCCTTCGAGAAAGTTCACAACTTTCTGGTCCCTTCATATGGCCGACCGATGGGTCGGCCATATGTCCTTCCAGAAAGTTGTATAACTTTCTGGAGCGTTCATATGCCGGACCCATTCTTCGAGAACTACACCACAACTTTCTTTCTATGGAAGCTTCGAGAAAGTTCCATAGTGGAACATCGTAGGATTATTCTCGAATCTTCTAGATAGTTCCATGGTGGAACATTCTAGACTCGAGCATAATCTTGAATGTTCTCGTAAAGCAGCCGACGTAACAATACCATAAAAATACTTGTAGTCTTAATTTCATTATACCCATAAAAATGTCCATTTTAACACGGCTCTATTTACATTGACTAAAACACCGGTTCCAGGACTTAAGTGTTAAAAACTATATTCTCATTGATAATAAGAAATATCTAGTCATTTATGCTAGTGACAAAATATTAATGTTATCCATAGAAAAGCCAATGACTGTAAGGTGCCCGTTTTTTTGCAAAGGAGTGTATTTGAGTGCCAAATTTCATCCAGATCAGTTCAATCGTTCTGGCGTGAATGAGTAACAAACATCCATCCGTTCAAACTTTCGCATTTATAATAGTAGCACGATTCAGCCTTAGTTTTAATGACTGAAATATTTTTCCATTCTGTTCTAGTTTATTTTACCTTATCTTTACCTATCATCGTAATTGCTTCCACCGTTTTTGGTGTTTTTCCTGTCATTAATGTAAATAAATTGAACTTAGTTTGAGTGGATTTTCATTGGATGTTGTACTTCTTCGTTTTCTGTTAATATTGTTTCTACAATGTGGCTATAATCTGCTTTCATGCATCAAGAAACTACCGTAAGTGTATAAAGTCTCTCTATAAATAGGTACTAATAGCGATGGGCGATTCCGAGATGTTTTAAAAATCGAAAGAATCGGAGTCGTTAAAATAAACCATCGAGTCAACCATCGACTCGCCGTTCTACAAAACAATCGAGATGTTTTTCGATTGTTTCGAGTCAGCGGAATCGACCGTTAGTTTTCGATTGGTCGAATCAGTCACTCTAACTCACAAAATCTCGCTCGGTCACCGGGGTCAGTCCACAGATTACTAATATGTAGCAAGCAGCAGAATGAACGCGCCATGCGCCAGTCGCAATCAAACAGACCGAGTCGGTCTCGAGTCCTAGTCGAAACAATCGAAAACCATCGAGATGTTCGAACAATCGAATAAAACCTCTCGCCATCGCGCATCGCTAGGTACTAATCTTTTCCCCCGGGGTCTCGGGCTGCGGAAGAATCGGTCTTCTTTCTCACAAGTGCGCAAGATTCGCACTTACTGCGAGGATTTGACTGTATTCCTTCCAGCTGCGCAAAATTCGGCCTCATTCCTCCCATTTGCAAAAGATTCGCCCAGATCCTAGTATATCTAGGATACCTAGATAATCAGGTAAACTGTACCTAGGAAACTAAGTATGTACCTACTCATGACGATTACCCGTAATTGTGTAACGGTCACAACTCACTGGAAGTTCACCATCAATTAGCGTTTTAGTCTATTTTTACCTTAACGTAAAATTAGTTTCGTCAGCCATAGATAGTGAGACTAGTTTCTAGTTTTATCTAATCTTCACAACCTAATTACAGAATTTCTTTAATCGGTAGAAATTTTTATCTGTTCAGTTGGTCATCAACCTGTTAAGTACCTTAATCATTATCACTGAGGTGGACTACAGGGATGAAATTTTAAGAATCTTTGATTTTTCTTGAATACATATTTATCCATACATGGCGGGCGAGTGGTTCGATTTAACGGCCAAGGGCTAAAAGCAAAGTCTGCAAGAGACTTGAAAGAATCTTCAGTACACTCCAACTTCTTCCTCTTTTGCCTTAGTTAGAGTCAGAGCGAGGTGTACTGTAAGCGTGCCAGTCCATTTCAGCGGAAAGAAGCCAAAGTGGACAGTGACACTTCGCTACTGCTCCGCGCCTCCTCGCTCTGAACGTTGAACCTCATATAGCAGCAGGGAATTGCACTTTTCCGTGGTCCAAGAGAGCATTTTGCCGGATAGCATTCCCGCTCTGTTTCTCGCTCTAGGAAATGACGGTTCTGAGCTACAAAAAGGATAATGGCATGGAAACGTGCCAGATGAGGTTCAACCCTAACTTTCGCCTCTTTATTTTGCTAATCCAAAGAGAATAGTCTCGTTATACACGTGGACGCGGCCCTCGAATTTGGGCCTACGACACACATCCGAAGATTACTAATAGTTACGTGATTTTATACGTAAATACCGAAATGACTATCATTATAGTTGACACAGATTTAATCACTATGCCTCAATTAAGTTTACAGCGATAGATAAGCAGTAATATGAACGCTTATCATTAGCATACGTAACTTTATCTGTTTGCAAACTGTATGTAATATACGTGAACGGATTGTCGAGTTCTTCATACTGCATTGACAAGGTCACATTATCTGTCAAGCAAAGATTTAAATCTTCTGCACAACCCCTTTTCTCAGTTGGCTTCCAGTCCAACCAGATGCAGCTGAATACCAGTATGATGCATGGAGCGACTGCTTATCTGTCCTCCACTACTTTGTTCATCATCTGCCTAGCCTTTTCCCAACTAAGTCGGGTCGGTTTCCAGTCTAACCGGATGCAGCTGAATATGATAAAATTATATCCCAAAGCAATCCAAAAACCGAAAACCCAAAGTGTGACAACCAGTCTTACCAAAGACCTGGGGGGTTATCATGATCTGTTAACACAGGAATGTTTTAGTACTATTCCGAGAGTGGGAAAGTGACGGCGCTAAACCCGTTTCAGACTGTCGGGCTCTTGGGAGCAAAATTTTGTTTCGTTACTCTATATCAGCCAGACGACCCTATTACATCAACGTAGTTAAATTCAAATTCAATCTATAGTTCATAACAATAGAGTACAAGTTAGTAAATATTGATAACCGATGACCTATTACCAGGTCAGGCAGTAGAAGTACGTCTATTGTTTAGCAGCCCTCTGATAACGTGCGAATACCATGCGAACATGCATTAACATCGCTAAAAAGGCAATAATTTGTCAATAATCAAGATCTATTCCATACTTATTCGGATTTTTTAACATATTTCCCCAGTTCTGGCAGGGTTACTGGGTATTTCCATCAGGACTTTCTCAGTAGAAGTCTGGAGTGAGGATTTGTGCCCGGTTGAGGGCAATAGGCTCGCCCCGATTACATGAGACTTAACTTAATGGGTGTACCCATTATAGGTAGACCTCTGCACCTATCAAAACATGCTTGTGCCTCAATTTGTATTTAACACCCTTGTATACCATGTTTTACGCAAATAAATATTCTATTCTATTCTATCTCTTCGGGGATACATCATAATAATTCTATGAAAATATTCACTCACTAGCTTTTGCCCACGACTTGGACTGCATTGAAGAAACTAATCCTATGACTCCGCAATCGTGTCACTTTCTATCAATCAAAGACTTTTTGAAATCGAATGGTTAGTATCGGGGATTACCTCCCAAAACAAACTTTGCCACTTTATAATATTAGTTAAGATGTCATGGCACTTTGATTAATGATCTGATCACCAAAAAACCCCAAAAATGATCACGAATTTTGAAAACTTGATATTCTGTTTCATGCAGTCGGCTAAATCTCGCGTGTTTTTGCTAGTGTTTAGTTACGTAATTATAATTGCTGATATTATCATAACTGCTTTGCTTAGGTCCAAGGTTCAAAATGTCGGTTTTTTTGTCGCTCTGAACGGTTATATAACTGTCCAAAGAACTTACACAAAGTTTTTGGAAAAGTCTACATTGGATTGGAATCTACTTTCTGTAATGTGCATATCTTGGCGTAGTCTAAAGTTCGAGTAAATCGGTTTCTTCCAGGTAAGCGTGATCCACCCTAGCGTGCGCAACCCTATTTAGTGTAAAAGTCCGTTTTCTCATAACCTGCCTGCGTCCATCTCAACCTTGCTTAACCATCAGATGACTAAGTGGTCAATTGCAAGCCTTTTCGTACTTAGAATTTCTCCTTCATGTGTGTTAGATGAGCTTCGGCAAAACTCAAATATCCGATCTTTCGAAACCTACCTCAATGGACAACTTTCTTTTGCCATGTAAATGATTTAATTAGCATATAGGTGTTAGCACTCTTGGATTCTGCTTTAAAAACTTACACAAATAACACGTCATCACAAAAAGATAGAACTATCTTCTCATCTTGTATCCATTATATTTTTGCAAGATCTGCCCGTCATCTTGTTTTGAAGATCAATCAACAAATAGGTACAAAAATGTTGTTATCGAGGCCAGTCAAGTTCACACGTACCAATGTAATCAGCTAGTTGTTTTTAGCTCCTAAAATAACATACTATTTAATATTCATACTAATTTTATGCGAAAATAAACGCTGAACGGAATTGGATAAAATTTGGCAGACGGATAGACTGCTACCTGGATATTTGAGGACATAGGAAACTTTTGCTTCCGGTAGTTACGTTGCCGACGGATATCTTTGACAGCCACGCTGGCGAAGCCGCGGGCAAAAGCTTGTCGTACGATAAACAATCACATAGGTACTTCATTTATCATGGAGTCGGAATATTAACGGGTCAAGGATGTATTCGGTAATTTATTTATAAAGTTGTAACATACCAACTGTGTTATGTAAATGCGTTACTTGAATGAGGTGCTCATAAAATCAAACAGGTTTTTGAAGATTATTTCGAGTCAAGTTCGTAAGTAAGGCTGTCTGTTCCGGATGTTGATTCAACATCCTTCTTCAGATATTTCGAACTCTCTGGATTCAATTTTTTTTCGTCCCTGCTTGACCTTATACTTGGCTTAGCTTTGGAGGTATTAACAACATTCTACGCCCTCCCAGTGATGTAAATCCAGGCCTACCAAACGATTGACCCACTTTCGGGCCTAATTTGAAGAAATAAATCTTGTGTGACTTAAGTAACTTCTAGGGAGAACTTTTGGTTAAACGAAATTGCTTTTTAGATCTCCCGCAGCGCATTCTGTACCTATTTGTTCTTGGAAAAGCTAGCTAGATTTTTGCGAATACAACTAGAAAGTGCTTGATCTTGATTAGAAATCTAATCTTATATTATAAAGAGGGAATGTTTGTTAGTTTGGATCTGAGGGGTAATCTTTGGAACTACAGATCCGATTCCAAAAATTCTTTCACTTATAAGAAGCTATAATTATCCCCGAGTGTCTTATGCTATATTTAAAACAATCCTGTGGAATTTTCCGATCATAACGCGAGCGAAGAAGAAAATATGGTTGGATTGTGTGAGGAATTATATGAAAAAGAAAGGAGTAGATGATGCCGTGACGTCTGACGGGATCATGGAAGAAGGAAGCGCCGACCCCAAGTAAAATGGAACAAGGGCAGGAAGATGATGAACACGAGCGAAGTCGTAGGCAGAAGCAAAATATGACATTCAAGGTCCCGATATTATCTATCAGAAACTGCTCGAAACAAATACAACAATACATTTTTGTCCCAAATTAACCAAGGAAATTGCTCCAAATCATCTTTATTGAAGAATTGAGCGGTAAAATGTCAGTGCGAACGCACTTCAATATAGCTAGGTGTATACTCGGTTACGGTTACTACTCATTTCGATGATAAAACTGAATGAGTCACTCGGTCACACCATCGCATCGACCTGTCTGATTATTACGTCACGCCGTTGTTTGTTTCATCCGCTAAAGTTTGAAGTTAACTTGTTTTGAGATCTTTGTATAAGTTCACAATTTGTATCAGTCTTTCGTTTTATGAGGCTTATTCTTCTTCTCATATAGTAAATTAGTCTTAGATTACTGATTACTTCTCTAACGCTGACCCTGCTGCATTTTATTCGTGCTTTGGCTACACTAAAAAGATCCTGACTCCTGTTTGCGACTCCTTTGTTTCTGTCAATCATCATTAGCCTAAAGCTAGCAGAAAGGCCAGTCCAATTTCAAGTCGCAGTGCTCAATTTTCAGTCAATTTCATACCAGCCAGACTTCGTGTCTTATCTCATCTATCCCTTACCCACCCCACGAAAATCGCTGCTTTACCTAGCCTGAAGTTAACGATGCCGTTTGCCGATGAATGTTAACCAAAACCATTATGAAGATTATTTGTTCTGATAAAATATTCCTAAGGGCCTCTTAGGGCGTCCTTAGGAGGATATATGTACACCCGACTGATAACATTGTAAGAATTGTACCTGACTTTATAAGTGCTGTCCTTAAAGATGTCTGGTGCGTAGTAGAGCTGACGACCGTGTATAAAATGATGCATGAACATGATGATGATGAGCTGCATCTAGCTGCACACTCCAAAGTTCGAACTAACGAAACAACATCACAATATCTCTCTCTCTTCTTTTGGTTGAAATCTTTATCACCATCAGACAACGTTTTATGTGGTTGTTTCGCCATAGTTAGATTTTCATTAGTCGGGCAGATCCTCAATGTCTCTTTATAATGTTTCATTCCGATGGTAAAATAATTAGATCTGAGCAAAACCATGTGTGTTGCCCATACAATATACTTGAGGTAATCTACACCATTAATAGTTGATTCAATCTCTTTGTAGGCACTGTATTCTGCTTATTACCCTATGCAAAATAGCGTGACTTAGTGTGAGAAATAACTACGTCATTTCTTATCTACAATGTTGATCTGCTATTTAAAGTTATTTAGTAGTTCCCACCACAGAAGCTGTAAAACGATGCTAATTATAATTATTATAACTATAAGTGACACTTGTCTTAGTCGTAATTATTATGACTGAAGTGTTGTTGCGTACACGAGCTACTGATTACCTCTCTGAGGTCTACTCTCGATGCAACGCAATAACATACCACTAGGAGTATATCTAGGAGTAGGAGTAGTATCAAAGAGTCTGTAGATGCCTATGTCATAACTCTATGGCTCCATCGTGGACGAGGAGCCCTGCGAGAGTGCACTGCATTAAATGATCCTGCTTTCCCATCTTTTTCTTTATAGTGGCTTCAATGATAATGTAGGACACTGACTACAAAAGAGAAAAGACTTTTACTCTAAAAAACTGGCTGTATAGATCACTGAAATTTACTTCTTGCTCATGTCAGTTAGTTGTGGAAGTTTTCAAAGCCCTTCGCAGGCCCAATCGATTGGTGCTCACTTCACAAGATCTTATAAAGCTATATGTATGTTGCCTAGTTTTTCAAGTACCTGTTTATATTTGTGCCTAAATTGCAACATTTGTGGTTGTTGCAGACAAAACATCGCACGGCGATGGCGATCCTGGCTTTGTGCAATGCTGGAGCGTTGGCGGCGGCCACTAACTTGGTCATCACGCTCAATCCTGAAGACAAGTAAGTTTTACTCTACAAATCGTGTAAAATGTGCCACCGGCAAAAATACGAACTTCCATACAAACTTGAAAAATCCTTTCAAATTACTAGAAATTTTGCATATTGCATAAGTTTATGTTTCTAGACTAGACCCAGCGGTATAGGCTCTGCGTTTTTTGTATCATGATGTTAATGAATGAATGTATTCATAATTTTCACTTAATAAATTGCCAGGGAAGATAGTTTACGACTTTTGGAAATAGCTCTCTATAATGCAGACTAAAAAGCATAATTGAAGGAGAATCCTTTTGTTTTACTATTTCATTATTTATTCCACGCAAGTCAACATTGTCATTCCATCATAAAACAATTAATCTTGTACCACGTGTTCAAGCATTTATGTGTATAACTCAGTACACCTTTATAATTACTACATCGTAAATAACAGCCGGAAGTTAACTGTCGGACAGGTGTGACTGCGTAGCATGCGTAAGTCGGGTTATAAGGGTCACGCCAATGACGTCATCGAAGAGACGGACACTTCCGGAAAGGAAGACAAAGGACATAACAGTCATATTACTAACAATGTTCTTTGTAAGAGTACCCTTTTGTATGCGAATTATTGGGGATAAAGGGGACTATTACACGTCCATATCACCTACCCACCCACCCACCTACCTACCCACGTCTCTAATAATAAATAATAAAGCCTTTTATTCGGACATCAGATACAATTACGTTTCTTACACTGTTATATTTATATAAATATATATTTTACATAATTAAAATTGTTCACGTATTTGGTGCTTTTTTTACTTTCTGTAAGTCCGTTTACCAGTTGGCAAAGGCCTCCTCCAACCTACTCCATTCTCGTCTTTCTGGCCACTCTACTCCATGTTATGCCTGCAATCTGCCTGATATCATCGTCCCATCTTTTTTGTTGTCTTCCTCTTTTCCTTTTACCTTCCCTTGGGTACCATTGTGTAATTATTTTGCTCCACTTGTCCTTTCCTCTGATCATGTGCATCGACTACTTCCATTTTAGCCTTTTTTATTTTAGGGTTACGTCCTGTTTTTTGTTAGTTTTCCTAATGTTAATTTTTCTTATTTAATCCAGTCGGATTTTCTTCTAGCATACTTCTTTCCATTGCTCGTTGGCAGATGGCAATTCTATTGGTTGTGTTTTTTATTATGGCCCATGTTTGGCTTCCGTACATTCAAATCGGTAGGATGCAGACATGAAATAATTTGCTCTTTGTTGCTATACGTACTTAGGTTTTTGTCTTTCATTACTTCCATTAGGCCCCAATACCTTTTCCAACTGTTTGCTATCCTTTCGATTTCTTTGTTTATGTTATTTTAGGTGATATCGGCTGTCCGAGGTAAAATAAAAAAATAAACCCACGTCTTCACTAGTGAATGACAAAAACCAAAATAACACGTCAAAAATAAATTGTGTTCTAAAACGGCCAGCCATGCTAAGAGGCCTAAGGCCCGGACTCCACCAAAGCGGCGACGTGTGGAGATGTGCGACGCAGAGAGGAGAGGAGATGCTTAGAAGCCAGGGAATATCTACGCAAGCTGTGCGGAGATGCGTATTGACTAGACCGGAACAGAGATGTGTGTGCAGAGTACTCACATCTCTCCCAGTTAAGCGACCGCCGCACACCATTCACCGAACACCGCTCACCGCTCGCTGCACACCGCTTACCTCACGCCGCTCATGTTTTTGCTCGTCTCCGCTGTCCGCTGCTGCCGAATGCGGAGGGTGGCCTAAACAAATATGTGAAATCAGAAGAGATTTCTCAGTTCAACCGTTTCCGCAAAAGCTATGCGGAGACGAAAAGTGTAACTTACGAAATTCTATTGGTGATTTACATCTCTCGTCTCCGCTTCGGTGGAGTCCGGGTCTCTGTCGTGAGTCAGCATTAGGTATTATAAAGGGTGGAAGGGACACCTACTTTACTTTTGTAGAAAATTGCTGTTTTTTTAAGTTACCGATGAAAAATATCGATGTGAGGGGGTTCGGAATGATGTACTGATTAGTTTCCGTTTTCGCGTCGGTGTCCCTTCCACCCCGTATAGGCCACCCCTGGCTTAAACCTTCTTTCCCCTATTCATCAAAGAAGCGGTGTAACAAACTCCCTTACTGATCGGGAAACCAATCTAGCTCTGTCAACAGTTTTATAAAGTTTCAAATAAGTTTCCTTTTGCCTGCGGACATCTTAATCTTCGGTTTTAATCAATCGAATAAGCCTCAAGTCGACGCATATCGATACGAACGTGGCTTCAATATCGATAAATTCCCAATTCGTAACCGAAAGTGTGTCTATGTACAGCTGACCACTACTTATGGGTTTTTTTCATCAGGAATTTCACCTCGGAGTTTGGATTTATGCCAAAATGCTCGATTTATGTTACACGAGACTCGCAGCAGTGAATGATCAGGCCACAGCGGTATCGGACCCAAATTACGTGTTACCACCTTCCTATCATCCTTATGCTCATGCTCCTATCCAAACAGAGCTTGAGTGCTATCGCACGTGGCAGCATCTACGATTTGCTCGGCAGCACGCTCCGTTTCTCGTTCTAGCAAACGATGGTTCTGAGTAGCATAAAAGGATGCATGGAAATATGCGATTAGGTATTGCTAGATGATGCGCAATTCTTAGTGGTATTGTTCGTGGGTTCAATCCTGAGCTCTGAAAAAAGGAGAATGAAAAAATCGTAAGGAAACCGGCAGAATATTCAATGAATATGACATCCAATGATTTCGACCTGTGTGATGGATTTATGCCAACTCCCACTCACAAGAAGAGGTCTGTCTGATATTGGCGGTACTTTTATACAAGCCTACAAGCTTGGCTTGCCCACATAACCTACTACTCTCATGATGTTAGGGTTTTTAAACAGTCTGCTTGTCCCCTAGGCATGCCATTGCCGTGTGCGTGCATTATTATCTCTTCGAAAAATACAACAGTCGATTTTGCCTGCGTATTCCAAAAGTTCTATCCGCTCCATGCAAAACCTTGGCTGACGGTGCCAAAGCATACATTCACGATCAATCACTTAACAGTCGAGTAATCATGACAACTTAACCATACATTCGAACAATTAAACGTTTTCCAATGAATCTAGTCATACATACTGCAACAGTTTTCAGTTCACTGCTTTTACGAGTACTTAAATTGTAACGTTGTCGAAACGTCATTCTGCATGGACGAGTTGGTTCGATGGATATTGGACTTTATAGGTCTTTGAGTGAGAATACTTTTGGCATTTGGTTGAGCATCTTAAATATTTAAGGCAATTAAGCTAAATGTGATTTGATACGCTTTTAAATTATATTAAAAACTAGCTTATGCCAGCGGCTTCGCCCGCGTGGAGTTCGATAATTGACCCGCGGGATCGTCCTACCGGGATGAAAAAAGCAGCCTATGTGCTATTCCAAACTATAATCTATCTCTGTGCCAAATTTCATCCCGATCCGCTCAGCCGTTCTGGCGTGATTGAGTAACAAACATCCATCCAAACTTTCGCATTTATAATAATAGTATAGATTAGTATAGATAGTATAGATTAAGACCTGTTTTCCTGCTTTTCCCGTGAAAAGTGCAATATACGCAGCTGTCTGTCGAAGTCAAGCCAAATTCCATGCTAACATTCCAATGTGGGAGATCGTGTACAGGGTGGAAACAACGACGCACAAACGGTCCCTCTGTGCGTCGGCGGCCATTCCACCTTGTATTACGTTGGCGTCCAAGAAAACTAAGGGAACAGATCTCAATACTCAATTATTTATTGCATTCCATATGTATTATAATAGATGGTAATAACAAAGTAAAAGATCAATATGGACCCCGTCGGGCACAGCAAAAAGTTGGAGAGAGGAAGAGGGCTAAGTAGTATCTAGTGGGCGTGTGTACCAACCAAACGGAAATGGGTCAAGTCTTAGCTCATCGACATGCCAAAAGTGGCTCGACCACGACTGCCAAATTTCGTATCTAGCCTTTGTTAGACCAGCCTTTTGCTTACGAAGCAACAAGATAAATCTAGCTAGAAAATCATCATCTGCCCAGACGTCTCTCAACTAGGCAACTATGTTTGTAATTGGCTTACAGTTTAACTGGATGCAGCTTCTTCTTCCTAGCGCTATCCCACTTTAGGTGGGGTCGGCTCTCCTAAGGTTCTGGCGCTGGGACAATCTGTTTTGTTCTTCCTCCAATAGGAGCTTTGTGATGGTTGTCCACCACGTAACCGGAGCTCGTCTCTATACCTCTCTTATATCCAGGTAGTTGCAATGCTGTCTTTACTATATGTTCCTCGTCTCTTCGCAGCACCTGACCAACCAACCTACTGGAAGTCGCTAAATGTCAGTATTTTACCTCCACAACCCTGTTACTGAACATGTAGCTTCAGCATCATCTCCCTAACTTACCATTATCAGGTGCCTAGCAGTTTCTCAACTGTATTGGGGTCGGCTTCAGTTTAATGGAATGCAGCTGAATACCAGTATTTTATATTGAGTGACTGCCTATCTAACCTCCACAACCTGGGTATATAGTTACATGTTGCTCTAGAGACTCACTGCATTCCATTGAAGTCTTAGTTGATGAATGCTCCCATGACACACATACTTGATTAGCTATGGTGTCCGCTTCGCAACCAGTGAACCTGACAAAATCCGAGTAAATGCACCAGTCCTCGTGCTGACTGGATAAAATATTGGATTTTTATATATTCTCATGTGGTTGGAGCTTTTAGCCTTTTTGTGTTAATAAGCGCGATGGACGGGCGCCGGGTGTTTTGGGCCTTGTGTTATTTTGAAATAAATAAGTGTCGACTCTTTTAGCATAATTTGATTAAACGAAACTTTTGATTTTGCTTTCTTATTCAATCAGTTTTATTACAACACTAGGTACAAACCATTGAGCCTGCCAGGCGAAAAGTGACTAGCTCAGAAGTTAAGCTTATAACGACCTTATAGTTATCTAATAAAGAAACACGTAATGAGATGAGACGCAATATGTCTAATTTCCTTAGTGAAACGTTGTAACCGAGACAAGACTCTAAGAAGCTCTAACAATAAAGCTACATACCGAGAAAGAATGTTAGCTACATATTACCCTATTTCGTCCGTTAATAAAATCTCCATGCTTGTTTTTCCTACAATGTGGGTCGTTCGTCGATGTGCCGACCTTGACATACTCTTACGGCGTCAATATTTGCACTGATACACGTGCGATTAATAGGGCTGCCGCTACTACACCGCTTGGTACCAAAAAATATACAATTTCAAAACAATTAAAAAAAAACAACTGTTAATAATATTAGCACTATAAGTCTATGATAAATAATTACTTAACGAAGAGATGCGTCATCATTTCCCTACTCTTATCCCAATTTATTTAGGGTCAGTGCAGCATGTCTTCTTCTTTCAGACTTCTCTATTAGGCATGCCATGGGTTACTTCACTTTGAACCTAGCCATATCTTCTTTAAGACAGTCTATCCATCGTTACCTTAGTCTTCGCTTGTTCTTTAAACGAAGGGAAACGTAAGTACAGCAGTATAATTTTGAAATTATGCCGCTAACTACTGATAAGTAACCGGTAAATAACAAACTCGCACGTTTTACTTACATTCCATATCCTATTCTTGTACCTAGTTATACGAAGGGATTCGGCAAGGTGATAACCGGTTGTCATGGTATGGGCATGTCATGCGCAGGAATGAGGGAAATGTCGTGAGGAAAGTTTTGAGTACGAATGTAGATGCTCACCAAACAGACTATCCACCGCATGCAAGTCACTCGGAGACCTATGGAACGAGTCATGTGGGTATTTCCCTTTACGACCGGATGAAAAAAAAACGAAATATGGAGACGGACGTGACTTATGGACATAGTAAAAGTGATATCAAAGAGGAAGTGGACGGCCCATATATGCCGTAGATGAGGAAAGAAAGTGCTGGAGTGGAGACCACGGGACGAAAGAATGTACTAATCTCCGAAACTACTTATCAGCTTCCAAAAAATCTTCTACTAATGAGAAGCTAATCGAAGCTAGTCTATTATACAAAATATTACCAAATAATACAGATTTTGTAACCAATTATTAAATCTGGCAGCCCTGGATTAGCGCGTTTGATACAACACGCGATATTTTAGGAGATCTCTGACGTAACAGATATCTGTTGTTTAAATTGTTAATATGATAATGGAGGATGATGATACACTTTGAATATTGAAGTGTCCTTGTAAGATTACTAGTCGTACAGTATTTAGGGCACTTCTTGAGAATTCGTTTGAAATAAAAGAAGAATTAAATAAAGGTATGAATGTAGGAATAACGCAGTGAAACTGAAAGGGTAGGCAATGTTGTTTAATTTGTTTATTAAACACCTCTGCCATACATTTTGCCATTTATGACATAAGTACCATGCCAAGCCTTTTGTCATTAAATCAGGCAGCATCCAGCATGCTCCAGATAACCTTCTTATTTTCTGATGCCTCTGCAATTTTAGTGAAGGTTCGCCATCAACTCTTATGCTTAGACGTTGTGCTTTGCAAGGTACAGCTCATTATGACTCGGTGACTCCGGTCCACACGTAATTTTTTTCACAAGCAAGAGTTATTTCTTCGGCCAAACCGCGTTTCACTTTTTCCATCATTATTAGATGCAAAATTTATAAATATGCTGGATCCGATAATAGCCACGCTCTGAGACAATTTTGGTATATTCCGATATGCTTTTGAAGAACTTTGGGGCCTTGGATCAAGGCTCTCAACGATTCGAGTGCGACCTTCTACGCAGGCCCGTATCGAGAACCTTGATCTCAACCTAGCTCGGGGTCCGCACGGATGCCAAAACACACTTTAGATTTTGAAGATACATACAAATGCGATTTCTTGTATATGGGCTTTAAAAATTTCATTGCGGATTTTTTTGGTTTTATCTTATCGTACCTTTATCGGAGTGGATTAAGAAGATTTGTTCTGTTTTTCCAATGCTCCGCATAAAATACGAGGACGAGACAGCTTCTACCTAAAAAAAAATATGAAATTTATTAATAGACATCTTAGAGCCAAACCTCTGGGTCTAGGCATGCATTCTCATACTTTTTAAACGCAGATACCCACAGATAGATAAAGGCACAGTTAACCCCCCCTAGACAAGCATGAAGCTTTTGCTTCAGTAAAAAAAAGGAACCCTACGCCCTCTTTAACAGACATATGTAGTGCTGGGGAGTTTCATGCGTCACTGCTTCTGCCCTCCTAGTACACTACGAAGTGGCAAAGTGCGGTTGGTTTGCGGGATTATCTTACGTAATTGACATTCAAAAATCTCTGATGCTTAGTGTCATTTGAATTTCGGACCCAAAAACGAACGAAAAAGGCTTGTCCAACTTCTGCATGTTATTCTTGTTATTAATTATACATGGTACTCTTTCCCAGGATCACAGTAAAGCGCGGCGGTCTGCTGACGGCTCTCGGCCTCGTCTACTTCATGACGCTGTTCGAGCTGTTGAACGCGCTGGCTCTGTCCACCGGTTCCGGCGCGCGCTTCCGCCACAAGTACCGGCTCAGCTGTGGCGATGTGCTCGATATTACTAACAAGTACGTATTTTAAGGCATTATTATATACGGTTGGAAATGACATGCCAAAGATCGCGGCGCTGTCAAGCTGCTAAGAAAGACCATTTTATGTCATAGAAATTAAGGTTTTTTTTTAAGTTAAGTTGATCTTCTCAGTCCCTTGTTTGTGTTTGCCGGGCCTAAGCAAGCTGAAGTGTCAGTGAGCTGGCCATGTTTGTCAAAGGACTCATAACCGAATGAGCAAATGCGTCCTGCGGTGTAATTGCATTTGTAACACACTCGCAATTCCAATGAAATTCATTTTGACAATTCAATAACATTTCTTACGCTGTCCTGCGAAGAAGTTATCAAACAAAAATCCTTTGGAATGCGACCGCGTGTCAGGAAGCGTAGTATAGGACGCTTCCGAACTAGATGGACCGACTGCCTTATCAAGGTGTCTGGGACAGGACTACCTGGATGCGGAAGGCGGAGAAGAGGAAATTATCGCGCGGCTTGCAAGAGGCCCACGTCTAGTACTGGACTGCGATCGGCTGAATTGATGGATCATATTAATCATCCTGACTGGTTCCAGTTACAAAGGCCTGTTTCAATAGAGACTAGCTATCGATGGAGGGACTACGAGTATTACTGTGCACAAGTTTATGCGCAAAAACAGTTGCAATCTCTCTTATCTCACTCTAATAGTCTCTAAAGGGGTGGTAATCCGACAGACCCGGAGAAAAATCTGGTAAAGAGCCAACGTCTTAACGTGCAAACTTACGATAGTTAGATTGGATTTTCTGGCGAAATGAGTGTGCAGTAGAGGTAGGTACACCTCTGCATCACAGATTGTTCTTCCTTCTTCTTACTATATCCCTCGCTGTTCAGACTGGTATCAGCAGTGCAGGCGGCGCTGTCGTGCGTGACGGGCGCCATCGTCTGCCTGTGGTCGTGCTCGCGCGACTTCCTGCGGACCTCCCACTACATGTCCGAGGCCTACGCGTGGTTCGGAGCCTCCTACTTCTTCTATGATATATGGAG
Source organism: Standfussiana lucernea (assembly GCA_964057025.1). Classification (NCBI taxonomy): domain Eukaryota; kingdom Metazoa; phylum Arthropoda; class Insecta; order Lepidoptera; family Noctuidae; genus Standfussiana; species Standfussiana lucernea. The sequence goes on from OZ059805.1 coordinate 1,369,248, forward strand.
CATGTATATGGTGAGTGGTTGTAGTATTTCTAGTTTTTATGTTCATTGTCATCTTCCTGCCTTTACGACAATACACTCATACACTCTTTTAGTTTCATGTTTCTAGATATAGCGCGCTCGTTAAGGCTGTGCGTTCAATTCTCAATTCTTTATTGCGTACCATAATGTTAATAATGTTTACATACAGCTGTTGTTAAGAAAATAACTTTAGACACAATTATGGACCCTGTCGGGCACAGCATAGATCAACTAGGAGAGAGGAGGAAGGACACTGGGTGCTTAATGTGATACATTTTATTCTTAGTTATGTGGACAATTAGTTTTACTGTTTTATTTGTACAGAATTGAATTTTTGTTATTATTAGATTATAGTTATATTATTATTTTATAAATTAAATACATTTATTTATAAGTAACATTGTAAAAAATTCAATTGTCTGTCAATGATAAAATCTCGTTTCATGTTTTCTGTCTTTTTGACGTTTGCCAATATCTTTTCTAAATTGAAATGTTCTTATTACCCAACAATCTAATATTACAGGTACACGTCCAAATGCATTCAGGCGCAGACGTGGCCGCCCTCAAGCGCCGGCCCTCGAAGAACGGCGCAGCGCCCTTATCTGCAGGAGATAGCGCTGTGGCGAAGAAGCCAGGCACCTCCTTCTTGGACTACGTCAGACACGAGCCGGTGATGCTGATGCACCACCTCTTCATAGGAGGATTTGGCTTCCTCTTCATTGTGGTGAGTGTATACACAACGCTTGTAATTCCAGAAGGGTTAGGCAGTGGTGTAGAGACGAACTATAACGTCCACAAGTCGCCAGTTATGTTTAAAGCCCATGTTAAAAATCCAGACTTGGGGCTGCTAGTGAGAATTAGCTGATCGAAAAAACCATTAACATTACGCCTGACCCGGGAAGCGAACAGAGTACACCTATCACATGCTCAGCAGTAGCGGAAGAGATGGAGAAAATAGAGTTCTGTCTCGTTTAACCTCATTACTGGATTTAAAAAGTGTGTCTATAATAAAAATATGACGTGTGGAAATGATTGCGATAGATAATTTTATTTCTTATTTCAGTATCTCCGCGGCAATCTGGGTGACTGCACATTCGGCTTCGTCTACCTCATGGAGCTGTCCACACCCTTCGTGTCAGTGCGCAGCATCCTATCCCGGATGAAGCTCAAGTCGTCCCGCCTGTACGTGTGGAACGGTATCTTGATGCTCCTGACGTTCTTCGTGTGCCGGGTCATCAGTCTGCCCTACGTGTGTCTCATATACAGCCGGGTGGTGGGGCTGTCCTATATCGAGGTGAGATGCTTTTTGATCATCATCATCCACAACTTGACTGAAGGGCTGTAGGTCTGCTTGTGCCATTTTCAATTAATCCAATAATATTACTTAATAATCCAATTAAGTTTAACCCGCGCTGGCAACAATGTAAGCCGTCTGCCCATCTTGCCGCTGACGCTGCCATCTTGCCGACGACCAAAACTTCTCGGTCACAGCTTTAGTGAAGTCTTTGGTTTAAGAGCCCTCCTACATTTCGGCGTTACGCTAATTTAGGTATTTTACGCAATGAGCGTGCGGCGAGCTTCGCGAGCGATACTTTCTTTTATATCTGTTCGGCGACTAAACGATCTTGATCTTCCGTAATACAAGTTTTAGGAGTTCGGTGGATTGAAAAACTTTCGATGTGACTTTTTAATGTTATAAATTATAATTTGTTTTAATAGGTATATTTTTCATTAGGTATTTAAGAATCTCAAAGTGTTGAAATAATAAATACATATAAGTATATATATATATTTCTTTTTATGTTTTTTTTTTTAATACAATTTTGTTAGTAAGAATATTTAAAAATATAATTTATATGTAAGAGAAAGGAAAAAATACTTTAATTGAAACGCAGTAAGTAATCGATTATTAACCGACATCCGTAGCAGTATGGGCTAAAACAATTTAAGTATATGAAACATACAAATGTAACTAATATTTTTTATTCGTCGTACTGTCAATTATCATATTTTTAGTTTAGAAAAATATTTCCCGCAACGGCATTGATCGAGCTTTCAACGATCAAAACTGCGATCGTAGTTGACGATGCGCTAGCACGGACACAATAGCTGCGTCTTAACGGCAATCGACGCACAACACGAAAGTATGGACGCGTCGCAGCGTGCGGAATAAAGTGACATAGATCCGACTTCCACAAGGGCTCGCGCCGTTCTGAGCGCAGATGGCCGGCGCAGTAAAATATATTGTACTTTTATTTAATTCATTAAAAAATAATAGTAGCGATTTAAAAAAAAAATACTATAGTTTAGGCAAATGTTGAAGATTAATTTGGAATAAATATTACGTCAAAATGATGTACAATTTCGGAGATATTGGGGCTTGTTTCGAAGTCTTTTCAGTCAATAATTGAATTAGGTCCATTTTTTTTCTTTATAATAAAGGCATTTAACTAAAATGAATTCTATCATTATTGAAGTTGGGGATGTTTGTAAGATGAAAAAATATATTTTGATGGTCTATAATGATAATTTTGATGGTTAATAGAATCTACAAATTAGAGCTCCTAAATCACGTCTCCGTGAATTTTTGTCTAAACATGCATCGGGAGAATGACTTTTATTGAATAAAATAATAATTAATCTAAAATTCGCTTTGTTAATTTTGAAGTAGAGGAAACGGAATATTTTCAACAAGTAATTGCTATTTCAAACAACGAACGGATAACATACAATTTCAACGAGGAAGCCTTGCAATTTCGCGTTTTTTTGTAATACGCCTGTTAAGGTGTTCGGGATGGTGTCGCTGGGGTTCGATCCACATGTCATTGAGTAGTTTCTTAGTAGCAGGCTGGATTAGCGTTCATGAGGCTCACGTCCTCCAGCTAGCGTGTTAAGCTTCCGCGCTTCTGCTGAAAATGAGGATACAAGATCTAGATCTAGATCTACGGGCTAGATCCACAGATCAACATTAATTGCCATAATATGATCTAAGTATGACATAATGATTATGGAACAAATCCCTAATATGTGTTTCTGATTATTTCCAGGCAATAAAATCCCTGCCAACGGGCTGCAAGGTGTCCATCACGATCCTGCTGCTGCCGCAGCTGTACTGGTTCTGCCTGATGTCGAAGGGCGCGCTGAAGGTGCTGGTGCCGCGCTGGGCGGGCGCGCGCGCCGAGCCGGCCCGCAGCAGGCGCAGCTGATGCGCGCGCCGCCCCGCCCGCGCGCTGCCCGCCCGCTAGCCGACGGGCCACTAGCAGGATCTCTTCACGGTACTTCATCTTACAAAGCAAACACTTGCAAGGATCTTTTGGCATTTGAATGCCATTGAAAGGGTGGTAAATTACGCTATCATCTGTGTCACTAACAAGACACAGATGATGACGTGATTTTTTCTATTTGTTCCACGAGCCAAAAGATCCTTGTACAACTAGACTTTATATTATAAAGTACTGTGAATGATGGCGCTTAGTGTTTGTTATCAGCTGTCATGGAGTTTCTTGCTGAAAACTGCCGCGGGATGGCGCTAAGTGTCTTGTCGCCGATTGGTCGCTTTTCATTCAAAATGATGTTGAGAAATGACGAACACTTAGCGCTTTCGCGGCGAAACTTGCTATCTACTCATATAGTATACGTTACATTATAACCAAGAGTTCGTTTATAACAAAGCTGCGAGTGAGACTCGGTTTCCACCAAAGAGGAGACGAACGGAGACGAGACGTGCAAGATTCGACCAATTACATGAGAGATGAGAGACGTGACGTGAATTTCAACCAATGTGATTAAATAATATAATAATAAATAAATAAATAAATATCGCTAGACATTACACACAGCGCCATCTAGTGCCACACTAAGCAACGAGGCTTGTGTCGTGGACACTAGATAGTTGATATACTACATAGATACTTTTTGTTTGTAAATACATACTTATTATACATATAAACATCCATGACTCGGTAACAAATGTCCATGCTTAATCACACAAACACTTGCTCCTACCGGGATTCGAACCCGGAACCCTATGAACGTAAGGCAGCCTCACTACCGCTGCGCCATTCGGGTCGTCAAATTTATTGGTCTATTCTCGCACGACCCTCTCTCTTGTTGGAACTCGGGTCTTTTTCGTAAAAATATATATTTTGTCAGAAATGTCCCCCACAGACATTTACGCTGCCTAGCTAGGACGAATGGTTATACTGTTATTTAAGGCTTTGTTTTGGAGCCTATGTTGGTGCTACAATATTGAGTATAGGAACGGTGGAACGGGTATTTACTGTGAGATTCAACGCCAAAATGTATTATAGATGCGAGTTTAGATGAACGCGCTGTTGATAAATATAATTCTTTCATAGATATTTGACCTCAATCAGGGGTGAAATAACTGTGAACGGATGAAGTCATCGCGCGGTTATCTTATCTCCTAAGATTTTCCCTATTGGTCCAACATTGGCTTCAATCAAAGTGTAGAGATTGCAAGCTTTGTTGATAGCTCTATCTATCGATGGTAAATGTAGTTGGTGTTGTTTGTGTATGACGATAGATGGCGCTGTAATTAATTTTGGTCAAACACCAAAATTGAGTCAAGCTCATCGAGTATAGTCGTTTTAGGTAGATATATAATTATGAAATTGATATGGCCACGTTAAAAAAAATATATATTTCTAAGTCATTATTGTATACAGAAGTTCGTAAACGAATATCTCGAATAAAAATATATATTTGACTTCGAATAGTTACCGGTAATCCGGAATGTTGCCTCAATTTTGTGTAGAATTTGACGTTTTGATTATAACTGTCGTTTCACGGCCTAGCCGGTATTGTTGTTTTACCATGAAAATACAGAATTTTCACTAAATAACGTCATAAAAGAACAAATCTTTATTTTCATTCGTTTATTTTTCGAATTATATTTAGGTTATGAATAACGATAAAATTGTCTTAATAACTCAGCCTAGGTTGACCGCAACGGACATAGTCTTATACCCAATACTTTCTTCCATTTATAAATACTTTTTACGGAGCATTTTATTATGACATTAAGTAACTCTTTTGACATGCCATTACTTCCTATCATGTCTTCTTTCTGTCTTAGAAAAGTGATTTCCAATTTTTGAGACATCTGCATTCATTTGGAGGCATTTTCTAAATCCTAAGTCTTTTTTTATCAGATTTATTCATGTTTCTGTATTTAATTTACATTCTTATTGTCTTCTCAAACAATAGAATAAACAGGTTAATCTAGCTAAACATACCAAAATTTTATATCAAATCTAAGTATTAAGAACTATCAAGTATCTAACTATACAAATTATGTCTCTATGATAATATTATTATTTATTTCATACATTACATCAGGCCTGATATCTCCGAGGTGTTAGGCAGAGGTGTACTTTATATTACCCACAATCCGCCGGATACAAAAATGTTGCAAAAGCTCGAGCATTTTAATTTTATATCTCAAAGCTAGTTTGTATAGTACGAGTATATTTGGATATTATGTGGCCTATATACAGAATATGTGTGTACTAATAAGTTTGTCAGCACAATATGTGTCGTAGGTATAGTGTCAATGATTGTTTGCACTGTACTCACTAAATGTCCGTAAGTTAATACATGTTTAATTTTGATAGTAAGGTATGACTCACAGATAACCTCATATAGATTCCGCATGATAAACATTTTGTTTGTATTCAAGTTTACTAAATTTTGCGGTAGGCATGCGGTGTGCGAGGAGTGACAACTGCAATCCGACTGGCGTGGATTGGAGTGGAGGTTATCTGTGGTATGATTTCAAGCAGGGACTCGTGGCTAAAATAAAACCGCTGCACGGCTCAATCAAACGTTAGCCATGTCAAAATATGTGGCTGCATGAACGTAGACAATCAAATGGAGTATCTAAGGTAGTGTATAACATATGACAGCCGCGACCAACGGCTTAACGTGCTTAAACTCTGTATGTAATGGATGGTCACCCATCCACGGACCCATCTTAGCAAGCGCGCCTTAACCTGAAGATCGACCCGTACGTCTGTTATTATTTAGCCACGATTTCCTCTTAGTACCTTGCCATCAAAGTACATTTAAGAAATACATGCACAAAGCTTTCTATCTGTCTATGTTACTGAAAAAACAATGTAAGGTCTTAACACCAAAATGTAGGTAGTTCATAAAAAAAGGATTTATTTTTATAATATATATATATATATATATAATGCTGGCTGTTTTAACCGATTGTATGTGTAAAAAGGTAATAAGTTAAAGAACTACCCATACTTCTAATATCAGTATCTTCTAATATTAAATCAGTATGTCTAAAAATCTAGAAAAATCTTATCAATTCTTATCTTCGAGTCTCATTCGGTTTACTTGTTACCTTTTTTGCATGTTTTAAATAATCTCGAATTTCTAATGGCCTATCCCTTAGAGTTTTGTTTCTAAATCTCATGAACTGACAACATTTTATGGGCTGCTGAAGTCATCTTTAATCTACTGTAAGAAAAAGACGGAGTTATGCAGGACAGATAGCGCCATCTATTTTTCGAAACAGTTTCGATCACTTTAATACTTCATTATACGGACCCTGATCAGCATCTTCAATGGATTTCAGAAAACAGTGAGGGTAGCTCGACAAGATATATCAATGTTAATATTAATCTTAACTGTAATATCTGTGTCATTGTTATCGAATAATATGTAGACGCGCAAAAATTAAGCGCCAAAAATATAAAAAAAAAATCGAATCTCTGTTCAAAATAAAAATTGCTACTTTTATTATGATTGCGTGGAGGCTATTTTCTAATAACATAATTCTCTGTTTACACGTTTTTGGTTATTTCTTATGGTGACTACCTCTTTGTAAATTGTATCATGGAAATGACCTCAAGTATTGTGGGTAAATTGTTTCTTGATTTCTTCGTGTCGTTAGTACAACAGAATTTAAAATTTTATTGGCCGAAAACTTAACTAAATAGGTTGTTATCACGATAAAAAGTACACAAGCACTCTTATAAAATCTGAAGACGTATAAATACAGTTTTAAGATTCTCACTTAATTGCTTCTTTGCTGGGTTTTCTGTTTTATTTCTTATTAATTCGTTTTACGGCGCGTTGTGGCTTTATTTTCATAGTTTTCTAGCTGTAGCTTATTAATTTATTTGTTATACAGTATGTAAAGTCAGGTAAATAGATGGTTAAGCAAATAGACTACCGATTTAAATAGTCCGTATTCCGTTCTTTCGTCATTCTTTGTCAGTAGTATGAAATAGCAAATCTTCGTAAGGTATGTCAATTTGCTCAACAATTAATTTTTCTGACGGTATGTGTGTGAATGCGAACTGAATTCTTCCGATACTACCTTACTTCCGGTATGCCAAATCAAATTCATTCCAATATGCTAGACTCTGCAACTTGATCAACACAGAGTTATTTAATAATCGCATTTTATAATAGACATAAGACTTTTTATGTGACATTTTGATGCTTGTTTACTTCTTAGATTGTGGGATTACAAAGTTACTTAAAAACTTAGACATCCTGATATATTTTCTAATCAAAGATTATTATAGACATTTACTTAGCAGACAAAAAGCCGAATATAATTTAAATACAACGATATTTAGGCTTGCTTGCACCACAAATCACCAAATGCGTTAAACAGGGGACCTAAAATGTTCGCTTTTACAGAGTCATAATACGATAATAATATGAATTACGTTACCATATATAAAATAGTCGCAAATCGACAATTTATATATTAACTGCGTCTGTGATCATTTTATGAATTTTAATTATGCATATTATTTTCTCATTATGATTCTGCTAAAGCAGCCATTTTAGGCCCCCTGAGCGGGAGTGCGCACGCGGTAGCATCGACGGTGCAATCGGCACCACGCTGATTCGCGCTCTAGCAAATGATGGTTCTGAGCGACGGAAAAGGATATGAAGCATTGAAAAATGCGATTCCGTGCTGCTAAATGAGGTTCAACCCTAATGCTAACCATTTTTAAAACATTGTTCTGTCTCTCTCAAACGTTTGAAGATGATGGCTGAGACAGAAGTGCTTTTGAAATATGTTAAGCATTCAACATATTAAGGGTGGAAGTGCAAGCCCTTGAACGCAGTCCAAATGTGCTGAGCGCGTTTAATTTCTTTAGTGAAATTCGCCCTAAGTGAGTTATGATGGAAGCGAGCCTCATATTGTATTCATTTATTTTTATAATCTAATTTAACCAGCATTTATTACTTGTATACTAATGATAACATTGTGAATCGCAGCGTAGATACATTGTCACTAAGACATCTATCTGTTAACGGATCTTGAACGTTATACATATTTATTCGGGTGGCTCTGAACTTTTCGGTCACTTGTAAGAACCTTTCACGACATTAGTCATTATTTGATTTAATTTAAGATTCAATTTGCATCGTCCTTTTACCGGCCAAAAAGTTTAAAGTGACCCATGTACTAGATTACGGATTTTTATATTAAAATAAATGAGCTTAACACTTAATAGGGTTGGATGCACTTAGTGAAATATTTGTATTTTGTGTGATGGTTCAAGTCTGACTGTTATGTTCCTATAGAGGCCTATGAAATAGGTTCGGAGGCCTAATCTTAGAGAAAAGAGTAAATTATTGTTTTAGGGTTATTTGGAAGGTGGTTGAGGGTTTCACACGGCCTACTGCATCGAAACACGATTTGAGACTTTTGACATCACACTGTAGATCTGTGTCGCTTTCATCTAAGAAATATTCGTTTTTTAATCTAAATAGACGATTTTTACAAATAAAAATATGTATGATGTATGTAGACAATGAAAAGGTGCTTCATAAAATCTCGAATTATAAACTGGTTGAATGTATCTACTGCATTGAATATAATTTATTAAATAATGTGTAGGATGATTTTGTTCTGACGACCTGACGCGTTATCTGTCACATGTGACTTTATTACTTCACAAAAAGATTTTTAATTTTTCTTAAATAATAAAGTCTGATGCAACCGGTCGGAACATTGCTTTTTTATAATTATATCTACATTGCAGCTAAACTAATGTAAAAAACACTTACCTATATTATAAATGGTGACTTGAAATTATTCGAAATTGTTTTGTTTCTAGCAATGCGTGAGGTGTTGTGTGTACAATATGTACGAAACTAGTGTTACCAGTGTTAAAAAATCTAATTATGTAGTTTATTGTTTAGGCTGGCAAGCTGGGCGGGTGGCAGAGTTTTGTAATAAGTTATAAATAACAAGGTACTAATGGTTTTAGAGAAAATAGTCATTATTAACATTATTGTAGTCATAACAACTTTAATATGTAATAGTAACAAACAAATTGTAGAAGAATTATAATTAATAATAACTTATGGAATAGATAAAGGCTCTTGACTAACACTACGCTACACTATCGGGTAATACGCTCCTTTGGCTTCGCCGTGGTCGGCTAGAAATTATGAATTAATCGGAGACAAATCACACCCTCATTATTAAAATATTGTACATAAACCGTTACAAAGAATATACAATTTAATTTAACAAGACCTGACGTTTTTCGAGCTAGCTAAGACTCATGGTTTAGCCAAAGCTATAATCTATTTTAAAAAGGCGTAAGAGTCCCTAGGTCTAATGTTCTTTGCGCCCTTTATGCCCTCAAGTTAGGTTAGTTAATAACGTGACAGTGCCGTTTGTCACCGCCCAGTTTACAGCTAGTCAACGTGACGGTATATGTGATAATGATAACTTGTTGCAATGACTGTTTTATATTAAATGTATCCGATATTGACGAAATGTTTTATTTGAAGTCCTTTCCTTCCTTTATTGTCATGGTTGACTGTTGAGCATCAGAACTTATGGTATGTAATTTTTTTTTTTTTTTGAAGTGGCCACTCGCAGTTGAACTCGACAAGGTTGCCAGACTGCTCAACCCGACTATCCTGTGGTGAACTCAAATTAATTTAAGGCCCCCAGTCAGGGTTTATAAACTATATTACAAATTAAATGACCGCTCGTTAAGGGTACCCTCTGTGGGGTTTGGACCTCGGCTTAGGCGTCATTGAGGGGAGGGCAGCTAGCGACAGACTTCGTGTGACTGCTGATTCGAACCCAATGATCGAAATGACCCATCTACTGGAGATTCTTTGCTTCCTAGAGGCTAAATACAATTTACAATGTAGTAGATACCTACTTTTCTTTCGGAATCAAGCTTAAATGAAACTTACTAAAAATAAAAGTCTATACATGTAAAAAGTCACGTAGCCTGCGGTCACAATAGTTTCGTTACATACGTTATATTATGACTCACAACGAGGGCTGGTGGTTCTGTCATGGTCTATGTAAACAATACTTAAATGACTGTGCGTAATAGTGATGACGACAACATGGTGACGTGACCGTGGAAAACAGTTGATCCGTATTGATGAGAACATCATCATCTGCCTAGCCTTTTCCCATCTATGTTGGAGTCGGCTTCCAGTCTTACCGGAAGCAGCTGAATACCTGTATTTTACTACATGAAGCGACTATGTATATCTGACCTCCAAAGTCGCCGACACATGTTGGCGGGTCGAAAGCGTTGGTGTGAAAGCCCTTTGCCGTATACTCACGTGACGTTATACCGCGGCGCTTTAAATAATAATAGGTTTGTATTCCCATTAATTAAAAATCATTGTTTCGATTCTTATCACAACTTCTGATTTCCTTATGATTGCAGATCGAAGATATCAGTTGTTTGTAGGGCTTCTGGTTTTCACAAAAATATAACTTATTTAAATACCTTGAGGAAGTTTTCAGTAAGAACCGAATACTTTTTTTGGCATTTTTCAAGAAGAAATTAGAGATAAGTAAATACAGACTTGTTCTAACGGCTGACACATATTATAAGGAAAATGTGGATGTCATACAGAGACATCCCTGTCTACCCACCTGGGAAATACCGGTGTTATATTATGCTATGAGGAAAACCTCTTATCTATGTAAAATAATATTGTGTGCTTTCCCATACTTAGAAAAATTGTCAAGCAAGAAAAACAATTATATTCACATGCTGAATGAGCATGTTCATTTCTTAGTAGGTCACTATAGTGACAAACTTATATATCTTGATATCAACAGTTTTATTGGTAATCTTAAGTCGACACGGGGTAATGTGTATCTACCTATTAGTTGTAGACACAAAATAGCTCGGCTATTAGTTTTTAATATTCACTCAGACATAAATAGTATGTCTATGTTTAGTTCTATTATTAACACTGCGACTATTAGTAAGACTACTAATATTGATTTTTACAATTATTTTACGAACGAGGATCCATGTGTAACTAAAGTAGATTCTCAAGTAGGGTCCACTAGTACTAGGGTCTCATTGTCTTGTAATGGCATAGGAGTCTTGGGGCTCACTCCGGATGCTCATTTAAACTAGTTAGTAAGACAACAGAAGATACCAGTAACAGTAATGTTACTATAACCAACAACACACAGGTACCTTCTTGCTCCCAAAAAGCTAGATGTAAAAAAGGGGCTAAGCAGAATTCCATGCAATTATTTCACCAGAATATTCAAGGCTTCGCTTCAAAGCAATTAGAAATTGAATTGTTTTTAGAAAAAACAAAGTTTGAAATAGTTTGTTTCACTGAACATTGGTTAAAAGACTTTGAAATGCTTATTAATTACGAAAATTACAGTGTGGGCAGTTGCTTTAACCGGAAAACTAAGATGCGTGGGGGTTCAATAATCTTAGTTAAAAATTGTATTGAATTTAAGTCTCGTAATGATATTGTTGATCTATCGGTTGAGCATAATATTGAACTGTCTTGTGTTGAGCTAGATAAGCATATAATAGTGTGCGTTTACAGACCCCCAAATTATCAGAACTACTCTTTATTTGAGTCAGTAATGGAGGATGCTTTAGCAAAACTTGCTACTAGTAATAAATCACTCGTTATCTGTGGTGACTTTAATGTTAATATTTTAGAGAAAAATTCAAATAGCAGTAGATTATTACATCTTTTTAAATCATTTAATTTGTTAAACGTGTTCTCGGAACCAACCCGAATTACTAAAAATACTGCTACATGTATTGATAATGTTTTTTGTTGTTGCGACTACTTAGATAAATCCATTGTAAATTACCTTTCTTCTGATCACAGTGGTCAAACCGTTGTTTTCGAGTCCTACACACCATTACAAAAAATCCAGATAAAGTCTAGACAAATAACATCCAGTAATTTGAATAATTTTAATAATAACTTAATTAGTAATTTAGGCATTCCGGGATATATTATTGAAAATGTAAATCAATTTTATGAGGAATTCTTTTCGGTAGTTTACACGGAGTTTAATAATACAATAAAAATGAAAACTAAATCTATTTACCCAAAGTTTTTGTTCAGTGACTGGGCAACTAAGGGTATTAGGAAAAGTAGGGAGCGATTGTTTGAGCTGTACGGCCTCAAGCCTTACATTAATTCAGAAACTTTTAATAAATATGTTGCAACATACTCAAAAAATTTTAAAAACACTTGCAAGGTTGCTAAAGCCTTATTCATTAGCAACAAGATTAAATCCGCAGATAATAAAATAAAGACGGTTTGGAAAATTATCAATAGTGAAACTAATAGAAATAAAAAATACAATAATGATATCACATTAGAAACCTCACGTGGTCTTCTAAGCTCTAAAAATGAAGTTGCTCAAGAATTTGTAGATTTCTTTACCAGTATCCCACTTAAAACTACTGAAACCTTAAATTCCTCACCCTTGCTTTCTATTGATTTATTAAGAGCAAATGTTTTAGCCTGTCCGGTTGAGTTTCAATTTAAACATATAAACCCCATAACTGTCATTAAAGCCTTTAAGGAAATCAAAATCAAATTAACAGAAGATCTATGGGGAATGTCTATTAAAGTTTGTCAAGCTATTATTGAGACTATAGCACCGTACTTGGCTTTAATATTTAATTTGTGTGTGGACCAAGGCGTCTTCCCGGACCTTATGAAATACAGCAAGGTAATACCACTTTTCAAATCCGGGGACAGTAAAGATACGAATAATTATAGACCCGTATCCGTATTGCCGGTTTTCAGCAAGGTGTTTGAAAAGGTAATGCTTAATCAGATGCTTAACCACTTTAATACCAATAAGATCTTACATGAGAAACAGTATGGTTTCACCAAAGGACGTTGTACGACTGACGCCGGTGTCACATTATTAAAACACATATTCACTGCGTGGGAAGAGGCACAAGATGCCATAGGAATCTTCTGTGACCTCTCGAAAGCATTTGATTGCGTAAGCCACGAAACCCTACTCTTTAAACTTGAGCATTACGGTTTGGGGAAACTTGCGCTCAGTTTAGTGAAATCGTATTTGAACGATAGACATCAGCAAGTACAAATAAATGGTGTCAATTCAATGGGTTTAAAAGTAAGGATGGGTGTACCACAAGGCTCTATATTGGGTCCTTTCCTCTTTCTAGTCTATATTAATGATCTACCCCATTTATTTAAAAACCAACCTCAAATGGTGTTGTTTGCCGACGATACTTCTTTGATATTTAAGATAAACAGACGTGCCACAATTCTTGACGACGTAAATAGCGCCCTACTGCAAGTCCATAATTGGTTTACCGCGAATAATTTAGTATTAAATGGGAAAAAAACTAAGTGCATAAGATTTGCCCTACCAAATGTCAAAACTAGTGATTGTGACATAGTATTGAATCAAGAGAAACTAGAATTCGTCGATGAAACTGTTTTCTTAGGGATCACGCTCGACTCAAGGCTACAATGGGGTCCTCATTTAACATCTCTTGCAGGACGGCTGAGTTCAGCAGCATATGCTGTTAGGAAAATCCGTCAATTTACTGATGTAGATACCGCGAGGCTAGTCTATTTTAGTTATTTTCATAGTATTATGTCTTACGGTATTTTACTATGGGGACGGGCTGCAGACATCGAGTCTATATTTATTCTGCAGAAAAGAGCCATCAGAGCCATATATAATCTATGTAGGCGCGATTCTCTAAGAGAACTGTTTAAGGAAATTAACATCATGACAGTACCTTGCCAATACATCTATGAAAACATCATGTACGTTAGGAAAAATCTGCATTTATTTAGTAAAAGAGGTGACAGACACCACTATAATACTAGAACCAGGGACCATCTAGTTCAGCCAGGTTTCAGGCTAGCTAAAGTAGACTCATCTTTCATGGGGTACTGTTTAAAATGTTACAATAAAATTCCTCCCGGCATTCTACAACTGAATGAGACGAAATTTAAATCTTGTATAAAACGCACACTATGTAGGCAAGCATACTATAAGTTGGGAGATTACATTGATGATAAAAATGCTTGGCTCAATGCTGGTCCTGCTCCACAACCATAGGGGCAAACTAATTGATTACTTTGTGAAGTTATTGTGGAAGCTGCAGAAGATTGTAAACATATCTTTGCATTGTATAGATTCAGTCTCTTAGTATTATATAATTGCATAGCACATGTGTGAGTTCTATGTACGATAAAGCTACCATTTACATCTTTTACTGACTCGAATTTGCCCTGGCGGTTGAGAAATGTCATGCTCACTCAAATGTCTCGCTGATGGTGGCGCGTGTGTCGGGTCGTTTAGTTCCCTCCAAAATGGTTGAGTTGAATGATGGCTGATCCATGCGTCATGTTCGTGAACGGGCGCTGTCAGTTGTGACTGGTCATCTCGCAGCTGCCATGGATTATTGTATTTTTGAATTGTTAATTTTATCTTTCTTATTCTGGACGCTCTTACTCGCACGTCTTTCTACATCGTTCTCACATGTATGTTTAATCTCGACATGAATGATGTAACCGAGACTTTGTAACAACATAATGATTTAAAAGAGTGTCCATGGAGTTTCTTGCCCATTCTTCTCCATAGAGATCTACGCTTTCGAATGGGCAACTACAGTACTTTCACAAGTTATTATGCCCTGTGACTGGGACTGTAGCTTAGTTTATTTTTTTGTGTTTTGACATTCAAAAGTGCCTGTAATGGTCTAATTGAAATAAATGCTTTGAGTTTGAGTTTGAAGTAGGTAGATACATACATAGTCACCTAATCATTGTATGACAACGCATCGAGGTGTTCACTAGAACTTCAAAGTCCATACTATACCATTACGGACAGACGAGCCTGTCACGTGTGATCATCAGGATGCCGTCGGAGCTGCCGCACACGGCGCACCATTTCATCCTCAGATGAAATAAATACTGGTTCGGCTTCCATCCAGATGCACAAAGAATACGTGTTCGGCAAACACCTGGACGTGAGAACTGTTTTCGAAATCCCCAAGAATTTCATTCATATCAACGTGGTACAATCATGGTATGGGCGGGAATACGTCTAGGCGGGAGAACTGACCGCGTTTTGGTAAAAGGCAAATTAACGGCTGCAAAATACGTGTTGACGCGCTGGCACCTGTTGCTGGCAAATGCTTCAAGATTTTATGCATTTATGCTTTGAGGTAGCTAATTTAAACCTGGGTTTCTTATGGTTATTAAAGGTTATGAAGGTACAATAACTGATTAATCGGCTTCGACTTCGGCTTCGCGTCGGTCGGAGGCTACTAGATGGGTGACCTGCATTTACACCGTAAATCACGGTATAAAATATAAGGGAAAAAAATCACGGATTGGTATTGACTAGCTAGTAGTGTAGAAGTACATTGTCATACGTAGAAAACCACTAGAAAACAGTCAGTACTAAGTAGTCACATAAGATAAACGATCTCTATGAGTTCTATGATCATAGCCGAATAGTGCCAATATTTGATAAAACGTTGTAATCATAGATTAGATTACTAATAAACTTACCTAAAACTATTAGATATCTAGCGTTAGTTTTTCCCTTTATTTATTTTATTTACATCCGCGAATGTTCACTCAACTAATCGGAGCGGTGACGACTTAACAATAACCGCAGTAGGTACCTACAGTCAGAAAATACGGAAATATTAGAGATCTTTTATACTGATTATTTAGATAACGATCGATAGTAGCACTGAAATCACTGCAAAAGCTATAGGGACATTCCCGGCAGACAGCGAACTTGAAATAGTAAAATATTTAAGTAATTTATTATCAAAATTAAACACATTCATGACAATATGTATGTTAGGTGTCTACCATAAGGGAACTTCCACAGACACAGATCCCGTTATACAAATGATAAATAGATGATAATCAGTAGCTTAGAGACCTACGAATGGTCCCTGAGGGATACCTCGTAATTGAAACAGCTTTGAATTGATTTTAATTTATTTAGAACTGATTTTGACATTTGGTCCAATATAATAAACATCATTTTATTTTATTTTTTACATTTTAGGAAAGCTTACAAACAATAACATTATAATAACATTAAATAACTAAATTGCTATTTATAAGCTTCCACAGATAGGAATAATGGTAAGGATTAAAAGATTTAATAAACACAAAGCTTTGTTTCATCCATGACCGTTTCTTATGCTTTACTTTGCTTGACCGTATACTAGAAAACAAATTACATACGTTTAATTTGTGTAGACTTTCGTACTCTAAAATGGGTATTATGGGTACTTTATATTCAATTCCTTCCTATATACCTAATGTATTTAATTGCTGTTGTTTGCTGCAAAAATCCGATGTAATTTCTGGTGTCTTTATTCCCAAATTGGTTAAAATTAAACTGATTAGATATCGATGACCATCAACATTTCGCACTGTCGGCAAATGTTAACAAAAGTCCAATAAATTAATCCATATCTTATCGTGCTAATTAATTGATATTTATCTCAATGATTACCGTGATTGGAGCTTCTAGTCCTAAGTGGAAGTTAATATGGTAGCCGCGTTTTCGGCAACGATCAGTAGTATCTAAGATGTTAATGAAATCGGGCTTGCTACTGTTACTGGTGACTGTTCTTCAGGTAAACTTTTACTACTAATTTATTATTAGAATGATTTTGCCATGGAATATAGGGGTTCACACTACTACACCATGTGTTTCTAAGTGGCGTAGTAATGAGATGCATCAACTCTTATTTTTATTAGTTCTTTGCTTGAGTGCTTCTGGAGTAGGAGCATCCCCAAACAACTTTATCTAACGTAGAATTCGCATTTTGCAGGTATCCGGGCGTTACAAAAACGTGGAACCAGACTTCATTGAGAATGTAATCAAACGCGGTTAGTACCATTTAAACCTATGCCATTCCACGCTGTCTATAATCCTGCCTGTCTTCAGCACATAGGAGGAAATCCTAACTCTTAACCACGAGCTACACATCTAAGCGTCACGCGACTTGTGATAGCGACTGCGGTGAAAACTAATGAAAGAATTTGCTTGGCTCCGCAAGTCGTGTCCCTCGAGGTCGTGAATGGATACTTTATGCGAATATAGTTCTACATCTTTCGTACGTCTCACACCTTCAGAGAGACGTGACCAGAATTCATGTGGTCACTTGCTGTAGTCTCCTCTTCACAAAAAAATAATAATATCGCAGTGCCTTGTCCCTCTAGAGTCCGAGGCGCTAGCTTCGTCTCCGTCGGGGTCACGTATAGTCTCAGGCTGGGAGGCACAGCCGGGCCAGCATCCTCACCATGCAGCTCTTCGTATGGTGAGCCCCATCGGTGGCGTGAGTGGCTGTGGAGGATCCATCGTGTCTAAGGAGTGGGTCATCACTGCCGCGCATTGTACTGCTGGGTAAGGACTGATTAATGTCGAATATTGTGCTTTTAGCATTAGACACAGGAAGTTTTAGTAGCCGTGCTTTGTACAGTGGTTAGCTTAAAAAGTATGAGATCATCGTTGAAGAATAGATCTTCTGGGGTACAGCGTAAGTTTTACATTCCTTTATCGATAGAGCAAGCAATCGTATTGCTAAGATAACTAAGTGTAGGTACCGTTCGACCCCGAACCTCACTGGTTCCAGTAACGTGGCTGCCAATTGCCATGGATGAGCCATGAATGACTAGTCAATACATTTTCTCATCATAATATTCATCTTCTTATTTCTAACACAAACATTTTGTTCTTCAGTCGCTTGACCGTAGTCGTCCGCGGAGGCGTGGTGTCCCTCACCAACCCGGAGTACATCTATGAGACCACGGAGTACTACAACCATCCTCAATACAACGACAATCTGCCGGCCGTAGTGCAGCCCCACGACATCTCTCTGGTGAAGGTGCCGCGCCCCTTCGTTTACAGCAGTGAGTGTTCATGTATTTACTATTTCAGCGTCATCATCATTTTCGCTTGGAATCACCTACTGTTGGGTATATTTTCCCTTTATAATGCCATGTTTTCGGTTCCAAGCGTCCCCCATCCAGTTTCCCGCGATATTGATGATATCAACAATCCAACACGGACGGCCTTACGTGATGGAGTAATCGATCACTTCCATCAGCCATATCTGTATTATTATTTAGTTTAAATGATTTAAACGTGCCATATATTCGGGATCATTAAGTTGAAATGGGAACGCTGAATGATGGCCACATTTCCTCTGATAGTGCAATGAAGCTAAAATGGGAAGCTTTTTTAGATGATTTTTCTGATATTAAATTTGAATTTGAACTTGAATAATTATTTTAAGAATCATAGTCACGGCGAAAAAGCAACAATGCCAACATAACAATAAACAGGGCGACTGCCTAGCTAGCTTGCCTAGCTTGACACTGTTGCATCAGCAGTCTGCCTATGTTACAAAGAGTTTTCTAGCGGCGCCTTCTTCTCTCATATGCCATATTCTCCCAGGGTTGCTGAAGGCCATCCGCGTACAGTCGCGCGCTGATGCATACCGGGACTACGATGGCGAGGTGTTCTACGCCAGCGGTCACGGCAGGACATGGACTCTAGGTCAGTACCTATCTCTCATATCACGAATAGAATTAACTTCTAGTTATGTGCTATTGGAGAGCAGTAGGCCCCAGTAGTAATAGCCCCAACTTACAACTAGGAGTTGTATTGTTATTACATTATCTCTGCTCTCAAAACTGTAAAGGCAAACGTCGTGAGGAAAGCGGCTCTCCTAGTACCACAAATTCGAAGACATGTGACATCTACAAACCAGGATCTAGCGCCATCTCTTTCTCACTCTCGGAATAGTACTAAAACATTGCTGCTAACACTACTAACAGATCATGGTAACCCCCCAGTACTGAGTCGGCGTAGTAGATTACAGCCCAATCCAATGGGATT
Source organism: Standfussiana lucernea (assembly GCA_964057025.1). Classification (NCBI taxonomy): domain Eukaryota; kingdom Metazoa; phylum Arthropoda; class Insecta; order Lepidoptera; family Noctuidae; genus Standfussiana; species Standfussiana lucernea. The sequence goes on from OZ059805.1 coordinate 1,388,482, forward strand.
CGGCAGAAATTTCTCTCCTCTATGAATGCATAGAGGAGAGAAATTTCTCTATGAAAGGTATTGGCCCAGCAATGAGAGCATTTTAGGCTGGTTATGCCATGCTAACCGACGCTAGGAGAAGAAGGAGTTAGTGGGGCTGTTTAAGGTACCTATTTTGTGCTCTTGTTTTATAAATTTATAACACGTCATCATCAAGTGGGAAAAATACATCAATAATGTTATCAGTGACTGCCAAGCAAAGATAATAATCTTACGCCTCGCACGATTTATAATCACAAACGGTAGGAAGAACTGATCAAGATTGCTATTCAATTAAATTATGATCTCATTATGATAGTACGAAAACAAAGTACTTTTTATCTAGATCGAAAAATCAGTGGCGTAAGTTTGGAACGGATTGGAAAAATAACAACAGCTACAAGCGAGTAGCTACAAATACATATTCTTAAATCGTAATTAGGTAAAGCCCGTCTTCGCTAATACGGTGCCACTTAAATTTGATCCCTACCTAACTTAAAATGCTTTGTTGTTTGATTAAAATGCTCATCGCCTATTTTTACAAATCCAACAGCCAACAGTGCAATATTTATTTAATACCAGCTTATGCCCGCGGCTTTGCCCGCGTGGAGTTCGGTAACTGTCCCACGGGATCGTACTACAGGGATAAAAAGTATCCTATATGTTAATACAGGTTATAAACTATCTGTGCACCAAATTTCATCCAAATCCGTTCAATAGTTTTTGTGTAGTAGTTAGTAAGGATATCTTTATGGACAACAAACCAAGTTACTGCAAATCTGCAGTTAAACATCGAATATTGCTGCTAAAGTTGGATATTTTATCCTAATAAACCCTGTCCCTCCCGTCTCTTGTCCTCCTGGCAATTGGCTCGCCCTCTATTGCATGGGACTTAAAACATAACTGGCCAAATGTGGGTGTTACTATTAAGTACACCTCTGCCTAACCCTTCGGCGATTACAGGAGTGATGTTATGTTTATCCTAATATTCCAGGATCCGTAACCGAGGTGCTGAGATGGGTGTACCTCCGCGCGATCTCCAACTTTTCGTGTGCGGGCACGTTCGTGAGCGGCATCATCACCGACACCTCCATCTGCGCACGGTTCTACAACGTCACCTCTCAGTCTACTTGCCAGGTAAGCTCTTCACTCGGTTATGCAAGGTGGAAGGGTTACCGACGCGAAAATAAAAATAGAATAAAACTAGTAAAAAAAAATAATTAAAAAAAAAAAATAATATGTGTTAAATTGCTACCTACCTATAAATAGAATTTAGTTTTTAAGTATTTACGAAATTTAAGAATGAGTGTATAGAGACTCACCGACCCCACACTCAAACCATTACTACGGTTTTGTGGGGCTTAGTTTATAAGTTTACTTACCATTGTGTGAATTTTAATAAATAAATAATAATAATAAACAGTTACCACATACTCAGTAGGTACATCATTCTGTGTATGTGTCTATGTGGTAACCGTTTTCGCGTCGGTGTAACCTCCACCCTGCTGTATTCTACATCATTTTACATGAAGAGCGAAGGTTTCTTTCGTATTTAAGTGAAAACAGGCTTGAAATGGCTTCGGTGGGTTTTTCCGCCATTTTTTCTCCCCCATAATACTACAAAGTAGAGCTGGGTGGGCGTTTTGGGTTGACTGTTATTATTTTGGCGTTCAAAAAGTGCTGATATTCAGCCTATTTTGAAATATTAATTTTGATTTTCATCTCTCGATTCTAATTCTCGTTTTCACTTAAACTAAGCAACACCTCAATGAAAATCTATTAATTACGGGGTGGGGTGGTTCCATACCGTTTCGACCGTGTAGGTTTTTCACTTTTGTAGGGAAAAGCAGTTTTTTTTTTTAATAACCGACGAAAATTTCTATGTGGGGGGGTTTAGAATGATGTACTGAGTATGTGGTTTCCGTTTTCGCGTCGGTGTCCCTTCCACACTTACACCCCGATAATTGCACTGTTGGGATTTTAATTCTCACCGCTAATCCGAAGGTTGGACACAGGTTGGATGAGAATCCAACTGAGTACCTACTTTAATTTAAGCATCCATTAAGGTGTATGTCGCCTAAGAGGTAGTGAAAACGGAAATAAAAGTCATTTCCTAATCCACTCTGCGACGGTCTCTTCATAGTATAAAGAGGATCCCCTCTTTATACTATGGTCTCTTCCTTCATTTTGTTTCACAACTTTTTCATGTTATCAGGGTGACAGTGGAGGCCCATTGGTGCATGTTGGTTCCGACGGCGTTCCAACCCTCGTCGGAGTAACCTCCTTCGTTGCTGGCGGAGATTGGGGCTGCCACTCTGGCTTGCCTGGTGGTAATATTTGTATTTATTTTCAGGGCTGGGCAAAATTCATGCTTTGCTTTAATTGAAATACAAATTACAAAAAACTATCTCGCAAGTACTTAGCAATTTTTATTTGAATTACAAAATACTATTAAGAATAAAAAGTAATCCAGGCCAGCATGGGCTAAAAAGTAGTGTAAAAGAAGAATAATCAGTAAAACCAAAGTTTCATTCCATGAACACTAGATTTTTAAATGTATTGTCAGACAAACAGCCTCTTGTTGGAGAATGAATAAAACCTGCTAAAGAAAACAATCTTTCTACAGGTCCTGATGAGGGCAAACTTGTGTTAAATTGTATGAACACATTTTTTATATTTGGATATTGGATTTTTCTTTCATTTTTTGGTTAAATGTATTTATGTTAAAATGTATTTTGAAGCCATAAGTATTTGAAATACCTACTAACTACAAAATACTTCGGCGTCGCGTACAAATTACATTTGAAACACAAATACCAAATAGGTACGTTTTTGTATTTCAAGTACGTATTTTAATTACAAGTAATTCAAATACTGCCCAACCCTATTCATTTTATGCTTGATTTGTACTAAGCACTACTGATCTGTATTAAAATTGATTGAATTTTGCCAGGTTTCATCCGTCCGGGACCTTACCTATCATGGTTCGAAGAAGTTACGGGTATTGACTTCGAAAATCTACAAGAAGATGAAGACAATGAACAATCAACCACATTGCCTCCTACGGCACCTGAGGATTCTGATGAAGATAGTGTAGAGAACGACACCGTTCCACCCGAATCCGAAGAAGTTGAGCCGGACTCACCGGAGGATTCTTCTGAAGAACAGAAGCCTGATATACCTGATGATTCTTCTGAAGAACAGAAGCCTGAACCAGAGGATTCGTCAGAAGACTCCGATAGCTCAGATTCTAATGACGATGAAATTTCGCAACTTCTGAAACGCCTCGAAGTGAAAGTCAAAGTCAAGGTCAGGTTTAACAAATACAAGGTCAAGAAGGAAGTCGAAAAGGAGAAGGAGATTAAGAAACATCATCATCATTAATTTAAGTGAATGAAATAAAATTGCGAAAGTCTATTTTTAGATTTTGTTTATTTACTTTTTAAATGTTTGACCTTTGTTTGCGTAATAAAATGTAATCGAAATAATGGTGGTGTTACCACATTTTACTGGTTTCAAAAAACATTAAGGAATAGTTCCACTGCAAAACACTTGCTTCTTTAATAATTGTAAAGTTTTACAGCATCTTTACTCTTGCAATCATAAATATGCAATAAATTGATCAAGATTCATACAAAAAGTTTTATTTCTTTCTACTCAGATCTGTTTTAAAAGCTAGCAACATCCACCCGTTGTGTCATCTTAAGTCTTTTACGTCATTCTCACTCAAGTATTGGAATCTCAAGCATGTAACTTTCGCGATTTATCATAAAATTTATGAATAAACATTCCTTTTTGAAATGAAATGGAGGGATCGAATACTAAAGGTAAGTTTTAGTGCCTTTTATAACTTTAAACACTTTAATATGGGAATATTAAAGTGTTTAAAGTTAATATTTAGTCATGTTTTGGGTGCAGAACCTGTCATGAGAATGTGTGGGCGATTCTTGTAAGTTATCATGAATTATCTTTTGTTTGTCCTGCGCCTCGCCTTTGTAACTTAACTCTAACTTGATGCTGATTGAATTTATATCGAAGAAGTTTACAGATAAGCCTTAAAAACCAATTTGAAGTAATGTCAACTAGTTTTTAGTGGCTATGTTTACTTCCGCGACGTAGGTTCTAAGTTGAAGGATTTATCGTAGTTTATATTTTTCCTCGTTAAAACCAATATATTAGAAAGGTATTTGACATTCAACTGCAACCATTCATGAAAAAAATAAAAGTTTACTATAATCTAATAGATTATAATCTTTGACTCAGGTAGCCAATTTAATTTATTCAGTAAACCACAAATAACAATTAACGTGACTATTAAACTGGTTATTTGCATCAACAAAGCCGTGGCGAGGCCTCTAAAAAGTAATATTCATAAAGTTTAATAAACATTGATCTGATTTTGACGGGGTTATGGTTCTCTTCACCTTGAAAGTTATTCTTTTATATTATGATAGCATAAAATACTACTTCTGTTGATATTTGAATGCTTAAAACACAGTTTATTTGTTTCCAAAGTAGCTGTACCCCAACCAAATGTGTATCAATGCCAATATTATATGAGTTCTGGTCGAAGCTTATTTAACACTCAAAGAATAATGACACAACTAAGAAGAAGAATGGCATTCAAACTTATAGATAACTAAACTCTTTACTTCTGCTAAAATCTCTGCGCCTTGAGCCTGGAATTGACAAATTAAATAAGAATTTTACTATAGAATATTTTAAATTAAAATTACCAAAATACTTTTTACAAGTAGCAAAATTTTAAAGTTGAAAGTAATTTTTTATGTGTTTCCCACAAATGTCTTGCCTGCTGTAGGTTTATACAAAATCGAAATATTTATAATACCTGGGAATACTACATTTTATACACACTAAGTATATTTTTTTATGAAATTCTGCGAAATCAGGAAATATATATATTATGAGAAGCCGCTTCCACACTTTTGTACCTTTTGCTGGAAATAATGCATTTTATAAATATACATCCAAATATCCAATCACTATAAGTGATAAGTTAGAATTGTTATTTATTTTCAATAACTAAGTAAAAAGCTTATAAAAGTAAATCCAAGTCCCTATCTACCTAGCCTTTTCCCAGCTACTCTGAAATTGGCTTCCAGTCTCACACGATGCAGCTGAACACCAGTATTTTAAGACTAAATAAATCTCTTTGTTTCAAATATTTCGTAGCCAGTCATAGTAAGTGAGGAACTGCATATTTGTAAAATGACCTTTGAATGATATTTGTGTTGTCCTTGGAAAGTACGTAACAAACTTAATTCTTCGCCAACCCCACTGTTATTTCTAACAAACCTTTGAACCTTCACTTGATGATGATGATGACTTACAGAGTCCCTCAGCTGTGCGGGGTGCTTGAACGACATCGGTGATGATGACTATGTGTCCGCACTCAACCAGGATTGGCACAAGGACTGCTTTCGGTAAGATATTGTAATTATTATTATTTTATAGCCTGTATTGTACCACTCCTAGGCAGGGGCTACTAGGCTATTAGTGGAAAACTTCGAATAAGTAAAACTAGAGCTCAATTTATGTAAGTTGCTCACTAGCACTTCATTACTGTCCAGTATAAAGGCCAAAGGAAAATAATTATAAACTCAACAAATTTTTTAGAAGTTGTGATGTTAACTTTTTTTTTTTTGGTTATCCCGCATTGTCCTACTCCTAGGCAAAAGCTTCCCCCACCTCCCACTTCTCATGATGGTGTGTCCCGCCATCTTCTGGTCTGCCACGGACCCCGACTATGTTAACTGATTGACTTTACTTGTATTAACTTTATAGTGTGAGTTTTATTAAATACCAATAAAACGCAAATAAAGTCATTGGCTTATTTTCCAGGAAAACTAAATTACATTAATCTTTTTGAAATTTGTGTTGTTTGAATCAATGTATAACATTACTACTATCAATCAAAATAACAGGAAAAATTAACCATAGCTTATTTATTTATCAAACAACATTGTATTTGGAATAACAGTAAGTGTTAGGAAATAGAACATGCTTTGGTCTATAAAACAAATATATAATCCGTCGATAGAAAATCGATGGATATATAACTGTTTTCCATCGATTCTGTAAGCTTAAACACGAATAAATTCGGCGCGTTTATACGCTCAAAGTCTTCCCTAGCCTAATGGTAATTTAAATCATAACAAGTAGGAACTTAATTATTAAATTAAGATCGAGTCGTCACCGTTTAAAAATAAGCATAATCCAATAGTAGTTCCAAAGCTACGTCACAGATCAACATTCACCATTTCTTAGAAACCACTCGCATGAGTAATTTCATAACTTGGTATCATATAGCATAATAGCATGCAATACTTTAAGTTGGGTGGTTCTAATACTTTAAGGGAGTTCCCCTACAAAAGGTTATAGGCGGCCATTTATGCTTTTAACTGCCCTACGTGTTTTATGCCTCGCACACAAAGTTACGTGATAACGTCATATGGATCACGTCACGCTCCAGAAAGTTATGGGGTCGCATCATTATGGCTTCCCATAAACCTAATGCCTAATAGACTAGCTATCGATCGGTTATTTACGTTCTCGTAAATATCGTTCACAATATCAAGTATAATCTTATACATGTTAAATGCTTTAAAAACCTTTTAAAGCTGACCCTTCCTGGCTTTTCAAAGCTTTTACTGGTAAAATTCCTTCCGTTTCAAGAAGTGATGATTGGCAAGCCTAAAGTTCGGTATTTGGACTTACATACAAAAAAAGTATCTACTTCGAAAGGCTTGCGCCCATTTAGTGGCAAAATGCTCCCCGCTCCATGATGTAGCCAGTATTGAACGTACTTTTCGCAGCTTAATCGGTTTTATTGCATATACAATAAAGCTCTTTCTGCTGCTGCAACTGCTGAGCTTGAGGTTGTCCTGGGTTCGATTCCCACGTCAACAAGATGTTATCTTTAGGTTGATAGCAATAGGCTCGCCACCTTTTATATGGGACTCGGAACATAATTGGCGGTATGTGGGTGTTCTTCGGGGATTACAGGTATGATGTTATGTAGGTATGTCATGGACGGGTTCAAGCCTATTCCGCGACAATAAGTGATCACCAGTGATCGGAATAGGTAGAGCTAATGTGCCTAAAGTTCAAGGAACAGAAACGAAAAGTGGAGACTTCCTTACGACAATTTTTTTTTTTCGAAATATTTGTTCCGAATGTCGGAACATTACTTAAGTACAACTAAAATTAATAAAGTAAAACAACTATCGAATACATATTGACTGTTTCTTTAAAAAAAAAGTGCACGATTTTTATTGTTTAAAAAAAATATAGGTAATCTCCTTATCTTCGTTTGAACGCCGTAAGTAAGTGTGGACGCTAATTTAATTTTCATACCAGCTTCTTTACCTGAATAAAGTTAATAACAATAGAAAACGTATCTGCTGGCTTTTTGAGAACGTTCTCCTTGATGTCGAAGTCAGTTAAAAAGGAAAAATAATGAATTCTATTAGTTTACTGTACTGATTAATAAATAACATTATTATTAAATGTACTTAACTGATTCCGAGACATTTCCGAGTTTCAGAAAATAATATTCGGAAAAAAAAATTTTGTCGTAAAGAAGTCCCCACTTTTCGTTTCTGTTCCTTGAACTTTAGGTACATTAGCTCTATCTATTCCGATCACTGGTGATCACACCATACGAGTAGCATAACCTTTCGAAATGTTACTATAAAATATAACTCTTCCCACCGCTTCGGGGACTACTGGTGTGATATTATGTTATGAGGTCACTCACCCCTCGCAATCTAGCTCGAGACAAACAACTCAATCCCTAAGTATTTTTGGCAACCTCCTTGCTTCATGAACTTGAATATGAGGCCAACAAATAAGTTTTCCGAGCTATTCGATTTTTTTTTCTCGGACAGTTGCCAAATATTTTTTGCCTTTTCTAGTCCAGCAAAGGTCATACTTTCTTGCCTTGGACGAGGAAATAAGGTGCCAAGTTTTTAAAAGGTCTTCAGTACCTAAATAATTCGATCATTGTAATGCCTAACAGTCGTTGATAAAACTATCTACTGGTTTCGCTTGCAGGAACTAACTACTTCAAGAATTCTAGACCTTAGTAACATGTCCCAATCTTCTTCTTTATCGTGTGGTAAGTGCCTAACCTAGTTACTGAGTTTTTTAGCGTTTAGAGCCCATGGGCTCTAACTTGGCTTTACGTGCCGTCGAGAAATATCTCTCAGGCAATGACGTGTCCTAATGAAAAATCAATCAAAACTGTTCTCTTTCACAACATCTTCCTAACTTTTATCCAAATTGATCACCCATCATCATCTGCCTAGCCTTTGCCTAAATAAATTTTTCAGTCTCACCTTGCAGCTGAATACCAGTACTTTACATGGAGCTACTGACCTCCAACCGACTTAGTACTAGGTCATACGATACCCCCTGGTAAGACTGGTTGTCAGCCTTACCAAGGGAAAAAGTCTACGAAGACAGCCAGCGGAATCAAACTCAAACTCAAAGCATTTATTTCAATTAGACCATTACAGGCACTTTTGAATGTCAAAACACAAAAAATAAACAAAGCTACAGTCCCTGTCACAGGGCATAATAACTTGTGAAAGTACTGTAGTTGCCCATTCGAAAGCGTAGATCCTATGGAGAAGAATGGGCAAGAAACTCCATGGACACTCTTTTCAATCAATATGTTTTTACAAAATCTTGGTTACATCATTCATGTCGAGATTATACATACATGTGAGAACGATGTAGAAAGACGTGCGAGTAAGAGCGTCCAGAGTAAAAAGATAAATGAACAATTCAAAAATACAATAATCCATGGCAGCTGCGAGATGACCAGTCCCTACTGAAAGCGCCCGTTCACGAACATAACGCATGGATCAGCCATCATTCAACTCAACCATTTTGAAGGGAACTAAACGACCCGACACACGCGCCACCATCAGCGAGACATTTTAGTGAGCATGACATTCTCTCAGCCACCAGGGAAAATGCGAGTCAATAAAAGATGTAAATGGTTTATCGTACATAGTACTCACACATGTGCTATGCAATTATACAATACTAAGAGATTGAATCTATACAATGCAAATATATTATGTTTACAATCTTCTGCAGCTTCCACAATAACTTCCCATGGTAACCAATAAGTTTGCCCCTATGGTTGTGGAGCAGGACCAGCATTGAGCCAAGCATTTTTATCATCAATGTAATCTCCCAACTTATAGTATGCTTGCCTACATAGTGTGCGTTTTATACAAGATTTAAATTTCGTCTCATTCAGTTGCAGAATGCCGGGAGGAATTTTATTGTAACATTTTAAACAGTACCCCATGAAAGATGAGTCTATTTTAGCTAGCCTGAAACCTGGCTGAACTAGATGGTCCCTGGTTCTAGTATGATAGTGGTGTCTGTCGCCTCTTTTAATAAATAAATGCAGATTTTTCCTAACGTACATGATGTTTTCATAAATGTATTGGCAAGGTACTGTCATGATGTTAATTTCTTTAAACAGTTCTCTTAGAGAATCGCGCCTACATAGATTATATATGGCCCTGATGGCTCTTTTCTGCAGAATAAATATAGACTCGATGTCTGCAGCCCGTCCCCATAGTAAAATACTGTAAGACATAATACTATGAAAATAACTAAAATAAAAATAACTAAAATCACCTAATAAACTGTGATGCCGATTCCATGCAGTGATATACCTGTTAAAGTGTGCCTTGTGAAGCATTGATCATGTGATCATCTTTTGTCGCCGCTGCTCAGGTGCTCAGTATGCGACGCGCAGCTGTCGACGTGGTACTTCGAGAAGGCCGGCCTGCTGTTCTGTCAGAACGACTACTGGGCGCGCTACGGCGAGAGCTGCCAGCAATGTGCACAGGTAATATACAAGGTGTTAACGGACCCTTTACGAAGCCGTCAACCAAGCATTCTGTACATCAAACTAAGAAACTCAACGCAAAAAATATTACTGGGACAAGACTTCTTTTTTTTAACCGACTTCAAAACAAGGAGGAGGTTCTCAATTCGGTTGTATGTTTTTTTTTTTTTTGTGTTTGTTACCTCATATCTCCGTCATTTATGAACCGATTTGAAAAATTCTTCTTTTATCTGAATGGATCTACTTCCCGATTGGTCCCATAGAAATTTCATCAAAATCGGTACAGCAGTTTGGTTTTGAAATCAAAATAGCTGGAAAAAATGTCATCCAAGTAAAAGAAATTGCGAAATTGATACTTGACAAGGATTTGTGTGTGATACGATAACTAAAAAGGGTAAAATAAAAACTTTTTTGCAAAAAAAAAACCGACTTCCAAAAAAAACACTAAAAAAGTGGAAAATAACTTTACTTTCGGAAGTCGGTGGCTTAAAAGTCAATGAAACAACCAATAGTCACCGACTTCCGAAAGTAAAGTTATTTTCCACTTTTTTAGTATTTTTTTTGGAAGTCGGTTTTTTTTGCAAAAAAGTTTTTCGGGTGACTAATCACGGTTTACGGTAGGACTCAATATACCGCACTAAAAACATTGTACTGATGGGTAGTATTTAAAGTAAAATTATAACATTAAACACATGTTTTTTTAAAAAAAGGTTGGAACTTTGACCTCCAATATCTCCATAATTAGATGGTTCCCAGGTATGCTTGAGAAAAAAAAAAATTATCGCCATGACGGGAAGAACAGGTGTCTGTCATCTTCGTGAAGGTTCTTTTTACACCCATTATAATTTTCAATATTGTGACCAGGTGATAACCGGCCCTGTGATGGCGGCCGGGGAGCACCGCTTCCACCCGGAGTGCTTCGCGTGCGTGGCGTGCGCACAGCACATAGAAGACGGGGAGCCCTACGCGCTGCTCGAGCGCTCCAACTTGTACTGGTAAGATTTTATTTAGTCCTCTAAAACTAGCCAAGTTTTCAGGAGATGTTATAGTGCACAAGTGTGTGCGCAAATAGGCTCTCATAGTATGATGACGTGTCTATCCGACACGGCCAGTAAGAGATCACGCGCAGAACCAACGGCTTACAGTGCTTTCCGAGGCACAGGGGTATCACAACGCCAACTGCGAAACTCCAGGCTGCCACTCAGAAATTCCTGATGGAAAACCTCCAATAACACCTTACCGACCTGTGACTCCATTCCAGGGGTTCATGTTTAGCAGTCGCGTTTGTGCCCCTTATATTATTGGGGAGGTACCAGACGCAAACTAAACAAGCAAGCAAACGCAAACCCTGTCGGTTGTTTTAAAAACAGAACTACTGTTTCATACAAAAGTGTGGTATTGCAGTTTTTATAATTATTTTATATGACACGATTAAAATTAGAACTGGGTGGATGAATCATATGCTGAATTCTCGGTAATTTGAGCGTCGATGACCTTTACTCTGATTTACGTATACAGGGTGATTGGTTAAAGGTGGGCAATACTATAAGGGAGAGAAATACTCATAAATATAAGCAACTGTTACTATGGGACCAAAGATAAAATATGATTAAAAAATTTGCTGCTGCCTACATTTTTTTCGAGTTCGTTTTTGCGACCGATAATGTATGGAGCAGCTGATATTTGTTTGTTGTATAGTTGCTCATTTTCATGAGTACTATACGCCCTTAACACTTTCGGTGCTAAACACCCAGCATATGGGTCGAACAATAATTCATTCGTGTGCGCGCAACCCGCCTCCCGAGTCGTCTTTTTACGTAGCTATAGATGACGCGCATACTACTAAAAATGTTTTATTTGAACTTAGACGCGAAAGTGTAGTATTGCCCACGTTTCACCCAGTAGTTATAATTGAAGAAACACGTTATGAAGTAAATGTTTCGTTGCAGCGGCAGTTGTTACGGCAGCACGGTGCGTGCGGTGTCGCACTCCATCCGCGTGGTGGAGGTGGCGCCCTCTAGCGTGCGCGTCACGCAGCCGCAGCCGCACACCATCACTGTCAAAGAGTAAGTGCACTTTACTATGACATTTGTTGCAAGTGAATTAAAACTACTTAACATTGTACAGTACTAGGCATAACCAAGCTTAAAAGAGCTCGAAGCGGTGGAGCTCTAACTTTTTGAAAACAGTAGCCGGATACTGGTTTCAGTTGCTACGACAGCTTCAAAAGTACTACATATTTACAAACAAAGAAATTCAAGTATTATCGAGCGATAGTCGGGATATGACGTAGAAAATCGTAATCCAATACTTGTTACAACTTGGTAACAAATCGTTCTGTCTAGTGTCATACGCCCACTTGTCAGGTAGCATTCGTGTGTCAAAATCAAAATTTGTGTACGAAATTATTCCCAATGTTCGCTCTGTAAGTCTTTTAAATCTCTTTGTTTACAAACTATTTGAAATTAGAAGAATACAGAATTGTATTGTAGGGGTTAATATTAGTTCATTAATTAATGCTAGTTTTAATAAAAAAAATAATTAAAACTGCTAACTATAAACTGTAAATTAAATGTTTAATGTTTTTATTAAGTTTAATTTAATGTTGGGGGTGCTTAATTAATACTTTGTTACAGAAAACACTTAGCTACTATCGTTTCTAACTTTTAAGTTCCTTAACAAAATACTGAGAGGATAATCTCAATATGATGACTAACCAAATTATTGCATTATTTTCGGCCATTAAAACAAATCTGTGTAACTTACGAGGTTAAATTAAATACGCTAGCGAAACTCTGTAGACGTGATAAGTATCGATATCGAATGTCGATAAAACCCAAAAAAATCTAAACTCTTAATTTCAAGTAACTACAGCTGATATATGTAGAGGTCAACAGCCACAGGTCGTGTAGTCGTTTGAAAGTATAGAAAGTTTAGTAAATCTTTTTTTTGTTCTTCTTTATCGTGTGGTTAGTGACTAACCTAGTGTCAGAGTTTTTATGTCGCCCGTGGACCTCTGACTTGGCTATACATGCCGTCGAGAAATATCTCAGGCATGCTGGTTTATTCATGATTGTTTCCTTCACCGAAACAAGTGATAATTATACAATACGCACATGAATCGAAAAATCATAGGTGCGTGTTTTGGGTTCGAACATGAGGACCTAAGACTTGGCAGCCCGACGGTCACACCACTAGACTATCACTGCTGTTAATCTTTTTATTTAATCGTCATTAGATCACATCTGCAGAGGTTTACTAGCTAATTTAATTTGAGCTTGTATTACGGCAACTTTAGCCACTAACATGGTACATACTAATAGTGCTAGCGGGCGGTGCGGGGGTAAGCTGTCGGCTGCGGCGCGTGCGATCCTGCGCGCAGTGCTGTCCGTGTGCATACAGCTCACGTGCCATAGGTACCAGCTTGTTCTGTGTGTCACAGCATGTGTTTTAGACAGCTTCGTAGCGTAGACAGAGCATATCAATAGACAAGTCATCATGCGGCGGCGGCGCGGGCCTTACTGCGCGCCATGCTGTTCGTGTGCATACAGTTCACGTGCTGTGGGTGCCAGCTTATACTGTGTGATGGCATGACTGTATACTTGAATTCAGAAGCTTAGAAAATTAACATACGTTACGAAAGTCATTTATTCAAACTAGAAAGAAATGCACATTTTGAACCTTAAAGGTACATAAGATAGTTTCAAAACCCGCCCTTCGCCAGTCCCTGGTGCTTTAGCGGGGTAGAAGGTGGGGTGGCGGAACAAGCACCTCAGCAGATTGACCGTTTGTAATAAAATAGTACCAAAAGAATAATTTGGTTGCAATGACAAAATAAGTTTGAACTTTAGCAAGCATGACATTGAATTCGTGGTTCAAAAACTTGATAGATAGCATTTAAGGTTCTGAATTCAAGCTTAGTTCGTTATACTGTGATGTGACGGCAAGGCATGTAACGTAGTTCGTAGTGTGTGCCTTGTAACTTTTGATATTCCTAGTAGTTATTATAAATGTAAGAACGTAAAAAAAGGTATCTGAAAGCTACATCAGTAATACTAACGTATTATAGAAAAAACTGTGTCGTGACAAAGCGTCAAAATGTCCACGAAACGTAATTTTGAACGTAATTTCAAGACAAATGTTTGCCAGGAATAAGAGTTCTTCACTCAAGTTTTTGGTTTTACAAACCTGTTTTTTTTCAGTAGTTACACTATAATTCTATCGGTAGCCGTTAATCTAGTGAGTTTGTGTTTTCCGCATGCAGTTGGTCTTCATTCATCATTGTTATGATAATACATCGTAACAAATAGTTTAAGCCGTTATCAAACGTTTCACATGTTCAGACGACATCGACCAAGTCAACCACGGAATGTTTAAAAAAGATATGAAAAGAGTAGATGAACCTTCATCCCTATGAAGGTAATATGAAAGATTCCGAGTGAAAGGAACAATTAATAAGAATTGTAGCGTCTGATATCGGTTTCAGTGTGGTATAAACGATTTTTTTAATCTTTCCATGGGAGGTCCCATCGTTTTCGCCTAGTGGAAAACGACGAATCATATGCCTGCTACATCATCATTCTCCTGCCCTATTCCCAAGTTATTTGGGGCCGGCGCAGCATGTCTTCTTCTTCCATACTTGTCATCTCATCAGACACCTCTTTTCTTGCCATATCATCCTTCACACAGTGCATCCATCGAGGAATCGTCAGTCAGTCAACCATGTGCTTGCTTATGTTCGAATAATATCTTGCTTACCTAATATCTTGTACCTACTCGTACATTTGCTTGTATGATGAAACGGCGGTAATAAGTTCATTGACCTACTGAATACTAATAATTGTAACTCAGTGACCACCATGCCAATCAGACGTTTCATTGACAATAATTTCTTAATTCCAAGGCTATCTCACCACAGAAATGTTTTATATTATATTAAGGCCCGACTACACGACTTTCGTGCTCAACAGACAGCATAAAGCATGTCATATGATGACAACTGTCAAAGATCTACAAATGACAGACGTTACAGGTAGTCAGTGACCCGAAATTCTGACAACCAGTCTTACCAAGGGATATCGTATTACCCAGTACTAACTGTGTTTTGGAGGTCAGATAGACAGTCGCTCCAAAGTAAAATACTGTTACCTACTCAGCTGCATCCGGTTAGACTGGAAGCCGACCCCAACATAGTTTGGGAAAAGGCCAGGCAGATGATGACTTAAAAAGAACAACGAACGAATTTTCGAAGCAAGTTATTATCCTCACCGTCGTCTGTGCGGGCCTTTATAAAAAGGTATGAGCATGAGTGTCCGATGAGTCACTCGCAGTGATTACTAAGTACTCATTAATGTTTATAAATAAGCGTCGGACGATAAAACAGTCACGTTCGCCTAATTAATGGAAAGTGACAGAGTTTTGATAATATATAAAGAAGTTTTTTTGCCTTCATTCATAACTCACTAAACTAACTACCTACTACTAACTTTCCTCCGTGCCTCGGAAAGCACGTTAAGCCGTAGGTCCCGACTGTCTTTTGCAGATCTTTGACAGTCGTTACAGGTAGTCGGTGGCCCGAAAGTCTGACAACCAGTCTTACCAAGGGGTATCGTATTACCCAGTACTAAATGGGTTGTGGAGGTCAGATAGGCGGTCGCTCCATGGAAAATACAGGTATTGAGCTGCATCCGGTTAGACTGGAAGCCGACCCCCACATAGTTGGAAAAAACTAGGCCGATTTTAACGTAGCACATAACTCTGCCTACTCTACCCAGGACTAGGTGCGTGATGAAATGTTATGAAATTGGACATCACTGTTACACGTCATGATGAATTAATGTTATTACTAGTTTTAGCCGTTGTTGGTTAGGCTTACGAGTATATGGAGAAATGTAAAAACATTTTCATTAACAACAATATTCTGAGAACAACAGGGACAGTGATTTACTTCCTGCTAGCTCTCTCTAACATGGGGGTTTAATAATACGTCGTATGAATCATCATCACCTTGCTCCTATGTTAGTTGGGCTCGGCGGAACGTTTTTTTCTTCTTCAATTCTCCCCTGTCACCCGTCACGCTATTATTTAATTATTTAATCTTTTGTCTTTCATATCATTCCCCACACAATCCATCCATCGTTTCCTTGGTATTTCTCTCCCTGTTCATCCATCAACATTTATATCCTCGTAAAATTCAAGGAGGTACCTATGCTAATGATTCTCGACCGGAATCAATAATAAAATGGGTAGGTATTTTTTTTTCTTAATATCGGAAATCGGTAAGTGTACACCACCCGTATTAAAACGCAACCCGTCTAGTACTAGCCCTATAACCGCGTCTTCACACACAAACAAACGCAGACGTTTATTCGACGAACAAGTGATTCTCCTCTTTTGAGAAGGGCTTCATTCTGAAATGGTGTCAAATTAAAAAAAACTTACAACGTTTATTATTATTGACCAGGTACCGTAATTTATATTGATTATTTACGTCTTCTCATTCATTCATTCATTCATTAATACCACGTATTCAGTACATCGTTCTGAACTTGTATTTATTTTACGGGTTATTTAAAAAAAATCTGCTGTTCTATATACATTTTGACCGTGTAGGTATTGGTCAACAATATTAGTTATGCGGACGACATGGTTCTGTTGAGCCCGTCAGTGAATGCGCTCAGGAAACTGCTGGGTATTTGTGAGTTATGCTCTGTCACATGGACTCAAATATAATGCTAGTAACAGTGTTCTCATGCTATACAAAACACGGAACCTCCCTCGAGCGTGCCGCCAGTTAAGATCAGCGGGTTGGCATTAGTGAGGGTGTCTAAAGTAAAATATTTGGGTCACATGCTGACAGATCGACTACAGGACGATGAAGATCTAGAGCGGGATAGGAGGGCGTTGGCAGTCCGCTACAATATGCTGGCTCGTAGATTCGCGTACGATGTACCACAGATGTAAAACTGTTACTTTTCAGAGCCTTCTGTCAATCTTTTTACACGTGCAGTCTGTGGATCAACTTCACGCGGCGGGCGCTTAACGCCCTTCGTGTTCAGTACAATGAAGCTCTGAGGGCATTGTTGAGAAAACCCCGGTACTGCAGTGCTTCCGCAGTGTTTGCGGATGCTTCCATCGATGAATTCTTCGTCGTCATTAGGAAAAGAACTACATCGATGATGACCTGGGTCCGCGGTAGCACCAACACTGTCCTCAGAACGTTAGCGTGCAAAATTGATAGTCCGTTTACTGTTTACTGGGCAGGTGTACACCTACACAGGAATAAGAAATAGACTAAGTAATTATTGTGTAACTTATTTTGTTTAAGTACTAACAATTTACTAACACCTTTTCAATTTTATTTATATTTTTGTGAGTATTACTAACAACCGTACTAACGCCTTCCTTGTAACAATTTGTGTAATGTGTTGTTTTTATGGACTGTTGTCTGAAATAAAGATTAATTATTTATTATTATTGAACTTTTGTAGGAACCAGCGGATTTTTTCTAAACATTTTTATGTGAGGGGGTTCAGAATGATGTACTAATTACGTGGTATTCGTTTGTGCGTTGATGTCCCTTCCAACCAGTATTCAGTAATCGCGTTAGCATTACTAAATTACTGCTGTTCCTTTCGCTTAAAATTCGCAATCCAGCCCTGTAATGTGTCCCTGTGTAACAGACAGAGTACAGTATCTGTGTGTCACACGTACACAGTATATTTGCACAAATATTCGCGTTATTAAGTTTTATACAAAATTGTACTTTATTTCAGAAGTTATAGGGTTTATTTTGTCAATATTACTTATGCCAATATTTTAACCAATACCCCAAGTGTTACGTACACATCATTTCATTTTATTTCCCACCGATAGGTCGATAGCTGAGTTTATTAGTCATTATGATGTCTCTGTGTTGGTTTGTGCATTTGCTCTAGTACAATATTTTGAAGTTTTAATAGTTTTTTAGTGATTTAATGTGGTTTTGGAATGGTGACTGTTAATTTAAGGTAATTTCGTAGTGTTCAATTTTAAATTGTATTGTAATTGTGCTATTTTTGACTTGCAAATACCAGGCAGTGATAACAATTGAATGCAAAGATTTAATTTTATTTATATTAATTTGGTTTTGCGCGTAATTTGTGTCGTAGCACATTTGGCGTTGGTTAATATATTTAGAATAGCTTAGGCCTACGCTACCTTGCGAAACAAAACTTATACAACCTAAAATTGTCTTAGAATGTATCTTTTCTAGTAGGTATTTATGTAAATTACATAAATGTTTCTCGGGTATCTTCACCATCCACAGCCCGACTTCACCCACGACTGGGTGTATCGATCTCTCTTTGCATGGCTCCTGTGCCAGCAAAATCAAAATATTTTATTTCACATAGACATACAGCGTAAGCGTGCACCTCTGTTCGACGTTTTATAAGTGCCTTATAAAAAAACGTCAAGCAGAAGTGCACGCTTCGGGTTGATCGTTTCCAATGGAGAAGAACCGAGGAACTCCGTGGTTACTCTTTTAACAGCCTCATCCAGGTTTTATTCGCGACGGCACAGCTTCAAATCCTACGTTTCTATAATATGTTATAGGAGCATACAACGTTGTTGGTAATATGTCGAAGATTAAGGGATGTAGGGGAGGTCATTTGCAACCAAAAGACCCCTTATGCAAATGTCAGACATTTTCTAGTACTTTGATAATTTACGTTCTTTTTTTCATAAAACCCAATGTGTATATAAAATGATTGCAGTTGGTTGCAAATGACCTCCACTGAACGGATTGCTGAAATATTACTAAAAACCCTGTAGACAGTCTCATTCTGGTTTTTTGCTATCCATGCATGACACGAATAATGACCTAAATCAATAATATCCTCGATCCATACAATTAATTTGTCTGTTGACAAGGAAAAGTATTTTAACATATTATATTTTTAGCCTACAGTGGTTTCGAATATCAAAAAAAAAGGCTTGACGTCACACCAAGCATTGTGCATGCTCGTCACGAGTTTTATCGCATATTGTCAAGTCTCATTCGAGAGAATTATACTAACACATGTGACAAATTTATTAGGGTGAAATCACATTTACACGCAAAGATCAGCATTTTCTTGCATCTTGTTCCCTTTCTGTCACTTAAAATTGCAACACACTAAAGTGAGAGTCCAATTGCACGTTAAAGTGCTTCCGTTGCGAATGACTACAGACACTTGCGACCGGACTTCTCGCTCCACCAAATGACGCCTTTACGTGGCAGAATGAGACAGATACCTACTCGAAAACGCTGAGCCGTGCATGCGAATTTGGTTTCACCCTTAGTGTCTTTTAAGTCGATATTTCTGACTTCAACCTTTTAGGATCGACTCGTCATGCGGTGTGTTAACACTCCACATCGGAGACAGAATCCTCGAGATCAACGGCACTCCGGTGAGGAACAAACCGCTCGATGAGATCGAGAGGGCGCTGGGGAGGCCTGATGCGGTCATACAGGTAACAATGGCGTTTTAATTAAATATCGAGTAAATATAAAATAAAATATTTTGTCCTCAGTCGATTCTTCTCTGTGTGTTTCTTGTCGGCATGTAAAGCTAAGCCAGAGGCCCACGGGTAGCATAAAAACTCTGACACCCAGGTTAGTCACTAACACACGATAAAGAAAGAAAGATTCTTGTCTGTTTCTTACCAACAAAACTTATTCACCCATTGCTGAAAAAGTTTAATTCACGGTACAGTTAAAAAATAGTAGAGGAAACAAATCTGCAATCCGTGAAAAGTGATCACGGCGGATTATCAAAAGAATTCATTTACCATTCAAAAATACTCCCTTGAAACAACCACCACGGTATTACTTCGGCTTAACAAAAAGTCAAACAAATAATCTTTTTTTCCAATTCCAGCTAACCATCGAACACACACCAGATCCGAACACAAAACGTACACAAACAAACACAACACAAACACATACACAATCAGACGAAGACAAGACAAAACACGACCGACCTCCGGTCGAAAGGAAACTCAACACCAAAGACGACAACAAGAGACACTCGTGCGAGAAAGAGAGAAGAGATCCTGAAGGGAAGAAAGAGAGGTTGTTTAAGAGGAAGGGAGGGGAAGACGGGGGGAAGTGGGTGAATAAGAGGAGACAGACGCCCTCGTCGCCGCTGTTGGGGGACAAGGAGAAGAGTAGCAGTATGTCTAAGTTGCTTGATGCGTAAGTAAAGTATTTGAGATCTACGATAGATTTTTTTTAGTATTTCCCTGTGATGGTTTTATTCGCCGACCAAGTACCTAGGTACTCTTGATAACTTAATAGTTCATTTATATTTCTCCAATCATATTTATTTTATTTTTATTCAAAAGTAACAGAAAACAGCTACAATTCATAGTATAAAAAAGAGACACACATAACATTTGAACAATATTGTAGCCCACAACGCTGTTCACAGATTAACTGTGGAATACAGTAGACAATTAATTAAACGCTAGGGTAATAATACATAATAATATTAAAAACTAAACTTAACTAAACTAAAGACATGTAAACATGTAGACATGTAATGTGTGTCGTTTAAGACATGTAATAAGTAGTGGCGAGATGTTCTAGACGCGCATCACGAGGGCTGGTTCGAGGTGGCGCAGGAGAAGAGTACCGGGAAGGATATGGAGAATGCCTTTGCCCAGCAGTGGGACATACAAAGCAACTGAAAAATAAAAATAAGGAGTGTACCTAACTCAACACAAATTCGTATTCCGAGTTCAGTGGGACATAAAAAGCAACTGAAAAATAAAAATAAGGAGTGTACCTAACTCAACACAAATTCGTATTCCGAGTTACCATACACTCATACATAGCAGTCATGTTCACGGTTACTAGACCAACAAGATATTTTATGTCAACTCAAAAGTTTTCTAGAATCTATTGACCATCTTTTAGTTAAAGATGTAGCATTCCCACTAGGTCAGACCTCTCACGGGCCCACCCGGGTTGTAAAGGTGAATGAAGCGTAATTTGTTAACCGACTTCTAAAAAGGTGGAGGGTCTCAATTCGGCTGTATATTTTCTTTTATGTTTGTTACTTCATAACGGAAGCTCGCAAGGTGCTCCCATATAAATTTTAAAAACATTAAAAAGTGAAAAATCACTTTTGTTTTTGTTTGTTTCATTGACTTTTTTACCACAGACGTAATTTTTTCTTGTTTTACATACATAAACTCACCCCTTTTTCCCATTGGGGTAGGCAGAAACCAAAGAAGTATTTTAGTTTCCTATATATTTTGTTTTATATAGCGTGGATGGCGAAGAGCCGAGCGGTGTGCTGTGTGACCTGAGCCGCGCGCGCTCGTTCCGCGCCGAGCCCGCGCCCGGGCAGAAAGTATTCAGAGCCTGCGATCTATTACAGGTACAACATTACACCTTTATCTCTCCTCTGCATCTTAATACCAACAACTTATCAAAACCGTTTTTGGTGAGTCTGGTTTTAATCTAACTAGCTTTTCCCCGCGACTTCGTTCTCGTGGAAATTTTGATGTGTTTTTTCTGGGATAATAAGCAGCATAGGTGCTATTCCAGACTATAATCTATCTCTGTGCCTAATTTCATCCAGATCCGTTCAGCAGTTCTGCCGTGATTGAGTAACCGACATCCATCTATTTATTTATTTATTTATTTGGTACACCAACAGCAATACATACGAAACATTTATAGGAGACTATAAAAAAAATATATAAAAGTACTGGTATGTATGCCTATTACAGGTATACGCAGC
Organism: Standfussiana lucernea; assembly: GCA_964057025.1. NCBI lineage: Eukaryota > Metazoa > Arthropoda > Insecta > Lepidoptera > Noctuidae > Standfussiana > Standfussiana lucernea. Next base: position 1,410,172 of record OZ059805.1, read on the forward strand.
ATTCGCCATAGTGACAACAACATAAAGTTCTCTAATACTAATATACATCATACAAAGTGAATACAATATAAATTTTACTTAAAACTAAATGAAATGAATTATCATGATATGTATCATGAATGCGATATCTGAAGATTTTTAATTTTCAGTTGTGATAGTAACTAGTTGGGCTGAAGTAAATTGTTTAAAGGCAAATCAGTAGGTAATCTACTCTTATCTCTCTCTCTAACTGATCTTCTAAACTTGTTAAGAGTAACACCAAATAAATCGGTTTCCAGTGATGTGCAGGAGCTATTGTAGTTTCTACATATTCGTAGCAAGGGAGCGTTAAGACCGAGGTTTGATTTGCGGAAAGGAATATGGAACAGTCTGGTGATGGGATATCTGGGAGGTTTTGAAGGAACTGCATATGAAATGCGCTCAACTAAATCGCTGCATTTTACGATTCCATTAACAATTTTATGCAGGAAAATAAGATCGCGCGAATGGCGACGGTCTCGCAGCGTCTTTATATTGAAAAAGTGAAGGCGTTGCTCATACGGACAGCGATGGCTTATTTTTCTAGATATAAAAGCAAGATGTATTGTGAAAGCTCGTTGAATTCTCTCAACTCTCTGCGAATGAACAGCGTAGAATGGATTCCAAGCAACGCTGGCATATTCTAACCGGCTACGCACAAGAGTGTTGAACAATACTATTCTGGTCTTTGGAAATTGAAAGCCCCGAGTGTTGCGTTTAACGAAACCCAGCATCTGTGCTGACTTCTTGACAACGTCATTGATGTGTGGTTTAAAACTCAACTCATCGTCGACTAGAACCCCGAGATCACGTATTTGTCGTACTTTTGTCAATGTAGTATTGCATAGTGTGTAAGAAGTGGGAAAAGATGACTTTTTTTTGGAAAAACGAATGAAGAAGCATTTTTGGGTATTTAGGGCCATATTGTTTGCTGTGCACCAATTTTCAATATTTTTTAAGTCACTTTGAACAAGTGTACTGTCAGCAGGTCCCGTGATCTTTCGATAAATTTTTAAGTCATCGGCGAACAGCAAAGCTTCACAATATTTAATTTGACTTGTGATGTCATCTACAAATAACAAAAACAGAACTGGGCCAAGATGGGAGCCCTGTGGGACTCCGGATCGTGCGTGAAATTCATAAGAGATATAGCCATTGACGGCAACGAACTGGGAGCGATTTATGAGATAGGATGCGAACCACCTCAACAGCGATCCGTGGACACCACTTAGCTCGAGTTTCGCGACCATGAGTGAATGGCTCACTTTGTCGAACGCGCTGCTAAAGTCCGTGTAAATTGCGTCGACTTCGTGTCTGCTGTCAAGTGCTTCAGAAATATCAGACAAGTATCTAACTAGATTGGTTTCGGTAGATCGTCCAACTCGAAATCCGTGTTGGCTGTCAGAAAGCTTGGCATCTAAGTAATTGGTAAGAATGGGGCAAACGAGACATTCAAAAAGCTTCGAGAAACATGATAGTATGGAGATCGGCCTGTAGTTTTTGATGTCGCTCGAGTCACCTTTTTTTAGTACAGGCACAATACGGGCCTTTTTCCATTCGTCGGGGAATACTCCCGACTCCAAAGATCGGTTAAATAACAGGCACAGTGGCTTTGCAAGTGCTTTACCACACGACTTCACAAGGACAGGTGGAATAGAATCGGGACCGGCACCCTTGGTGGTATCTAATTTTTTAATTTTCACTAGAACTTCTTCTGGCGTAAATTTAATATTACTTAAGACTTCATCTGATTCTTTGATATCTGATGTTACATTACCATTTGGGTCGGTAAAAATAGAAGAAAAATGAGAAGCAAAAAGATTTGCAATATCAGTTCCATTACTAGCTACTTCGTCACGCATATACATTCTGGCCGGAATCGTGGATTTACTATTACGTTTGTTTTTAATATAGCGCCAGAATGCTTTTGGATCTTTTGATATTTCTGTCTCAACATGGTGTTTGTAATCGCTGTAATTTTGGTTGATCATTGTATGACAACGGCTTCTAAGTAAATCGTAGCTCAACTTGTCTCGAGGATTGTTGTATTTTCGAAATTTATAGCGATACTTCTCCTTTTCAGATAGTAATTGTATGAGCGCTTTACTAAACCAGGAAGGATATTTTGAGTTTTTACAACTATGTTTTGGTATGTGCTTTTCGATCAATTCTTTAAGCTTTGCATAAAATATGGAAAGTTGATTATTAATATTGTCGGAGTGAGAGAATTCAAGATGCCAGTCAATAGCTAGTAAGTCTGACATGATTTTTTCGTAATCACATTTGTAGAAATTCGGACGGATGTTATTCTTAGAGCGTAAGTATTATGTATTTCCGTATGATATTGTAATAAGTAGAGCAGGGTGTCTGGGATCAAGTCTAGTAAGAAGGTCAGAGGTATGGGAAGCAGTAAGGTCGTGCATATTGCTTATTACTAAATCTAGTGTTCTATTATCGATATTACAAACATGGTTAAATTGAAAAAGACTGTTTGTTGCCAAAAAGTCAACAAACATTTCCCCTTGAGTATTGTTATAATTTTTTGGAATGGAATGAGTGTATTCATCTAAAGCTGACCATTTGATAAATCCGAGATTAAAATCTCCGAGGATAAGAACATCGTCAACGTTATTTAAAACATTACTGACATTATTTAAAAAGTTTGACAAAGATTCTGTTTTTACTGGTGGTGGTAAATACGAGACACAAATAGCTACATTTTTAACAATATTATTCAAATTTAGTTTAACAGTCACCCAAAGGTCTTCGTTATTGCTTTCCCAGCTATAGACTCTGGCTGATGGAACATCCTGTGAAACAGCTAAAAGAACTCCACCGCCATCTTTTTTGGCATTATTGTGACATATTCTATCGCGACGGTAAACAGTGTACCTTGAATCGAACAACTCACTATTCAGGATGTTTGAATTCAGCCAAGTCTCAGTGAGAGCTATAATTTTATAATTATTCAGTAAAGCATTTTGATACAGATCGTTGGTTTTTGTTCTTAGCCCTCTTACATTTTGGTAGTATATATTGAACATTGCAAAAGTATAATTATAACCAGATACATTAAATGAGTTAGTAGGGGGAATAATAAGTTGTTGAGCTAGTCACTGTTTTTAAGTAATGATAGGTTTTCCAGGTTGCGAATAAGAATTGCGGCGTGAGGTACATCTTTGCGAACAAACACTCGGCCGTTACGAACCCACACAAACTTGTAGCCTAACTCCTTGGCTAACTTCCTTGTGGCAGCGTGTAGTTGCTTATTAGCCGGACACAAATGCTCCGAAACGTACACCGGCAAGCGATCTCCTCCTATACCCAGGTGTGTTGAGTTGAGCTTATCTTGTGGTTGTTTTTTTTTGTTAAAATTTACTACTGCCGCTATCAAGCTATCGCGGAGACGAGGTGTACGCAGTTTAACTACCATTGGGCGGGGTCTATTGTTATCAGGGCTTAATTTGGCTACTCGTGTAGCGTGAACGATATCGCCGTCTTCAAGTGGTTCGCCTACAGTTTTCGCTAGTTGTATTACGGTAGTGATAACGTTTTCCGTCTTATGTTCAGGGATTCCATTGATTTCGACGTTGTTCACGCGAATACTCTGCTCAACCAATGAAAGCCTCATAGCGTGGTCTGTGGATGTGGTTAACAGTCGTTGATTTTCAGTTTCTAGCTTTTTAATTACAGCTTCTTTCTCCTCCAGGCTGGATTTGAGAGTTTCAAATTGTGCGTTGTAAAAATTCATTGAAGCTTGGAAGTCTGATATTTGTTCTGACATTTGTTTAAGCTGGTCTGTTACCAGTATTTTAATTTTGGTTTCAAGGAAGCTGTTTAATTCCTGTTTGATGATGGTCCGTAATTTATCCTCCAAATCAAGACTTTGTACCAAGCTGTCAGAAGACACATTGCAGATGTTGGACTTTTGTCTCAGTGTTATGTTGGAGTCACCGTCGTCGGAGGAATCTTCGAGTATGCTGGAGTTGATACATTCGGCAGATGGGCTAGTCTTATTGAGCAAAGGAGTTGAGGTATTGACCTTTGCCAGTTTGCCGCAACAGTCCTTGCAAGTCCAGGAAGATTTGCTGGTAGGCGTCATAGCTTGGAAACTTTTTTCAGTTACTTTTGCACAGTACAGATGGTATTTGTATTTGCATTTGAAGCATCTTAGGAAGCCCTTAGTCGGTAAGGTTTTAGGGCAACATGAGCAGGAATGATCATTTGGCGCCATGTTAATACTAATGCGTTAAGCAATTTGTTACTAGTAGTTCTGTTCACCTTAATCCCGGAAGCAAGCGTGATGTTTATATTTATGCGTAGGTAGCGTTATAAAACATGCAATAATAATTCACAAATTCGGGGAACCGCACCTGTGCCTGCAGCTGCGTCCCGCACGTGCGTGTAGTGCGTCTGTGTGCGTAGCAGCGAGCCGGCCGCGGGTTGTCGTAGGTCAGGGATTTATGTACTTGAGCACAAATTTTATAAACTTATTTGTTAATTACTCACGAACTACGTCGAATTATAAGCTGCTGTAATCGATGATAGATGGTCCTTTTTAATAGCTTCACAGTAGTATAACTCACTAATACAGACACTGACTTTTTCACATTAAAATAACAAAAATGAACGGAGCGAAAAAAAATACGTGTTGTCGCTGCAACGCGATGAATATCTATCCCTCCAAACTTTCGCATTTATAATAGTAGTAAGATTATCGAATCTTATATCCCAAGTTGTAGTATAATGTACAATTGTACAGCTATAGAATGTCAAAGTTTTTGACATTTAAATGGGAATTTTAACCAAAGCAGCACGACTGTTTGAATGTGGCTTTACGAGTCGTTATAATCCATGGAGTGTCAGTATGAGATTTCTGATTTTAAAAGGAATTGGAGACAGAAATAAGACGAGCAAGATGGTGTAACTAAGAAGTGTATTTTTATTTTTTTTATTAAAAGAAGTTAAAGTTATTTACAAGTTTCATTTTGGTCTGCCACCCTACATTTATTTCTCAAGTCTTGTGACAATGAACCATAGTAATTTGAGGGCAAATAATGACATCTATATATCTATTGAACAGGGTGAACTATTGGGTTCTGGATTTTTCGGCGAAGTATACAAAGTGACTCACCGGGATACCAACGAAGTGATGGTGCTCAAACAGTTGTACCGAGTGGATGAAGACGCGCAGAGAAACTTCTTGAAGGAGGTAAGCAAGCAACTAAGTACTAGTGTACTATAGTCTTAAATAGAGGGAATTACTATACATCATCATCTTCCTGTCCTTGTCCCATTCTACTTGGGGTCGGCGCAACACGTTTTCTTCTTCCATTCTCCCCTGTCAGACGTCACGGCATCATTTACTCCTTTCTCTTTCATATCATTCCTCATACGATCCATCCATCTTTTCCTTGGCCTTCCTCTCCCGCTCCATCCATCAACATTAATATCCATCACTCTTACCCCCTTATTACATGTCCATACCAAGACAGACGACTTCCTTTCAATTTTCTGCAACATTCAAATTTCTTCTAATAAAATCATTCCTTTCTTTATCCATTCTTGTCACACGGATGTGTGGTGAGAGCGGACGTTGCATAAAAAACACTCTAGTTCACTTCTTCCAGTCACCTATGCTCCTTAAAAGTATTAAATGGTTCTCAGTCTTTATTCAGTGCTATCGCCAGTGTTTATAGGGCCTGCATTGGCCCTGTTTTTTTATATTTTCTATGCTCATCATTGACTGACTGACATAACTCCTGTTTGTGTGACAGGTGGCCGTACTTCGTTCACTAAAGCATCCCAACGTACTGCGCTTCGTCGGTGTACTGTACAAGGACAAGCGCCTGCATCTAGTCACCGAGTACGTCGCAGGAGGCACGCTGTATCAACTGTTACAGGTACGTAGCTCAAAACTATTGTATAGCATGTAAATACAAAACGTGGCACGTCGTAAAACATCGTGAGGAAACCAGCATGCCTGAGAGATATTTCTCGACGGCATGTAAAGCCAAGTCAGAGGCCCATGGGCGGCATAAAAACTCTGACACCAGGTTAGGCACTAACCCGCGATAAAGAAGACGAAGACTGCTCGTACGACGACAAAGGATTTGAAAACTGTTCAATAATGATACTACTAGCGTCATCTACCGCTGTCAATAGCAGTCTGCGGCGTGAAGTATCCCGCGCACGGCGATTTGCGAAGCACCGAGCGGAGCGTGCCAACTCCATTATACTTTACAAAGTAAAAAATTAAAAGGATTCAGTGAAGAAGTCCCGGCTGCGTCCTCACCAAACAATCCATTACAAAAAACAATACGTATCGACTCGTAATCAACATGTGCCAGGCAGAAAGAGCTTCACGTTCATACGTTTTGGGGCGGTTGTTATTGGATTTTTTATTTAAAGCGTGCACACCGTACGGTCCTTATTTTTCGAAACGACTGAACCGAATTTAATTAAACTTCACACACATAAGCAGGATGCATGGGTCCAAAAAGTTAGTAGAAAAATTTTTCGAGATGTCTTATTTAAAAAAAGATAGTTGGAAATTTCTGTTTCTGTGGAATAAATTTAAAATTGGTCTAATTTAACTGTAACACAATTTTGCGAAAATGTTTTCTACTAACTTTTTAGACCTATGTATCTTGCTCATGGGTATGAAGTTTCAGTAAAATCGGTTCGGTCATATCGAAAAATAAGGACTTGAAAATTTGTATGAAATGCCGAACGGCGTACACGTTCTTAGGAACAGCAGTTCGGGGGTTTGCAGTCGGTGGCATAGCCGCCCCGTGCCGCGCCCCTGCACTGTTCATTTATTTTATTTATTTAACAATTAATTAATGTACACACTAAATACATAAAAGGGAACATAAAAATTGGTACAAAGGTGATGCTTATATCTAAATGTAATGAAATCTGTTCTAGCATACCTGCTGCTCTATATTGTCTCCTGCGTAGATTGTTACACCCATATCTATAAACAAGTCAAAGTGTTTACTTGAGTAAACATCATTTTTAAGATAAGATTTTTATTATGTAGTTTAGTAATTGCTTAAAGTGACAACTGTAAAAAGATAGATTTCTTAGCTTTGCTTTCTTTGATGGTTCTCATTTCATATAAATTCTTGTCTAGTGTATAAAAAAATTTGCAGTAATTACTTAAGCTCAAGTAATTACTGTAACTTGACTATAGATACGAGTGTTAGTCTCGCTAAGATAAGCCGCCATTACCGGTTAGAAAGACTTGGTTGTCAGCTGGATCATCATAATGATATAAATATATTATGAACGCTGGCTTGGAGTTTCTTGCCCATTCTTCTCCATAGAGATCTACGCTTTGGAATGGGTACTTTCACAAGTTATTATGCCTTGTGACTGGGACTGTGGCTTCGTTTTTCTTTGTCTTTTTGACATTCAAAAGCGCCTGTAATGGCCTAATTGAAATAACTGCTTTGAGTTTGAGTTTGTTGTCCCCGCAGGACGCCGGTGTCCCGCTGAGCTGGCGCGACCGGGCGCGGCTGGCGCGCGACGTGTCGTGCGGCGTGGGCTACCTGCACCGCATGAACGTCATCCACAGAGACCTCAACTCGCACAACTGTCTCGTCAGGGAGGTACGCACACCGCTACTCACTTACGATGTCATCATTCCACCATCAAATTCACCTTAAAGTGGAAGCGCCAGGGTAGCCCGCGATATTCAATTTTTCATACTTTTTTGCAAGTATCCGGTTAGTATCAGGCTGTCTGTTAAACAAAATATGATTTGCAGAATTATAATAATTAAAATCATCAATAGGTTGTATTGTTGACTTTTTTATAACTCGTTTTTTTTTTATATTTTTCAATGTTTTTATTTTTATTTAGAATTTTATTATTTTATAGGAATATTTAAAAATGTAATCAGTAAGTTAGAAAAATAAATAAAGGAAAAAAAATACTCGGTAAACCCATATTTGTTACGTGCGCGAATTATATTTTAATCAACAAACAACCTGATACTGACCGGAAAATTGCAAAAAAAAAAAGAAAATTTGAAAATCGCGGCCGTCCCTGGCGCTTCTTAAACTCAACTGTAGGTGTCCGCCGGCGACACGAGCAGTCGGTATGGTTTGTTACGTGAAATGTGTTTAGAAGCGCGCGGATCGCGGCGGCAAGTTGCCGTAACTACGCGGCCCTTAAGGGGTAAAGCGAACTCATCGGTCTTCACGGCTCAGCTAATGGAGCTGTACCTGGCGCGAGTTGCGTGTTTTCAAGGTCTACTTCAAAGATGACTGACACTTGTGACAAACGTTCAACGATCTCTCTCGCGCCGAAGTATCCAGTGTATAACATTCTTTTGACATTATACTATCATTCACACTGAAAACTGGACATTTACATGTTTACCATTCGTTTCAAGTTCTCGATATTTCGGCGCTGTTGTAAGCACCATGATCATGGAACGCGAAACGAATAGTCAACATGGTAAATATTCCGTTTTCAGTGTAAATGATAGTGTTATGCATATGCCATGCATATCACTATCATCAGCTGCTCATGTCATGCATGTCATGTTTAAAAACTTATATTTTGACATTATGTTTACTGATCGCGCTGATGATGCAATCTCCTCTTATCTGGCGAGTTGAAGCAGTGTGTGTTGTGTGCGTCCAGGACAAGACGGTGATAGTGGCGGACTTCGGTCTGGCGCGCATCGTGCAGCGCACCGCCAGCAGCGAGCTGGAGCGGCGCAGCGCGCACCACACGCTGCGCCGGAAGCGATACACTGTATGACATGCTTTTTTTATTTAAGCTCCTACCGCGCTGGAAAAAGGTCTCCCTACTCACCTTCCGAGGTGAAAGATGAGTAGGGATCTCTGATTAGAACTAATCTTTGTCAAAGGAGACCAGCCCCCGTATTCACAACGCTTCGATTCCGCTCCGAAATCGAAATCGAATCGAAGGGTTGTGAATACGAGGACAGCTCATCTCACCACCTCTGCATGGGTCCGCCGCGATATCGCTTGGCTGCATTCTGAAAGTTGCCAATTATTTATTACAACACTCAGCGATAATTCATAATTTAATTAATTAATTGATCAAAACAGAGAAATGCCTATTTGACAGCAAATTGCGACGTTGCCAACTTTCAGAATGCACCCTCTTTAGCGGAACCCACTTTATCGTTTGGCAATGTGATCGACTGACATGCAGCAAACGTCTCCAGCACATTTCCAGCATTCATTTAATTTTGTAATATTTAGTTAGAACTCGTGGCTAAATAATAATAGCCGCTCGGGTCGATTTTTAGGTTAAGCCGCGTTTGCCAAGGTTGGTCCGTGGATGGATGACCTCCCATTACATACCGAATTTCCTCAGTGCCTCGGAAAGCATGTTAAGCTGTTGCCCCGGCTGTCATTTGTAGACGTTTGACAGTTACTTTGTTACCGAAAATCTGACAACCAGTCTTACCAAAGGATTTCATATTACCCCGTACTAACTGGGTTGTGAAGGTCAGATAGGCAGTCGCTCCACACATTCGGTTAGACTGGAAGATAACCCAAACATAGTTGGGAAAAGGCTAGGCAGACGATGATGTAATATTTAGATATATTCTCCTCAGTTATGTAGCGATGTCGATAGATAGGAGTATCGTCGCATCCGCTGCGCTGTTCGTTTGTAACGCTCCTCACATTGTGCACCAGGTGGTGGGCAACCCGTACTGGATGGCGCCGGAGATGATGAACGGCAACGTGTACGACGAGAAGGTCGACGTCTTCTCCTTCGGGATCATACTGTGCGAGGTGAGGCGACCATTTTATTATTAAAACAAAAACATATCACGGCTGTAATCCCCTAAGGGTTGGGCAGAGGTGTACCTAATAGTACACCCACATTTCGCCAGTTATGTTTAAGTCCTATGTAATAGGGGGCGAGCCTATTGCCATGAACCAGACCCAAAATCAGACTCCGTGGCTGCAACTGAGAAATTCCTAAGGAAAAATCCAATAGCACTTTGCCCGATCTGGGAAACTAACCCAGGACGAATTTGGTGACTTTTAAAAAATAAAATAAAAAAATCCAAGGGGCCAAGAATGAGTTATTGAGACCGAAGAGACAGTAAATGACCCCTACTTTCGGTCCGTTCAATTGGCAAACGATGCAACAAACACCCTGTATATTCTGAGTTTTAAAGTTAACATCAGTAACAATCGTATTTTTAAGTCACCGTGAACATTCTTAATTTTTACTTAGTTTTATATACAGTTGGCTTCGTGAAGAGTTCGTTTACACCTTTTAGGTACACTCCTGCCTTCGTGGAAATAGTCGTGATGTTATATCATGCAATACTTGTGTTCTACAGATAATAGGGCGCGTGTCAGCCGACCCTGACTTCCTGCCTCGACGAACCGACTTCGGGTTGAACGAGCCGCTGTTCGTGGATAAGTTTTGTCGCCTCAGCAACTGCCCCGAGCCCTTCTACAGGATCGCTTTCCTGGCCTGTCACTTAGACCCCGATATCAGGTATAGTAGACCTTACTTTTTTAAAGGAGATCACCCAGATTGGGCTGATTTTTCTTTCGCCGGCAAACTAAAATAAACAATAATTAAATAGAATAAAAATAGAGTTTATGGACATTTTTTATTATGCCACCCAAGTTATAAGTAAATAATAATGATTACAGTATTATTGATCAGCAACTTACCTTTAAATATAATACTTTTGAAATTAGCCCAAAAATGTATGGAGGCTGGGTGATCTCCTTTCTTGTGTGAGAAGTGCTGTGACTTAAAATGAAAATATTATAAAAGGGTGTTCTTATTCCGTATTGACGGTACGACTTATTTAATTATTGGGGCCCGATAAGTGACCACGTTGATCGGGGTCTGTGGCGTTTTTAGGTCCTCTAAAGTGCAGGGGTAGGAACACTTCGGACACTCCAGCAAGTGGGTCACCGTCTTTTCGGGAGCACCGCATTCGCACTGTGTGTCGGATAAAAAACAATACCCCAATATTTTTTTTTAATTTTTTTTTCTGCCAAACCGTGTTTATCTAAGGGTGTGAAATGTCCTCATTGTTTGAAAATGATTTGTAGAAACCGGTTATAATGTTTGAATGAGAAACAAACTGATTTACACTTAAGGATAGTTTATTAATTGTTGTTTTTTTTCACAGGCCACCGTTCGAGGTGATCGAAATCTGGCTGGAAAGCATGGTGATGTACTTGTCCCAGCCTGGCCCACTGCCGGCCACGCTGCTGGCTGACATCGTGCAGTACTCGCGCGGCTCGGCGCAGCGCGGACGCGGACAGGGCTCGCCCGACTGCTGCCAGCACAGGTACGCATGTCACTAGTGTGATGTACTGGCCCAGCCTGGCCCACTGCCGGCCACGCTGCTGGCCGACATCGTGCAGTACTCGCGCGGCTCGGCGCAGCGCGGACGCGGACAGGGCTCGCCCGACTGCTGCCAGCACAGGTACGCATGTCACTAGTGTGATGTACTGGCCTGGCCAGGCTGGGCCAGTACTACTGGCCCAGCCTGGCCCACTGCCGGCCACGCTGCGGGCCAGGCGTCTGCGCTCGGAATCCGAGTGCTGCTCGTGCTCGGCGACCAACAACCGTGCTTCACCGCTTTTCCAAAAATTTGATGCAGTAGTCATATGAATTGACCAAGACTCTTTTAAAGTCTAGACATCTAGACTTTAAAAGAGACTGTCTGAGCTCTGAGTTTGTTTCGGATGCTTCTTCTCAGAGTAGTCGGATATCCTACACAGACCTAAGATAAATAAATTACTAAGTAATAACCAGTATGGTTTTAGAGTTGGCCGGTCAACCGAGAATGCTGTTGCTGCCTTGGTAGACCATGTAGTATCTTAATTAGATAACAAAATGAAATGCTTGGCCATCTTCTTAGATCTTTCTAAGGCATTCGACACTGTGTCCGTTCCCCACCTCTTATCTAAGCTGGAAGCTACAGGTATTCGCGGACATACCTTGAAAATTTTCCAGGATTACTTATGTGATAGAGCTCAATGCGTTAAAATAAATGATGTTATTAGTGACAACATTTCATTGAGTTTTGGCGTTCCACAGGGCTCAATCTTGGGTCCTACCCTGTTTCTTATTTACATTAACAACTTATGCAAAATGTCTCTAATGAATTGTTCAATTTACACTTACGCAGATGATACGGCTCTGTTAATTCATGGTAGTGACTGGCCCGAAACAGTAAAATACGCTGAAGTTGCTCTAAACTCAGTGATGAAATGGCTATCAAATAATATTTTAACCTTAAATTTAAATAAAACGGTATACTTACCTTTCTCCTTACTATCCACCAACCTCCCTCCTCCGGATTCAATGGTGCTCAGAGCTCATACCTGCTCACTCGGTCTTTCTTCCTCACAATGTGGCTGTCCTCAACTTAAAAGATGTGAATCTGTCAAGTATCTAGGAGTCTATGTGGATAGTTCTCTGAGTTGGAAACCTCACCTTAATAATCTCATTTCGCGGGTCCGCAAGTGTATATTTATTTTTTTTAAACTAAGGCACTCCGCGGGCCGTCATACGATTAAAACTGTGTATTATGCCCTATGTCAAAGCATAATAACCTACTGCATCACAGTGTGGGGTGGCGCTCCCAAAACAATCTTTCTGCCTCTGGAACGAGCACAAAGAGCTGTACTCAAGGTTATGACCTCGAAGCCTTTTAGGTATCCCACCACGGCTCTCTACACTGAATGTCAGGTGCTCACTGTGAGACAGCTCTTTGTCCTTGGTACTATTCTGCGCAAATATCCCTTTGTGGTATAAGATTCGAATGCCATCAAAAAGCGTAGACACTTCGAAGTATGCTCAACTCACGGATGTAGAACGGCCCTTGCCCAACGTCATTTTGGTATACTATCAAACCATTTATATAATAAAATAAATAAACTCTGCTCCATTGCTCCTATGTGTCTAAATGGATGCAAAACTAAGGTCACGAAGTCGCTATTGACATTGAATTATAACAAAACTGAAGATCTACTTCAAATATCAATTGCTTAACCAAATGTTATTAATATCTTTATAATTATATTTACACCGACACAAAAACAAGTTTTTTTTCACTATATCTATCTCTACATCACACACATACACACACCCATACAGAGGTACAAAAATAGGCCACATCATAGTTGCAGTAACTAGTAAATATTATATTGTAAACTGATCAAATGCCATATTGTAATATAATAATGTTATACTGTGCTTGTACTACAACTACTGTTACAAGCCCAAATCATAGGCGAGGACGCTGGCACCCTAAACACAAGTTAAATCTTACATTGGGTGCCAGAGCTCATCGAAAACACACTGTTCCATAGTTGTAACGCTGCATAGTGTTTAGATAAGTGTTTTCTTGTACAATTATTTAAGGTAATAATTTTTTTTATTTTTTTTTATTTATTTATTTACTTCATTTAGCTTCAATATTTTTTTTGACATGTAAAAAATTATTTCGTTTTATAAAAACAGAATTACAAAGTAAACATCCATTGTTTAATATATCAAAGTGATTTTTTTTTCTATTTTACAGGAAAGACGGTTGCTGCTCTCGACTCAGTAAAGCGGAGAGCGAGGTTAGTGTACCGGACGCCGGAGTACTGAAGGTAACATGCAACAATATTATTTATTTTTTATTTTTATTATTTATATTTTTGTATTTTTTTTTTTTTTTGTTTTTGGTATATTTTTTTTGGTTTTATTTTGTTTTGTATTTGATTAATCGGCGCGTTCTCTATTAATCGTTTTAAATAATAAAGTTTGTTGTTGGGTGTTCAGTGTTCACACTGTGCTTCGGTTATATGAAGCTGATCGATATAAGACAACATGCACATATAATTGTGAGCAATGGTGCCCTCGCACGAGGCCTGCGCCCTCGCCTTGCTGCGAGGCTCCCCCGAGACGCCGAGCGGCGCTATCGGTGCACGGTAGTGTGCACGACATACATAATGAATAGACGACATCATAAAACTATTATGTTATCCTACCAACGTAACAAATCTTAATTCTGTAATTCCAGTCGAACTCCAACGCGACGCTCGCCGTCCCGGAGCGAAGCTGGCGCCTCGGCAAGTGTGTGTCCGCCACGCACATCGGTGCGCGGCCGCGGGTCTCCGTCACCAGCCTCAGCCGCAGCCAGCACGCGCTGCACGCGCCCGGCTACATCCTGCACGCTGCCGGCAACAAGATCAACATTACCAAGGTACCGAATGTCCCCGCTGGTCTCCGTCACCAGCCTCAGCCGCAGCCAGCACGCGCTGCACGCGCCCGGCTACATCCTGCACGCTGCCGGCAACAAGATCAACATTACCAAGGTACCGAATGTCCCCGCTGGTCTCCGTCACCAGCCTCAGCCGCAGCCAGCACGCGCTGCACGCGCCCGGCTACATCCTGCACGCTGCCGGCAACAAGATCAACATTACCAAGGTACCGAATGTCCCCGCTGGTCTCCGTCACCAGCCTCAGCCGCAGCCAGCACGCGCTGCACGCGCCCGGCTACATCCTGCACGCTGCCGGCAACAAGATCAACATTACCAAGGTACCGAATGTCCCCGCTGGTCTCCGTCACCAGCCTCAGCCGCAGCCAGCACGCGCTGCACGCGCCCGGCTACATCCTGCACGCTGCCGGCAACAAGATCAACATTACCAAGGTACCGAATGTCCCCGCTGGTCTCCGTCACCAGCCTCAGCCGCAGCCAGCACGCGCTGCACGCGCCCGGCTACATCCTGCACGCTGCCGGCAACAAGATCAACATTACCAAGGTACCGAATGTCCCCGCTGGTCTCCGTCACCAGCCTCAGCCGCAGCCAGCACGCGCTGCACGCGCCCGGCTACATCCTGCACGCTGCCGGCAACAAGATCAACATTACCAAGGTACCGAATGTCCCCGCTGGTCTCCGTCACCAGCCTCAGCCGCAGCCAGCACGCGCTGCACGCGCCCGGCTACATCCTGCACGCTGCCGGCAACAAGATCAACATTACCAAGGTACCGAATGTCCCCGCTGGTCTCCGTCACCAGCCTCAGCCGCAGCCAGCACGCGCTGCACGCGCCCGGCTACATCCTGCACGCTGCCGGCAACAAGATCAACATTACCAAGGTACCGAATGTCCCCGCTGGTCTCCGTCACCAGCCTCAGCCGCAGCCAGCACGCGCTGCACGCGCCCGGCTACATCCTGCACGCTGCCGGCAACAAGATCAACATTACCAAGGTACCGAATGTCCCCGCTGGTCTCCGTCACCAGCCTCAGCCGCAGCCAGCACGCGCTGCACGCGCCCGGCTACATCCTGCACGCTGCCGGCAACAAGATCAACATTACCAAGGTACCGAATGTCCCCGCTGGTCTCCGTCACCAGCCTCAGCCGCAGCCAGCACGCGCTGCACGCGCCCGGCTACATCCTGCACGCTGCCGGCAACAAGATCAACATTACCAAGGTACCGAATGTCCCCGCTGGTCTCCGTCACCAGCCTCAGCCGCAGCCAGCACGCGCTGCACGCGCCCGGCTACATCCTGCACGCTGCCGGCAACAAGATCAACATTACCAAGGTACCGAATGTCCCCGCTGGTCTCCGTCACCAGCCTCAGCCGCAGCCAGCACGCGCTGCACGCGCCCGGCTACATCCTGCACGCTGCCGGCAACAAGATCAACATTACCAAGGTACCGAATGTCCCCGCTGGTCTCCGTCACCAGCCTCAGCCGCAGCCAGCACGCGCTGCACGCGCCCGGCTACATCCTGCACGCTGCCGGCAACAAGATCAACATTACCAAGGTACCGAATGTCCCCGCTGGTCTCCGTCACCAGCCTCAGCCGCAGCCAGCACGCGCTGCACGCGCCCGGCTACATCCTGCACGCTGCCGGCAACAAGATCAACATTACCAAGGTACCGAATGTCCCCGCTGGTCTCCGTCACCAGCCTCAGCCGCAGCCAGCACGCGCTGCACGCGCCCGGCTACATCCTGCACGCTGCCGGCAACAAGATCAACATTACCAAGGTACCGAATGTCCCCGCTGGTCTCCGTCACCAGCCTCAGCCGCAGCCAGCACGCGCTGCACGCGCCCGGCTACATCCTGCACGCTGCCGGCAACAAGATCAACATTACCAAGGTACCGAATGTCCCCGCTGGTCTCCGTCACCAGCCTCAGCCGCAGCCAGCACGCGCTGCACGCGCCCGGCTACATCCTGCACGCTGCCGGCAACAAGATCAACATTACCAAGGTACCGAATGTCCCCGCTGGTCTCCGTCACCAGCCTCAGCCGCAGCCAGCACGCGCTGCACGCGCCCGGCTACATCCTGCACGCTGCCGGCAACAAGATCAACATTACCAAGGTACCGAATGTCCCCGCTGGTCTCCGTCACCAGCCTCAGCCGCAGCCAGCACGCGCTGCACGCGCCCGGCTACATCCTGCACGCTGCCGGCAACAAGATCAACATTACCAAGGTACCGAATGTCCCCGCTGGTCTCCGTCACCAGCCTCAGCCGCAGCCAGCACGCGCTGCACGCGCCCGGCTACATCCTGCACGCTGCCGGCAACAAGATCAACATTACCAAGGTACCGAATGTCCCCGCTGGTCTCCGTCACCAGCCTCAGCCGCAGCCAGCACGCGCTGCACGCGCCCGGCTACATCCTGCACGCTGCCGGCAACAAGATCAACATTACCAAGGTACCGAATGTCCCCGCTGGTCTCCGTCACCAGCCTCAGCCGCAGCCAGCACGCGCTGCACGCGCCCGGCTACATCCTGCACGCTGCCGGCAACAAGATCAACATTACCAAGGTACCGAATGTCCCCGCTGGTCTCCGTCACCAGCCTCAGCCGCAGCCAGCACGCGCTGCACGCGCCCGGCTACATCCTGCACGCTGCCGGCAACAAGATCAACATTACCAAGGTACCGAATGTCCCCGCTGGTCTCCGTCACCAGCCTCAGCCGCAGCCAGCACGCGCTGCACGCGCCCGGCTACATCCTGCACGCTGCCGGCAACAAGATCAACATTACCAAGGTACCGAATGTCCCCGCTGGTCTCCGTCACCAGCCTCAGCCGCAGCCAGCACGCGCTGCACGCGCCCGGCTACATCCTGCACGCTGCCGGCAACAAGATCAACATTACCAAGGTACCGAATGTCCCCGCTGGTCTCCGTCACCAGCCTCAGCCGCAGCCAGCACGCGCTGCACGCGCCCGGCTACATCCTGCACGCTGCCGGCAACAAGATCAACATTACCAAGGTACCGAATGTCCCCGCTGGTCTCCGTCACCAGCCTCAGCCGCAGCCAGCACGCGCTGCACGCGCCCGGCTACATCCTGCACGCTGCCGGCAACAAGATCAACATTACCAAGGTACCGAATGTCCCCGCTGGTCTCCGTCACCAGCCTCAGCCGCAGCCAGCACGCGCTGCACGCGCCCGGCTACATCCTGCACGCTGCCGGCAACAAGATCAACATTACCAAGGTACCGAATGTCCCCGCTGGTCTCCGTCACCAGCCTCAGCCGCAGCCAGCACGCGCTGCACGCGCCCGGCTACATCCTGCACGCTGCCGGCAACAAGATCAACATTACCAAGGTACCGAATGTCCCCGCTGGTCTCCGTCACCAGCCTCAGCCGCAGCCAGCACGCGCTGCACGCGCCCGGCTACATCCTGCACGCTGCCGGCAACAAGATCAACATTACCAAGGTACCGAATGTCCCCGCTGGTCTCCGTCACCAGCCTCAGCCGCAGCCAGCACGCGCTGCACGCGCCCGGCTACATCCTGCACGCTGCCGGCAACAAGATCAACATTACCAAGGTACCGAATGTCCCCGCTGGTCTCCGTCACCAGCCTCAGCCGCAGCCAGCACGCGCTGCACGCGCCCGGCTACATCCTGCACGCTGCCGGCAACAAGATCAACATTACCAAGGTACCGAATGTCCCCGCTGGTCTCCGTCACCAGCCTCAGCCGCAGCCAGCACGCGCTGCACGCGCCCGGCTACATCCTGCACGCTGCCGGCAACAAGATCAACATTACCAAGGTACCGAATGTCCCCGCTGGTCTCCGTCACCAGCCTCAGCCGCAGCCAGCACGCGCTGCACGCGCCCGGCTACATCCTGCACGCTGCCGGCAACAAGATCAACATTACCAAGGTACCGAATGTCCCCGCTGGTCTCCGTCACCAGCCTCAGCCGCAGCCAGCACGCGCTGCACGCGCCCGGCTACATCCTGCACGCTGCCGGCAACAAGATCAACATTACCAAGGTACCGAATGTCCCCGCTGGTCTCCGTCACCAGCCTCAGCCGCAGCCAGCACGCGCTGCACGCGCCCGGCTACATCCTGCACGCTGCCGGCAACAAGATCAACATTACCAAGGTACCGAATGTCCCCGCTGGTCTCCGTCACCAGCCTCAGCCGCAGCCAGCACGCGCTGCACGCGCCCGGCTACATCCTGCACGCTGCCGGCAACAAGATCAACATTACCAAGGTACCGAATGTCCCCGCTGGTCTCCGTCACCAGCCTCAGCCGCAGCCAGCACGCGCTGCACGCGCCCGGCTACATCCTGCACGCTGCCGGCAACAAGATCAACATTACCAAGGTACCGAATGTCCCCGCTGGTCTCCGTCACCAGCCTCAGCCGCAGCCAGCACGCGCTGCACGCGCCCGGCTACATCCTGCACGCTGCCGGCAACAAGATCAACATTACCAAGGTACCGAATGTCCCCGCTGGTCTCCGTCACCAGCCTCAGCCGCAGCCAGCACGCGCTGCACGCGCCCGGCTACATCCTGCACGCTGCCGGCAACAAGATCAACATTACCAAGGTACCGAATGTCCCCGCTGGTCTCCGTCACCAGCCTCAGCCGCAGCCAGCACGCGCTGCACGCGCCCGGCTACATCCTGCACGCTGCCGGCAACAAGATCAACATTACCAAGGTACCGAATGTCCCCGCTGGTCTCCGTCACCAGCCTCAGCCGCAGCCAGCACGCGCTGCACGCGCCCGGCTACATCCTGCACGCTGCCGGCAACAAGATCAACATTACCAAGGTACCGAATGTCCCCGCTGGTCTCCGTCACCAGCCTCAGCCGCAGCCAGCACGCGCTGCACGCGCCCGGCTACATCCTGCACGCTGCCGGCAACAAGATCAACATTACCAAGGTACCGAATGTCCCCGCTGGTCTCCGTCACCAGCCTCAGCCGCAGCCAGCACGCGCTGCACGCGCCCGGCTACATCCTGCACGCTGCCGGCAACAAGATCAACATTACCAAGGTACCGAATGTCCCCGCTGGTCTCCGTCACCAGCCTCAGCCGCAGCCAGCACGCGCTGCACGCGCCCGGCTACATCCTGCACGCTGCCGGCAACAAGATCAACATTACCAAGGTACCGAATGTCCCCGCTGGTCTCCGTCACCAGCCTCAGCCGCAGCCAGCACGCGCTGCACGCGCCCGGCTACATCCTGCACGCTGCCGGCAACAAGATCAACATTACCAAGGTACCGAATGTCCCCGCTGGTCTCCGTCACCAGCCTCAGCCGCAGCCAGCACGCGCTGCACGCGCCCGGCTACATCCTGCACGCTGCCGGCAACAAGATCAACATTACCAAGGTACCGAATGTCCCCGCTGGTCTCCGTCACCAGCCTCAGCCGCAGCCAGCACGCGCTGCACGCGCCCGGCTACATCCTGCACGCTGCCGGCAACAAGATCAACATTACCAAGGTACCGAATGTCCCCGCTGGTCTCCGTCACCAGCCTCAGCCGCAGCCAGCACGCGCTGCACGCGCCCGGCTACATCCTGCACGCTGCCGGCAACAAGATCAACATTACCAAGGTACCGAATGTCCCCGCTGGTCTCCGTCACCAGCCTCAGCCGCAGCCAGCACGCGCTGCACGCGCCCGGCTACATCCTGCACGCTGCCGGCAACAAGATCAACATTACCAAGGTACCGAATGTCCCCGCTGGTCTCCGTCACCAGCCTCAGCCGCAGCCAGCACGCGCTGCACGCGCCCGGCTACATCCTGCACGCTGCCGGCAACAAGATCAACATTACCAAGGTACCGAATGTCCCCGCTGGTCTCCGTCACCAGCCTCAGCCGCAGCCAGCACGCGCTGCACGCGCCCGGCTACATCCTGCACGCTGCCGGCAACAAGATCAACATTACCAAGGTACCGAATGTCCCCGCTGGTCTCCGTCACCAGCCTCAGCCGCAGCCAGCACGCGCTGCACGCGCCCGGCTACATCCTGCACGCTGCCGGCAACAAGATCAACATTACCAAGGTACCGAATGTCCCCGCTGGTCTCCGTCACCAGCCTCAGCCGCAGCCAGCACGCGCTGCACGCGCCCGGCTACATCCTGCACGCTGCCGGCAACAAGATCAACATTACCAAGGTACCGAATGTCCCCGCTGGTCTCCGTCACCAGCCTCAGCCGCAGCCAGCACGCGCTGCACGCGCCCGGCTACATCCTGCACGCTGCCGGCAACAAGATCAACATTACCAAGGTACCGAATGTCCCCGCTGGTCTCCGTCACCAGCCTCAGCCGCAGCCAGCACGCGCTGCACGCGCCCGGCTACATCCTGCACGCTGCCGGCAACAAGATCAACATTACCAAGGTACCGAATGTCCCCGCTGGTCTCCGTCACCAGCCTCAGCCAGCACGCGCTGCACGCGCCCGGCTACATCCTGCACGCTGCCGGCAACAAGATCAACATTACCAAGGTACCGAATGTCCCCGCTGGTCTCCGTCACCAGCCTCAGCCGCAGCCAGCACGCGCTGCACGCGCCCGGCTACATCCTGCACGCTGCCGGCAACAAGATCAACATTACCAAGGTACCGAATGTCCCCGCTGGTCTCCGTCACCAGCCTCAGCCGCAGCCAGCACGCGCTGCACGCGCCCGGCTACATCCTGCACGCTGCCGGCAACAAGATCAACATTACCAAGGTACCGAATGTCCCCGCTGGTCTCCGTCACCAGCCTCAGCCGCAGCCAGCACGCGCTGCACGCGCCCGGCTACATCCTGCACGCTGCCGGCAACAAGATCAACATTACCAAGGTACCGAATGTCCCCGCTGGTCTCCGTCACCAGCCTCAGCCGCAGCCAGCACGCGCTGCACGCGCCCGGCTACATCCTGCACGCTGCCGGCAACAAGATCAACATTACCAAGGTACCGAATGTCCCCGCTGGTCTCCGTCACCAGCCTCAGCCGCAGCCAGCACGCGCTGCACGCGCCCGGCTACATCCTGCACGCTGCCGGCAACAAGATCAACATTACCAAGGTACCGAATGTCCCCGCTGGTCTCCGTCACCAGCCTCAGCCGCAGCCAGCACGCGCTGCACGCGCCCGGCTACATCCTGCACGCTGCCGGCAACAAGATCAACATTACCAAGGTACCGAATGTCCCCGCTGGTCTCCGTCACCAGCCTCAGCCGCAGCCAGCACGCGCTGCACGCGCCCGGCTACATCCTGCACGCTGCCGGCAACAAGATCAACATTACCAAGGTACCGAATGTCCCCGCTGGTCTCCGTCACCAGCCTCAGCCGCAGCCAGCACGCGCTGCACGCGCCCGGCTACATCCTGCACGCTGCCGGCAACAAGATCAACATTACCAAGGTACCGAATGTCCCCGCTGGTCTCCGTCACCAGCCTCAGCCGCAGCCAGCACGCGCTGCACGCGCCCGGCTACATCCTGCACGCTGCCGGCAACAAGATCAACATTACCAAGGTACCGAATGTCCCCGCTGGTCTCCGTCACCAGCCTCAGCCGCAGCCAGCACGCGCTGCACGCGCCCGGCTACATCCTGCACGCTGCCGGCAACAAGATCAACATTACCAAGGTACCGAATGTCCCCGCTGGTCTCCGTCACCAGCCTCAGCCGCAGCCAGCACGCGCTGCACGCGCCCGGCTACATCCTGCACGCTGCCGGCAACAAGATCAACATTACCAAGGTACCGAATGTCCCCGCTGGTCTCCGTCACCAGCCTCAGCCAGCAGCACGCGCTGCACGCGCCCGGCTACATCCTGCACGCTGCCGGCAACAAGATCAACATTACCAAGGTACCGAATGTCCCCGCTGGTCTCCGTCACCAGCCTCAGCCGCAGCCAGCACGCGCTGCACGCGCCCGGCTACATCCTGCACGCTGCCGGCAACAAGATCAACATTACCAAGGTACCGAATGTCCCCGCTGGTCTCCGTCACCAGCCTCAGCCGCAGCCAGCACGCGCTGCACGCGCCCGGCTACATCCTGCACGCTGCCGGCAACAAGATCAACATTACCAAGGTACCGAATGTCCCCGCTGGTCTCCGTCACCAGCCTCAGCCGCAGCCAGCACGCGCTGCACGCGCCCGGCTACATCCTGCACGCTGCCGGCAACAAGATCAACATTACCAAGGTACCGAATGTCCCCGCTGGTCTCCGTCACCAGCCTCAGCCGCAGCCAGCACGCGCTGCACGCGCCCGGCTACATCCTGCACGCTGCCGGCAACAAGATCAACATTACCAAGGTACCGAATGTCCCCGCTGGTCTCCGTCACCAGCCTCAGCCGCAGCCAGCACGCGCTGCACGCGCCCGGCTACATCCTGCACGCTGCCGGCAACAAGATCAACATTACCAAGGTACCGAATGTCCCCGCTGGTCTCCGTCACCAGCCTCAGCCGCAGCCAGCACGCGCTGCACGCGCCCGGCTACATCCTGCACGCTGCCGGCAACAAGATCAACATTACCAAGGTACCGAATGTCCCCGCTGGTCTCCGTCACCAGCCTCAGCCGCAGCCAGCACGCGCTGCACGCGCCCGGCTACATCCTGCACGCTGCCGGCAACAAGATCAACATTACCAAGATACCGAATGTCCCCGCTGGTCTCCGTCACCAGCCTCAGCCGCAGCCAGCACGCGCTGCACGCGCCCGGCTACATCCTGCACGCTGCCGGCAACAAGATCAACATTACCAAGGTACCGAATGTCCCCGCTGGTCTCCGTCACCAGCCTCAGCCAGCACGCGCTGCACGCGCCCGGCTACATCCTGCACGCTGCCGGCAACAAGATCAACATTACCAAGGTACCGAATGTCCCCGCTGGTCTCCGTCACCAGCCTCAGCCGCAGCCAGCACGCGCTGCACGCGCCCGGCTACATCCTGCACGCTGCCGGCAACAAGATCAACATTACCAAGGTACCGAATGTCCCCGCTGGTCTCCGTCACCAGCCTCAGCCGCAGCCAGCACGCGCTGCACGCGCCCGGCTACATCCTGCACGCTGCCGGCAACAAGATCAACATTACCAAGGTACCGAATGTCCCCGCTGGTCTCCGTCACCAGCCTCAGCCGCAGCCAGCACGCGCTGCACGCGCCCGGCTACATCCTGCACGCTGCCGGCAACAAGATCAACATTACCAAGGTACCGAATGTCCCCGCTGGTCTCCGTCACCAGCCTCAGCCGCAGCCAGCACGCGCTGCACGCGCCCGGCTACATCCTGCACGCTGCCGGCAACAATATTCATTGCGTTTTTTATATCGTTGACCTTGAATTAATTGGTCTCACTTAATCGGTGTAAGAAGAGAAATTGTCACGTTGCGCGTTTTTATTTTTCGTTTACGGAGAGGCGCCGCGTGTGGCGGCCCGCGTTAGCAGCCGCGCGAACAATGCGGCGACAATGTACATGCTGTGCGGGCACACGGGCACGCTGCACCGCGCAGGCTCGCTTCCCCGTAAGCGCACTGCTCCATCGCCTACCGCCACATCCACACAACGGACCGTGCGACGCGCCGCGTCTTCGCAAATGAGCCTTAAGTTTTCTCTACATCCAGCCGAGTAACCTTAAGCAACAATTAGTGCTGGGCAACGACTTTTATTTTGAAATACGCAGTTGGGGTTTAAGTTGCACAAATATCTAAATGTTAACAAATCCAATCACTTTTCCCAGGTGGACGACATAACAAAATGGCTGGACCCTCCACCGCTGAAGCGCACCTCCCCAGACACGCACCTCAACCAGCTGCAGGAGAACAAGACGCGCAAGGTGGAGCCCTGCGAGTTCGACGGAGCCCTACCCGCATTCCTGCGCAACCAGTCCGTCGAGGGGCTAGAGTCGCACTACAAACACGAGGTGAGTGAGCATACGGGTGTCCATTTTGTATCAGCATGGACGAAGCAAATGGAAGACTGTAACAAATAAATTTTTAGCTTACTCCAACGTATATTACTATGTATCCGACCTGTGTAGGAAGTTTTGATGAAATGAATTGTTTCGTTTTGTATCTTTACATTGTATACACAATTATGGAATAATGGTTGTAGACAGTAAAATTGTTCCTAGTCTTTTGTGAGTGACTATACATAAGCTTCCTAAAAGCTTGTTTAATTAGAAACCCTTTGAAAGCTAGGCTCCCTGGTCATGGCCGCATAGTGAACGTGGTCATTTTTACGAAAAAACTAAAAACTCGTTTTACAAAACCGTTGTTGTAAAATACTAATAAACAAAACTATATTGAATTTCAGGTAGACAGTCCCCTACCATTCTGCAGACACATCAGCATTCAACAGTACCACGCTACACGTTGATGCAGACACAGACTCCTCGGACGATGATGAGGACACCATCACCACGTGGCATCGAAACGTGCAAACGTTCGACAAAATGGACGTCGACCCCAAGAGTGTTCTAGCAACCATCGTAAAGAAAGGAGAGAATTTACTCTCGAAAAAGTCCAGTTACGATGTAACTGATGTTGTGTTGAGAAACCCTGAGTGTTTGACCCATGAAAGGAAGATACCCGAAGTGGATTGCAGAAGGTTCAATATTGACTATCTAACTAAAAGCCCTGTCATGGCGGCCGGAGTCAAGAATATATCTAAGGCCGTAGAAAAAGAGAAACCGCAGGAAAAGTCAGGATTCTTCCAAAAGAAGCTGCTATCGCCGAAGTTTAGCAGATTATTCAAGCCGAACACCGCAGAAGTTGTCCGAAACAAAGACGTGGACGACAAAGATAAGTCCAGGAGTAAGTTTTTCGTTCAACGACCTTCGTCACCTAGCAACATCGGGAGGTCTCACAGGGTCAGACCCTCAGAGTCTGACAAACCAGTCCACCACGACGTTCTGAAGTCAGACATCAAACTCGCCAGCATGGGCAAGCCAATGACGCCCATATTCCGGCGGCATTTAGCCGAAAAACCTGACTTCGTAGACGGAAGATTCAGTTACAGAGATCGCCGATCCAAATACGATCCAAAACCTACCGAAGACTCTAAATTCATAGACTTAGGACGCAATAGGATTAAGACCCCTCTGGGTACGTTAGAACAGGGCACAAAGTTGACCCCTTTGATACGAAGCTCACAAATTAATAACATAGCGGCCTTAGCCACTGTGCCCGAAAAAAAACTTAAAGATAAGAAAGTTAATGATGAACCCGGTTTGCCCAAGCGCCGTGAGCCGGGCATTTCGCGAAGTAACTATGTTAGTCTTGCTAATTTGAAGATTAACGGCAAAGCGAAGGACATTGATGACAAGTGCAGACGGGCCGGGAATGAGGACTCGCCGGTTGAACGAGTTATATAGCTCAGTTTGGCTTTTTATGGGTGATGACGATAGAATGGACGAGTTTCAAATGGCTGGATCGGTGCTGGAGTGACATGGCAAAATGCCATACAATTCATGGCGTCATCGCAGTTTGTATGCCATCTGGAAAATGCTCATTCTCTCTTCTTTCAAATGTTCGGTTAATACTGGCACTTTACTTGGCGTATTTGTTCAAATATTCGCTTCGTTGCTTGATCGATACAAAATGTACTATATAGCTTTGATATTAATGTTCATTTTAACTATTGAAATAATGCGAATATTTGCCCAGATATGCCAAGTGTAGCGCCAACATTGTGCCCTTCTACAAATATATTTGAAATCTTGCCACGTTACAGTAGTTATACAATTGTTGATTCGTTGTACTTACCACGAATGCTTTTCTACGGAACTTTGTAAGTGAGTCGTGTCTGTGAACCAGTGAAAAGTAGCTTTGCAACTTTCTAATCATGTTCAGAATTTAGGAAAAAGCCTTTTTTGTGGACACTTTATTTAAAATGGCTCTTCGGTTATATTTTCGCAATCCTCTGATTTCCAAAATAGCCTCGCTCAAGCGAGTGTGAAATACCAAGTATTTTTTTTGTATTCTATAAGTATAACGTCTCGTTAAAATGCTCTCAAACATACATGACATAAGGTTTAGATTTAAAACTTTTCTTAACCAAACTTTTACAAGCAAAATTAATGCAAATGAAGCTTACATTGAGTATGAATGATGCATAGAAGTGAATGCTAGTACTCCTACATTGGAACTCTCCAGTTGTGGCAGGGCCTTCCTAAAAGACTGCGTTCTATAAGACATTTATCTGCTGTGAAATGGTCCCTTAAAACCACTTGATCAAAGTAACAGTACATTTTGAAGTATTAAACAGTGATTTCACCACTATTTTTCAATATCTTCTGGTTCATATTGTTAGAAACTCGATAAAAATACATTTTATATTAGATTTGATACCCAACCTTTAAATATTTGTAAATCCATGCTTTTATATTCCATAATCTTTTATACATACTCCTAAAATATGAAAATTTTACAAAAATTGTTATTCCAATAGAAATATTTTCATTTAAACCACTTACCGGACTGAAATAATCTCATTTGAACCGATGTTAATGCACTATTATATTGTGAAGCCAAAATCATGACCTAGGTATTGCAATTTTGATATTGTGTTGAGTAAGCTTGGAGTATAGTGTCAATTAGTGAAATTAAAGTTTTCTACAAGATGACGCTGCGTTTTGATATTATATAGCATAATGTATTGTATGATAAATATTACTATAGTATTTTGGCACTATTTTGAAAAGTGGACACACATGTTATTGCTTTAACACTTTTGGGTGCTAAGCACCCAGCATATGGGTGGAACAATAATACGTTCGTGTGCTCACAACCCGCCTCCCGAGTCGTCGCTATACGTAGCTAATTATAGTGATCTTTATTACGTTGACAATAAGGGCGCTGTTAGACTGCAGCTATCAGTGTGTAGATGACGCGCATACTAGTAAAAATTGATTATTTGAACCTTAGCAACGAAAGTGTTAACTAATGTAGTGACTATTGAAGCATAGGATGTTTGATATATTGTCGACCTAACATTATCTTAGCACGAAATGTAGCATGAACACAGCATAACATCACGCGTGTATCCACGGAGGGATCAGCACGGAGGGGCATGTGGCTGTACATGCCCGGCCTATCAACCAAACCCTCAGCCGAGTAATGCTAGTTCGGAATCATCCTGTGGTCGATGGTTACAATCGATAACTTTGACATAAGTCGAAAATGGTGACTAAAAATTGAGTTCTGCTTGTAAATACAATCTGTGTAGGTACCTATTGTGTTACATATGTATTTGTATATTATAATCGCATGTTTACTTGTTCATTTAGGTGCTTTTTGTTGAAAACACATATTTTGCTAGTTATGAAAACCTAAAATGAATTGAAAATTTTGGTTTTGCATCTTTTAGAGTGGAATAATTTAAACCCTAAAAGTTTAATTACAAAACATAACTATTGTTACTTCTTAAAATTGGATCAGTATTCGCTTGACATGTTCAGAGTCGAAATAGACTCTAGCTTAGAGTCTCTAAGATTCAATTTGCAACGCAGTTAGCTTCACGCATTTGTTATAGTGTCTTAAGCAGATATACGGAAATATACACAAGTTGTTTTCTATGAGTAGTTATATTTGTACCGTTTTTATATTGTAGATGAAATGTTTGCGTATTAAATATTTCATTCGGGAATTGATGGCGAAATGATGTACAGATGAATGATGTAAGATTAATCAGTTTATATTTTTCCCACCGCTGGGAACTGGGTCACGGGTCTTCTGGAGTGTGAGTGGGCTGTCATCCACCACGGAGATCCACTGCAGGTCACTGGATGTCATATCTTAGATTTATTTATTCTAACACCCGTATCTATAAACAAGTCAAAGTGATTACTTGAGTTAAAGTAATTATTTATGATACGATTTTTAGTTGTAGTTTAGAAATTGCTTGAAGTTAGAACTGTCAAAAGTCTGAATTCTAACACCTGTATCTATAGTCAACTTAAAGTAATTACTTTAGCTTATCCAATTACTTGTGCAAAAATTTTTATGCAATAGACGAGAATTTAAAAGATGTAAGAACCGTCAAAGAAAGCAAAACTAAGAATTCTAACTTTTACAGTTCTAACTTCAACCAATTACTAAACTACATAACAAAAATCTTATCTTAAAAATGACATTTACTCAAGTAAACACTTTGACTTGTTCATAGATACGGGGGTAAGACATGCCGGTTTCCTCACGACGAGAAATAGGTAGTAACTAAGATACCTCAAAAGCATCGACGTTTCGCCCTAAATTCCCTTCTAACTTTTATAGTAAAAATATTATTTTTCAATAGCAAGAAGTCCCATAAAATTCTGTCCAAGGAGTCCACATGGACGTTATAATTACAAACGAAATAAGAATATAAATGTTTATTTATCTATGCTAAGATCTGAACGCAAATCTGTGCCATTTATATGCCAATGTACAGTCGGTATTTGTTGACTGTACGCTAGAGTCGATGGATGTTTCGCTCAGGTATAAGAAAAAATAGAGAGAAAGAAGATATAGATAGTGACTTCAAGTATACATAAGTATATTATATTACGTCCCCAAAGACATTTTTAAACAGTTGAGACCTCCAAAGGTTTCCCCTTATTATATATGAGTGACACATCCAACGACAAGTCGTTACCTAAGATTTCAAAGTCCACGTGAAAACTTACAAAACCACGACATTAGCGTAAGTTATTGGACAATACGACGGTGGAAATATGACATGTCGTAAGGGTGCTGTTGGATGTTCGACTTTAGGCCCTGAACCAAAGATTGCAAATCGAATAGCGCACTCGATATCTCTTACCTCATTTCAAATTTTCACCGTCAATTACTTTAACTGTATTAATTTATTAACATTTTAGATATTATTACTATTATAATATATACTTAAGATTATTACTTAGATTTTTTTCATGAAGTCTGATTTGTACTTTTGTGACACAGGGTGCCATTTTTTATGTAATGCGATGTTAAATAATGCTATGATTGGAGTTTGAAGACAGTTTGAAACAAAGAGGTTATTGATGATTTTTTTTGAAGTTATTGTGGCAAACTTTCTTCTTTTTGTCGTCTTCCTTGTAGAAACCAGTGAAATCCAAATTGACGTAGGATATCAATTTGCTTAACAATTAATTTCTCTGTATGTGCTATTTAGGGCAGCCATGCCAAACAATATTTCACATAGACACAAGTTTTATACTACTTAAATATGTATTGAAGACGGCCATTCAATTCCAATCATAGCATTGTTAGAAATTAACATGAAATCAGGACAAATTCAATCTCATTTTGTATTAATTATTTTTAATTCGTTTTCGTCCGACATTATGTCGAGCTCATGTTTACTTATCTGTGATACGTTATGTTTGTAAACGCCGCAATAACAAGTATTATAGGTGTCTCTTAGTTTGTAATCTTGAATTATTATTTTTTTAACCTTTTGAACGCCAGAGCATACGCGTGTGCCCTCCACGCCAAGCCACAATTTCACCTCACTCAAAAACAAATCCTACAAAAAGAATAAGGATTCCAAAACTTTATCAATAAACAATATTATTAAAAAGACAAGAGCTAAAATATTTAAGGTATACAAATAAAAACACAAAAATTTATGATTTAATGTTTTTGTCACATATTTGTGTCGTTGGCGTACAGGGCAGTCGCTTGCTTGTTGCGTGTATAAGACAATGCCGTTCAAAAGGTTAATATTTAAGGATTTGAACGCTAATGACGCTTACTATACACAAATATGTATACACTTAGTAAAATTGATGAGCGAATTTCACGTAAGATAATGACTGCGGTCTAAAATAAACCCTATTCCATAATATTATTGGTTTCAAAGTACTATGTTCGTAATAAAATGAAATTAAAATAAATACAGTAAGTGAGAAACACTTAAAGTTACCAAGTGTATACATATCGGTGGTCGTGACTGTTCACAATTTATGACAAAATCTTTTATGGTATTATTTCGAGCGATGTAAATCTTTTGTCATGGTTTTTGGCCCTTGGCGTTCAAAAGATAAAGATATATTTAACACATTATTAACAGTTGTAACATCGCGTATTCCGTCTCCTGCATTCCAAGCGGTTTTGTATATTTTTCCTTTTGTATCTGTTTCTAAGTACAAATGAATAAAGGAATATATTCAGATTTTGTGTTTTTTACTCATGAACTTGATTTTCCCCTTGGGGGTGGGCGCAGAAACTACCGTATGACAACTGCTCCAATCCCCACCCATGTTCTCCTTCAGATGATTAGGTAATTTTTGTAAATTACATCCAGAAGCATTGCGTAAGCGTTTTCTGCAAGTTTCTTAGTTTTCAGGGGTTTTAAACCTTCCTTGGACTTCTACAAATTTTTCAAAACTAAAATTAGGCGGTTCAGCCATTCTCGAGGTTTTGTAAGACTAACAAAGGTCAATTCATTTATATATATAGATAATTTAATCAAATTATTAAATATTTATTCGATATTATGTGCTATAAATAAAAGTTTCATATTAAAAGTATCGCTCTGACTGTGTTCGGAGCAGGGATGTTACGGAGCTTCGACTCCGACTCCGATATGTCGGAACTTCCGATTGATCTTACACCTCCGGTTCGATACTTTTAAATCGGAGGCTGAAGCATAGCGGCGGCGGCTGCAGTCACCGTGCACGAACAGATTTATGCATGTTATCCTGGGAACACGCGTTCTGTCATCGATTAATAATATTCCTATCAGTGACGATCCCTTACTGTAGTGGAAAATGGAAATACAAAATTCCATTTCCTTAAACCGATTGCCCTCCAATATTCGTCGTGTCCACCAGGTTCAGTAGCAAGCGAACAACTGTTTAGTGGTGCTGGCCTAATTTATGACCCGTTAAGAAATAGATTGGACGGAGACAAAACTGCAAAGCTGTTTTTTATTAAATATAATTTGCTACTTCTGGAGTCAATTTGATTTAATTATACAAGGTGTAGTTTTGCAACATCGTCAAAATTCAGGAGGTTGTCATAGAAGATGCAGATAATCTATATAAATTACGGTACCTGTAATACGGTCAATAATAATAAACGATTCTTTTTTTGTTGTTTTAATTTGCCACTATTTCAGAATGAAGCCCTGTTCAAAAGAGGAGAATCACTTGTTTATCGAATAAACGTCTGCGTTTGTTTTGTGTGTGAAAGCGCGGATACAGGGCTAGTATTAGACGGGCCGCGTTTTAATAAGGTTGGTGTACATTTATCGATTTACGATATTAAGAAAAAAAAATTACCTACTCATTTTATTATTGAATCGGGTCGAGAATCATTAGCATAGTTACCCCTCCTTGAATTTGACGAGATTGCAAAGCAACACATTGTATAACTGTTATAAAATATGATTATTTTTGTTTGTGACACTTAAATTATTTAGGTTTATTGTTTAATTTAAATTAAATTAAAGTGGTTGACTGATTAACCTTTGACCGCCACGGTGGGCTATAGCCGACTCCGACCGAAGTCGGCTTCGGTTCCGATAAAACCACCTCCGTAACATCCCTAGTTCGGAGATAGCACGCCTAACCAATCAGAGCGCATGAAATTCGAAATTTCCATAACTCATCATCTGCCTAGCATTTTCCCAACTATGTTACGGTCGGCTTCCAGTCTAACCGGCTGCAGCTGAATACCAGTATTTTACATGGATCGACTGCCTATCTGACCACCACAACCCAGTTAATACAGGGTAATATCCCTTGGTAAGACTGGTTGTCAGACTTTCGGGCCACTACCTGTAACGACTGTCAAAGATCTACAAATGACAGCCGGGACCAACAGCTTAACGTACTTTCCGAGGCACGGAGGAAACTCGGTATATAATGGGTGGTCACCCATCCACAGACCAACCTAGGCAAGCGCGGCTTAACCTAATGGTGGATCCACACAGACCGGCGGCAATGCCGGGGCATTGACCTTGGCTTGACCACAAGCAAAGTCACCGGCAGACGCGGCGAGCGCGGCTGTGAATCGTACAAGTCATATTTCAGATTTGTTTTGCTTGCCGTGGTTGATGCGAATTGTAACTTTATACGTAAATATCGGTTGCCAAGGGCGCATATTTGATGGTGGAGTTCTACGTAACACTAGTTTGTTTCAAATCATACAAGATGAATCTGGACACTTACCACAACTACAAACATTAGGAGGAAGAAATACGCCAGTGCCTCTTTATTTCATCAGTGATTACGCATTCCTCATCAAAGAATAGGAAACGAAACCACTCTCATCGTAAGCCGTGATCGAATCCCCCGCTGTCGGGGCAGGCCGCGGCGGCCTCGTCGGCAAAATGCCGCCGGCTTAGTTGCGAATGCCGCATATAAAGCCGGCGGCAAGGCCGGTGGCAGTGCCGCCGGCCGCTGTGTGGATCCACCATTAGGGTTTAGGTACTAAACATTATCCGGGTTTTCAATATAACCTAATTTACCCTGAGTTTTACTATTATTGGGTAAGCTTTTCCACTACAGCTTACTACTTACTTACCTAGAGAAGCTTGAGGATGTAGATTCGTGAAAGAAAACACAATAAAACCGTAAAATATTCTTTATTTGTAAACAAATTCGAAATTGGGTATTCAAATATAACGGTTAGAACGTACCTAAGGAACATAGAAAATATATTGCGTTCTCAAACGATATCAGTACTAATATAGTATCTACAGAATATAACACAATGTATCGACAAAAGTTAATCGATATAAGTTTATAATTATTCGCAAAACTCTCGAAATCATGAAAGAAAGTAGTCGACAGGCTTTGTTATTATTTGTGTTTACCTACAGTCGATACACAGTTATTTTACATCACTGTCAGAATAGGTGATCTTTTTTTCTTATACTTAGCACCGCAGACGTAGACTATTTGGTCAGCGACACGAACTGGTAACGAATTAAAGTGGTCCGTCCAACTTGATGACACTTTTTCGTAGAATCTTAGTAGATAAAAAGACACATTTTTTTTCTAAATTTTGTTAGTTAACCACAGTGATCTTTAAAATCGTGTCAGTAAAGTTATTATTGGGTTGACAATCTATACAAATTAATAAAATTAAAGTGTCTACGGTATCACTTTTTTTTTTTAATTGCTTTTTTGTATTTTGTTCCGGCTTATCTCTGAAACGGCTGGACCGATTTCAACGGGACTTTACTGGATACAGATAGCTGATGTTATAGGGAGTAACTTAGACTACTTTTATTTTAGAAAATGGATTAGTGATCCGTCTAGAAAAACCCATGAAATTACTAACAAAATACGATTCAAATAGGGAAGTAATATTTTTATAATAACTTCACGCGGACTTAATGTCCTTTCTTTGGTATTGTTCTTCGTGTCGTTGAGCTCCTTGGGTTATGACTCGATCTACACGAGCACTGACAAATGTTTGCACTGGCTGGACAGGTCCAGTCAAATTTGTGTGGTTCTTTCATCAAAAGACCATCTCAGACACTAATCTGCATGGTCCTCATACGATTTGACCAATGTCTGGACTTGTCTGGTCTTTAAAAAGGGACGGCGACCTCTGAGTTTGTCTCGGCTCTTTATTCTCAGAGTAGTCAGATACGAAACACCGGCCCCATCTAGTTTTAAAACAACAAGATGTGACATGTAAGTGTTTTTTTAAACCAATTTACAGAATGAGATGAATGAGATTTCTGAATGTCGCGGCCAAGAGCCACTAGTGGTATAATAAATGCGAACGGACTGTAGGTAAATAAGTCGCCTTCATGAGTACAAAGAAATTTCGCGACATATAAAAAGTAAACTACGTTAGATAGGAATAGTGTGCACAATAATATTGTCATAGATTGGACATCGAGATATAGTACCAAAGGATCGAGTTTATCAAGACGAGATCTAGGTACTAAGATGTTGGTTATACATAGAAAATCGGCTTTTACAAGAATTTTGTAATTATAATAACATTGGTATCCTAATTATGAGCTTTTAATTTGACGAAACAATAGTGTGTTATAATTTTGGTGCTCTTAAATATTAATATTCAAAGCAAACGCAGAAGAATCAAAAATAAGTCCCTATTTTTAAGCAGAAAAAGAAACTTGACGCAAACTGGTTTAGAATGTCCAATTCCCAAAAAAAAAAAAATGCTAGAATCCCAATTTTAAGTCTTTTGTGTCATCGAGACGAATATATTAGTTAGCGCAATACAAGTCAGTAGTAAATCATTTTGGGAACTAGATATTCCGACCCTAAATATCGTGTATGTAAGGCGCCATTACTGCGTACATGCCTTAACAGTTAATACAACCAGAAAATAACTTATGTAAGTGCTGCATGGTACTTTTTGCGAGTGAATGACAATATCAGCCGGGCGCTGTTTGTAAACATTTGTGACATTGTGTGTGTACAATCAAGATGGAGGGTTCAGTTCCGTTTAAGGTGAAAACGTCAGGGTAGCCCGCGAAATTCGAATTTTCTTATGTGAATTCAATGGTATTAATGAACCTAGAGGGTTGTATTGATGCTTTTAATGATTATATTAATCAATAAAGCCTTATTTGTTACGGTTCCAAATCATATTTTGTTTAACATACAGCCTGACACTGACCTGCAAATTGCAAAAACCTAAAAAAAAAATAATTTCGCGGGCTAACCTGGCGCTTAAGGGGGCTTAAGCCTACGCGCCAGAAAAGCCATGCAGCACTGTACAGTAATATAGATAAATCACAACGCGTTGATAGGAATTATAATATTATAGTGCTAATAATGTACGGATGTGCTTACAACTATCAGTGAAGTACGATGCATCGAAAAATAACATTTATTCCGTTCTAGAGATTTAACTGCGTTTCGCTAGCTAATCTATTTACGTGCATTTAATTAATATTAAGTAACTGCTTTAGAGAAATAAATTTAGTCGAAGCCGACTGTATTCTGGCTGCGAGGACGCTGCAATGGGGAAGAGAACTGTCAAATAAGTTCCGCGTAGATGGCGCTGTGTGTTCGTTACTTTCACTCAACTGCCATTGTTATTCTTGTTGAAAACTTTGACGGGAGTTGTCGTTAAGTGTTTTGTTTTGTTGCCCGAATAGTTGGTTTTCATTGAAGATGACACGGATAAGTGACAAACACTCAGCACTTTCTCGGGACGATCCCACTTGTGTCGATGAAATGGCAAAGTCGGAGCGAGTCACTTCTCCGGTGCGAAGTGTGTGCTAAGATTACGATGGATCTTCTCAACGCAATGATTCTTTATGGCTTAGTCAGGGGTTTTCAACACCCTCTATTATAAATCCAAAATGCATTCCACATTTGGCAGTTTCCTCGCAGTCCGTTTCAATACATGCTCTGGCCTGTAATAATAAAGCTTCCAAATCGAGTTCCCTAGGGATACTTTAAAAGAAAGCGTTTATTTAAACGAGGCCTAAACGGCAAACAAAAAGAAACACGCAAAATTAAAATATTCAAACTAGAAGTCCCAATTCTAGTTGTCACAACACCGATGCTAATGTTTCTAATCAACAGCTAGATTAATTTACAAGTTCATACTACCCACTCTTCGTAAATCAATGCGTACTGATTAAGCGATCCTTTTTACCCGACTGCGCGACAGCAAAGACAGGGTTATGTTTTTAACGATGTCACACGATCCCTAGCTCGATTGTGGACTGTTTCTGATGTTGATAGATAAAACAAAGCAAAAAAACATTACTGTGTTGGGTCTCAGGTTCTTGAGCTATTTGGAAACAAGAGTTATTTGACCTGTCAGCTCAAACCGCAATAAAATTCCAAAATGAATAGCCACCCCTGCTTAGACATGCTCTTGGTAAGTGTAGCTATTAGGTGAATTGTGGTTGAAAAGAAAACCTAAATATAATTTTAAGTTGCAGCTCATCCAAACATGATTTAGATATTCAAAGGTGAGTGCTCGAATTTAATTACAGGAAGACATTTGAGAAATCTTACTACTATTATAAATGCGAAAGTTTGGATGGATTGATGATTGTTACTCAATCACGCCAGAACGCCTGAACGGATCTGGATAAAATTTGACACAGAGATAGTTTATAACCTGGATAATACATTTTTATCCCGTTATCACGATCCCGTGGGACAATTGCCGAACTCCAGCCGCGGTTATAAGTTGTATTACAATACCAAGATGGCAGCATGCGGAGTTAGTTCCAATCCTAGCACAAGTTAGCTTAGCTTATCTATCAACATCATCAGTCTCCATTCCATTGACTTTTACGTACCTCCTACCCTTGTGTAAAACTATATCAAAAACCATAGTATTGAGTCTATAACTACCTAGTCTAGATAAATCAGGTATACGTGGTAATTTAGACATTACTTACACATAGTTTCAGACATGTATTTTTCTTAAACTACAACTAGTATTTTGACTAAGTTTAGGTGAGCTGTGTTTCTTGAAAATGAGAGCTTTCACGGGAAGAATTAAGTTAATAATACTTTAGAATAAATATTTGAGCATTTTTTTCATGTAACTATAAATAAGTAGAATAAGAATCGATTTATAAAAAACAATAAAGTAATTTCAAAAAACACAAAAGGATTTTTTATGAAAAAGCAAAATCTTGAAAAACTCTCATCTTCCAAACAAACACATACAACATTTCGCATTCAAAGAATCCCAGTTTTCTTCCTAATTCATTGAATGAAATTCCTTGAGTACAAAATTTATTTTCATTTATAATCCCACTCTCCTAACTATATGATAATATGTTTAAATGTGTTTACTTTAAAACATGCGAGTGCTTGATATGTGCGAATATTTGCTAAAATTGTGAATCATATTGCTGACGGTTCCTTATTTACTAATAAACTGAGATTTTACGCCCGAAGACGTGAACAGTCTTATTTAAGAAATAAACAGGGTCCCTTGTTTGACCAGAGAACCCTAAAAAAAGAGAGAAAAAATACTATAAATAAAGTAAAATATGAAATAATATTTCATATTTTACTTTTTTTGTATATTATACAAAATAAATTACGTTTTTATGATGTCGTCTTTTTGAAACAATAAGCTAAAAAACGACATTTAAATGAATGTTCAATCAAATATGTACGTATACAAGCTATCGACAACACATCTCCGAATCTTTTTCATTCGTGGCAAATTCATCAAGCAACCATGATCCATTAAAATAGATTGGAAGAAGTGTAGTTGACAATAGGACATGATAAAATTATGACTGGAGAAGGCATACATATGACTTGGGACGCTTCTAGACCAAAATTAAAAACCTATTTATTTCGAGTTTTTTAGGGGAGGTGCGGTCTAAATGGACAATATACACCAGTGATACATTTAGTCTATTTAGTGCTATTTTTTATATTAACTATAAATGCCATCTCCAGTCCAAATGCATAAGAATATAAGCCATACATCGTTGCAAAGCATTTTAAACAAAAATATAAATACCTAACTAAAAAAGAAAATTACTAAAATTCGACTACATTTTATTATCATTATTCGTTTAGCACTCGATTTTTAAATTCGTTCCAGCTGCTCTTATGAATTGACCTTGTCATTTGATTCTAAGGTCAATTATTGCTCTATGGTAGTGCTTGGACCAACCATTCCTAAACAATCTCTGGTTACCACACATTCCGATAAGACTTACGCGTATTTCTGATAATTAACATCATTAATGGGATATTTTAACTTACATTTTTGCATTCTAATGATTTTTGGATAAGAGTTCAATTTAAGTA
This sequence comes from Standfussiana lucernea, assembly GCA_964057025.1. Classification (NCBI taxonomy): domain Eukaryota; kingdom Metazoa; phylum Arthropoda; class Insecta; order Lepidoptera; family Noctuidae; genus Standfussiana; species Standfussiana lucernea. Next base: position 1,448,107 of record OZ059805.1, read on the forward strand.
TAGAAATTTTAAGTTTTGGAATGGCAATAGCGGTCATTGCCCTTTCTCTCATAGGTACATATACCTTTTCACCAACTAAACCAACACAAAGTACCTACAACGTATTCTAAAAAATATGTTGAGAAGCAGATAGATGTCATTTGAAGAAATCAGGGTGATTGAAGGCTGCATTGTTTCCGTATACGAAAAGCAAAACGTCTAATAAATCTTTATAAGCCAACGACCGCTAATGTCATGCTAAAACGTAGCAACTATAGAATATTGAGAAAAATATTTGAAAATCTTACGAAAAATTATCTTCATATCCCCCCCTTTTATAACAATTCTTCCCTGAGGCCAAACACACCCCTTTTCCCCTCCCATCTCCGTACTGCCTTCCGCGTTCGTTTAGCACCGACTTACTACGAGTACATACAAACACAACTACTGGGTGTCTAATAGTTATGGACTAGTGAGGCGAGGCGTGGCGAGGTTCTGCCTTTCACACATAGTTAGCGTTATTACTGGGATTTAATGGACCGAAGATGCACTTACACAGGAAAATAAGACTTTCCAGACGGCACTTCTAATGCTAAAATTAAGATCAACCGGCGATTAACCTTCTCTTGCAAGTTTTTCACCATTAGCTTTTATTTTGCCATGGTTTCCTTGACTTTGTCATACTAAATAGGCTTGCGTTTGGCCGTAACTCGCCTGATGTGAATCGATGATGCGGCCTAGGGTGGAGCACGGTTGCCGAAACATTAAATGGTTAAATTAAGTCCACACACATGCAGAAAACGTTGAATTTTTCTGTTATGTATTATAGTTCGGAATCACAAACACGCCTATAGATTATACAGTTATCTTAAAACATACTCAAGTGTCAGTGATACTTTCGGTAGTTCTTGTATGAAAATCAGACCTTATCGCTGTTCGCCACAACCTCGGTGTGAGATCAAGGCAGTGCTAAGTGCCGTCGCTTATCGTTACATAGTTTTAGTACATAATATTGGCACATAGTTACTATAATCTCATATTTACTATAGGGCACTAATCGTACTAATTACATTAAGTAACATATTTTTAGGAGGTAAGTCCTCTCATGTCTGTGTGAGAATTTCTTTAGGAATTTAGGTATTATTTATTTGAAGTTTTGTTTCTATTAATTATTGCAGATTTCTATCATTCTACCTAAACTTTCATAATTTAGAATATATCTTTAAACGTTTTCGATAGTTATAACAATTTTAACATATTATTGCACTAGAAGTCAACTAATTAGGCCCAAATAACTTACTCATACATAATGTTCGAATAAAATAGACATCGAAATGCAGCGCTTAAGCTGTTATAAAATACCATATACAAACACAAAACTCAACATCGAAAAAGCAAACATTACATAGAAAATGTCCCAAACTGAGACACTATAATATATTTTTATAAAGTTCTATCATAATCAACTTCCACTCGAATCATCTGAGGTCTTCATTTCTTCACGAAAATTTATAAGCCTCATTTTTCTTTAAGGATACCAATTTCTCATTTCACCATCAACAATTTTGAAATAAGGCTCCACAAAAATTTCTAAGTCCAACCCAAGGGTGTAAAGTCACAGGTCACTTAAGATTTAGACATGAGAGGGGCGGGGGTAGTTCAGCGTGGCGGAGAGGCGGCAGCGAGGCGTTGCCGAAGTCTCGCGAACTTGCCGTGGACCAGCCTCAGTTGCGTGCGAAGCCTGGAGGAGAGCTCTCGTTGCAACGCCTGCACCTCCACCAGCTCACGACGGAGCTGCTGGTAGTCTGAGCGCACCTGGGTGTAGAGGCTTGTGTTATGGGGTGATGATGGTACGTAGGTCAGCTCCGGCTAACGCAAGCTATGCGCTTGGCAGTTGAAGTATTAAAGATGCAGACGAAAGATCTCAAGGTTAAAATTTTTGGTATTTAAACTTGCATCCTTTAGAAACGATTTCGGCAGGTATTGACAATTAAATTGTATTAATTTTGTTAGTCGGAGTTGACTTACTATTTTATAAAATTGACACAGTCAAAAACATGAATCAATAAATACCAACATTACAATTTACAATATATTTTGTTCATCCCTCACATATTTTCTTTTAAGTGTTTTTTTAAGTGAGATTTTAAAACAAATATTTTTGTCTGTGTCAATAGTACGCACCAGATGGAAAGAAAACAACTAATGGCATGAATATGGTCTCCCATATCTTGAAGTATCCTGATGGGTTCGTGAACAAGAAGTAACGAATAGGAGAGAAAATAACATAATATATAGAGAACGGAAGCTGGACAGTAGACATCAAACATACATGAATATCATCTATTTTATTACAAGTATACGAGGCGGTTCGTTACTGAAGAGGACATCCTTTTTCAATTAAAAAATATTGAAGTTTATTTTATACATATTCGTTTGGCTTTTTTGTACTTACTTGTGCGATTTCAAATAGAATACATTTAAGTTAATATTATTTCCGATCTTCAATCCAAAAAATATCAAAAGTTGAGTAGGGATAGAGTATTTACTTGTAACAAAACATTGAGTCGTTCTATTGTTCGACCCTTTCACGACCCGAACAATGAGCAGCTCAACGCATTGTTGCAACTTGACTTTGGAAACAAACGAGCGAATTTGTGTTACATTTCATCGAGCAACATTTCAGCGAGTAAATGCAGAACAGAAAGGAATGTTACAGATCATATAAATGCTCATTGCTCACTCGCTGTAAGCATTACTTCGGACACCGCGTCGAACATTTGCAGGAATGTTAAATTACATGGAAATGCTCTTGTCGCCTTAAATTTTTAACCGTCGAACAGTTATTAAGCTTTGGACCAAATCCGTCCTTACTACCGACTTATCGATACCGATATTGGAAGATATTTCTAGATAATCACCAAGCACAGCGTGGCCTTTAATCACCAGGTTTTTGTCACCTTAGCAGTAACGAGCCGCCTCATCTAATCGGACGCATATCGAAGTCGCGACACGTGAGTCCGCGACGCAAGCCGTAAGCGGCCCCGACTTCGGGGGCTTTGGGCCAGGCTTCGACATTGTACCACAGCCAAGCCCGGCTGACAGCTATATATCGATAAGCATGATCTTGTGGCTTGTCGGTTTTCGTGTAGAACGGTGGTGTTATTGTATTATTTTTATTAATTGTTGCACTGAGTGAACTGGGGAGAAATGAACATGTTACACAACGAGGTTGCTACTAATAAATTGCCGCTATAAAAAAGGCTTACTTCACATTGTTTTCCGCAAAGGCGCCTCTTTTGCTTAAGGGCGACGGCGGCTGTATATTAGAATCAACTTCGAAAATTCTAATTTTGGGTCAGAATTATTAACGTTTTCTTTACAAAATAAATGACATTTCTACAAATATTTACTTAACTTTTTGCAATCGCAGCGATTTTACGAGATACTAAAACTAGACCTTCGGATTTTGATGGAATTTAAGGAAAATATAGAGGATGTAATAGGCGAAAATTCCTATCCGGTGAGTGCAGAATCATGTGATGACAGTGCTTTAATATCTCTTTAATAATTAAAGAAAAGCCGACCCAGTGCAACATTTTAGTTACAATTAAACTCATCTTAATTATACCGAAATAAATCATTCTATTATATCAAATCTGATAATAGAAAAACAACAAGCCATAAGCAACATGACTGTATAATCAGTAATCTGACCTGTCACGACACTAACGCATTGGCTGAAAAATAAATATTATATTTATACATACATATTATCCGCTACATATTAGGTTGACCGGGCGCTGCATTTAGTGGGCGTATGCATACTTATGTAGATAGTACAACGTGAATTACATAACAGTAAGCACAGTACAGGAAAAGGAAAGTAAATACACCAAATCAGTTATCTTATCAACCAAAAAGGTGTTCGCCGGTGGGTCTATCTATAGCTATACTGTATATTCATGTACTGAATTTTAGATAACCGTTTGAGAGTCGATGTCCCTATTATACCCTGTATTTGTTGTCAGTGTGTCTTACAAGGACAACTACTCCGAAAGCACAAAGTCTGATTTGGGACAAGTAAGGCTACATGTGTGGGCCAGCTTCGGCGACACTTAAATGTAACACATAAGGGCCAAAATCCTGCAGTAGCAAATTCTATGAAACATTTCTCGATTCTAGAGGCAGATAATAACAAACTTTTTGATAAGGGTCTCGGTATTTCTAGAGAAACAATCCCTTGGTTCATTGAATTACCAGTTATAGTCAATATTATGTTCGTTTATTTAAGCTACTGTCCTTTTCCTGTTCTGTTTATTATTAATAACCCACTGTGTTAATAAATATGAACAACGCATACTGTCGTAAGTGTCAAAGCATCCTCAACTCCAAACATGCGCGAGTACCAAATTAGCCACACTATCAGTAGAGACATAGAGATGTGACTAAACCATTGTTAGTCATACCAGGAATTTATGACCATTTATAAGACGCATAGTGGAATAGACAGAAGTACTACTATTTCAAATTAAAGATCGTGTCTGGAAATTAAGCATTCTGGAAAATGTGTCCATTTCATCTTCAAATTTTTGTCCTTCTAAGCAATTGGTTATTTTAAATTTGAATGTACTGGATTCTTAGCTAGTGGTGTCATCATCAACCCAAAGTTTAAGTACCTACGTGACAGAAATGGGGTCCAGTAGTGACTTCATCTTTAGTTTTAATAGTGTTGTTCTTCTGACCATTTTTGTTTTTTGAAGTAACATAATATACACACGAAAACATGAGTAATTTTCATGATGTTCCTCTTCTGTTGAATACGTAGATGCTTAATTATTTAGAAGTCATGTTCTTGGTCATACACTTCACTTCAGACGTCAGAATACTTTGCGTTATTATGCTAATTTTATTTGCAAAAGCGCGCTAATTAAATTTTGTGCCTCTGTTCTACTTTTCCACTAAATTATTTTGTGAATATGGCAAAAGTATTAAAAGTGTGTAATTTATAAATGTACTGTTATACTGGTTGCAAAAGGGAGGGGTTTAAGAAAGCAGATCAAAAAGGGTGGGTTTATAATCCTATAAAATCTTCTTATTTAAACATAAAAATGTTTTTAGAAAAATATATTAATGGCATACATTTCCCCACTCCACCCCAGACAATTTTAAACTGAATCCTTATGGTCAAGTAAATCCCGGCTAGTCACAAAGTTACAACAGTAGAGCTCTCCTCTCACCTCGGAGACAGACTTCAGCAGATGCATGATGCACATGTCCTGCGTGTTGATGGGAGCCACCAGCTCCTTCTCCACATTGTCCATCTTCCACTCCATCATGTCTAGCTGCTCATCTGTGCGCTTCACCTGACACACAAGTCATAGGTTTCAGAATTTTATGAGGAAATAAGAAATAGCGGTTTTTTGGCTCATGTAGTTAGGAGTAGATGATAAATGATGTTTATTTTGCAAATAGGTTTTTACAAACACTTCTACACGTCTTCTTTGATGAATCAAATTGGGCCCAGTATGACAGGGTTTTTGTCTTTTAGTTATGATTCTGGTGTTCTGTGTCTGTGCACAATTTGGTTTATCATTTCTATGTGACTGGCTATCAAAGGAGAAGCCAAAGGCTACACCCAGTATTTTATTGTATAGTGGGCTGGTGTCCTAACTCCACATCCAAAGCGCTCGCAACACCCAGGATCGAATAGGCTTCTTTTTAATTTGGAGAAACCAACCTTAACCCTTTAACAGGCGTAACAATTTAGCAATCGGAAAATAATGCTAAATAGGCATAAGTATTATTGGTAGATAATAAATTTCAACTTTTTTTACATGTTTTTATTTTATTCAAGTAATTAGTGAGTGATTGAAAAGTCTTGTAATAACTTGTGTAAAACCATAGAATAACTAACAGGAACACATTATTTAATTATTCAGCTGAAAAATATGGTGGGAGAAATATTCCCTTTGCCTGATAAAGGGTTAATAAACTGATTTAGCCTTCATCAGCCTAGCCCATTTTTATTAAGAGACTGAACTAGATTTTAGTAGGTTGTATTGATTGTATTCATATATAAAGAAATGACAACTCCAAACATGTACACCTGCCCAATATTTTAATTGGCAAAGAAAAAATAGCCAAGGCTGACCACCTACCAAATATGGACTCTAACTTTTTTTTAAATGGTTCTGTGTTCTACTTTACAATTGACCAATACCTACCAATAGAAATGGAATAAAATTCATACAATTACATTGTAAATACCTAATACATTGATACTCTAACAGGCTTTCAAATATTGAGTTTACTATCCTGTAATATTGGCGTTCAATAAATGAATGTACCATTAAAATTATTATAGTACATTGAGAATGATAACAACACAACAGCTGCTGTATGTGTGCTGTTATAATGGGCATCACATGTTAGAACAAAAGAAGATACAATATTATCCTTGCAACTAGAACATTACGCACCTCCATACATATACAAATTCTCATAGAAATATAATTTATTGAATGAAATGCTAGGCAGAAACCTTTATGGGAGCTGCATGATAACATTCTACTTTGAATACAGCAGTTTAGGCTTCAGCATACAAAATTATGTAAATATTTGATGAATTCGAACGAGGAATTTGTAAACAAAATGTTTACATCCGTTACGAAGGCAAAATTGATACCGTTAGTCAAGGCGACGGGTTATAATGGTATTTGGGCAAAGGATGCATGCCTCATTCAGCTCTCCAGCTGTATATTCCAGCAGTTTATTATTTATAGGGAAGTTGCGGCTCTATGACCTACATTTCTATCCGCGATTAACTGTACTTTATTAGCTAAACAATGTCTATTAATAAAACTGTTGACTCACCGTTTCCTCGAGCTCTTCTACAGAAATTTCTTTATCAGTCATTTTTGAGACACACCTATTAATTTTTTAGTCAGAATCTAAAAGAAAACAACAGACTTGAGCAAACCGACCATTTTTCTTCCGTGAAAATGACAAAATTGACATTTCACATTTATTGAAAATGTCAAGAGCGATATGACATCAAAACGCTACGAAAACGTCATGAGTTCATGACTGCGCCGCTGCGGGCTGAAACGTTAGTTAAAATACAACGTAGAAACGAAACGTGAAAAGCGGGAAATTTAAAAATAAAAAGAAATTCGAAGAGCATACTGGAATCCGCAAGTGATAAAACGGGAGAGACGGCAGATAAATGAATGGTGATGTATGTTTCTGTGTACTTCGTTATTATTGGTGTAATGTTTAGGTTAATATCATGTTTATTTACTGTGAAGCTACCTTTTACAAAGTAAATAAATAAAGGTGGTTTCAAAAAAACTAATTTTCGGCGCCTGTAGGCTCGTTTTTTGGAAGCGCGTGTACGGTATGCACGTTCAATTTTTATGCTTATAACCTGATCTCCCCATGGCATTCTATACAATACCTAGGATTCTTTACACAGAGTCAGGGAATATAATTATAATAGATAGATAAAATATTTTACACAATGCCTAGGCGACCTTGGCATTGTATAAGTATGACTGAATTATATGCTTTGCTGGTAACATATTGCCATTTTTATCAACAACGGCGAATCCCTAACGGAGAGTCGAGTTTCGGAAGAACTAAAGGAAAGTAAAATAAAACCAAAACTAAATTATATACACATTTATTTTTTGTCTTTAATTTTTACACATTTAAGAAATGTAGACGAGATTTAGTGACACTATGGAACCATTTTGGCCATAAGACGTCCCGATATTACCCTTTATACAAACCTATGGTTGCGTTGTAGCAACTACATATTAAATTCACGTGTCCATTATATTAATATCCACTTAAATATACTCGACTAGGAAAATATTGAAATCGGAAACACTTTTCCAGTTCATCTCTGGTTATCGTCATTATATTTGTCAAAACTGCAGAAGCGGAACATACGAAGAATGATTCGATTTTATTACTTTCCTAGTGATTCTAAGGTATTTTAACACTTAGAAACATTTAGTTTTGACACTTCTAAATTGGAACATTATTATTAAAAAGCCGTACAAATTAATTGAGAGTAAAGTAACAGCTATAGTTACAGAATATCTTTGAGTAATTTGATTTTATGAAACATATTTAATACTTTAAATTCAGTTCGAGACAATACAGAGGCTGCGTCTGGTCATCAAGATTATGACGACCATAGAATCTGAAGTAGTGTATGAAAAGCGAACGGAACATCATATTTTGGTGTTTGGGAATGTAACTAGAGTGAACGTTGCAACTTCTATATTCTGTCGAATCGATTTAGTTAGATTATAGACTAGCAATTCGATTATAATTTAAAATCACCGTAAGAAACATGTCTGCCTACAATCAAAACACATATTTTTTTTTCGCGCCACGCTTTGGCGTTTAGCGTTTTAATAGTTTGAAAGACTGGTGGGAACATAGAATACGATATTGCACGTGCATTCGATACAAATATAGTATGCTAACATCCGATAAACATACAATAATTAGTATTTATATTAAAACTACGTTACATCCTCAGATTGTCTGCGACAGTCATTACGTAGAGAATTAAAAGAAACTAAAATCGAACATAAAAATCAACTAGAATATTTTTTGTACAAAAAAAATAATAATTAAAATTCCATTTAATTCGTATACAAGAATGTACCGCGACGATATTGACTTGGTCATGTATAATTGAAAGTTAAAAAAATATGAAGCGCTCTAACGGCTTGAGGTTTACGGTCGTGAAGTATGTAATAATAAGTAAAGATACGTAAAGTACTTAAAGTAAATCTTATGCACTCGTGCATGTAGATCATTCTCACTAAACTTGTGTCGAGACGTCATCACATACGCCGTGCGTGCGCGCAACTCATACCAAAATTACTTGTTGTTGTTACTCTACAAGGTCAAAATTCAATTAGCTAGCGAAACTAAATACTTAAGAGGGTATTGACCCCAAAAAAAAAAATTCATTGTATTTATTTTTGTCTAGATTTCGATAATGATCACGTCTGTCTAGTGTCGCATGGTAATTAAATTTTACTTTGTATAATAAGGATAAATTAAAATTATTCATTAGTCTTTATTGAGTCACAAGGGATGGTGGCAAGAATAAAGGAATATGTACCGAACCGAACACAACATCAATTCGATACTGTGACCCACAGAGTGGCACGTTGAACCAAGGTGCGAGATATCTCACACAATCATGACACGTCATGTTGCTACTCCTCACGCATGCCGTAGTTGTGACGTCACCGACACGCCACCTTACACAAGCGCGTCGTCTCGAAACCGACGCGGCCCCTTTCAGTGTTTGCGAACCTGCCTATAATATCATAGATGGACTGTGTGTGTTATTATCTTCAGTTTCCATACAAATTGACTTACGATATGTAATACTTCAACATAAATGTTTATGTTTTCAAGGCAACGGGTGTCGTGATATGGGAGAAGTTATTGTGGTAAAGTAGGAAAGTCTTAGGATACACAACTATTATTATTTTGTGACGTTTCATTACAAGAGACAAATTATTTAGGCCCCTTACTAGAAGCAGTAACTAGTTACTAAATAAGTCTGCAACAGTTACACATATCAAAAAAATATCTTTAGGCCTTCCTTACAAGCGCAACGAACTTACATCAACAATAAATACTTGGCCACTACGTCGACACACAGTCCGATTCGAAACGTCAGTTGTCAAACACTCAAAGGGTGTTCTATTAATCAGTCGTAGCTCCGCGAACCAGTCAGTTAGTGTCTGACCGTCGACCCGAGCGGTCGCGTCGGAGGGTAATAAAACAAAGAGAGAGAGGAACTATGGTGCGGCGTTCATTTGAGCGCGTCTGTCTGCTCGAACTTCTGCTCGCTGACCGACACCGCGTCGGATGAAAGCGCCTCCTTCAGCGGTTCTACACAGTTCTTTGGAATCAGCGTACCTGCAATGTGAAGAATAGTGTGTTATCCAGTGACGAAATCTCAAATAACAGCAGCATAACTAATGTGGGGAAAACTATTCTTGAAGAGATATTTTTGCAATGAAGATTATTTCAAACTGCCGCGGGCAAAATAGACCCTGACTGAAGCCGATTACAATAACAAGCAGAAAACTTGTACCTGCGAATTCGTGACAGTCCTTTCCTCTTTAATTCCTGGGCCGAAACAACTTAGATTGTCATCGATACGCCCTTATTGTAACGAGAATAAAATATAACTATTTTGACAGGCTGGCCAAAGAACGCATCCCGACAGGAAACTTGTTTCAACGAAAATAGAAATCGCTATCATTTTGACAGTGATGTAAAATCAGAGGTCAAATAGTGTAAAAGTCACAAATAGTGTATCGTGGTACATTAGGTATGGTGTGTAGTTGTGTACGTACCGACGATCTTGAGTCCGTCGTCGGTCTTGATGCGCACGACCTGCATCTTGTTGAGGTGCGCGCGCGCGGCCAGCACGTGCTCCACGCGCGCCCACACGGCCAGCACCGAGCCCGCCAGCACGTGGTGCGTGCGCACGCGCAGCCCCACCTACTCACGCGCATACAAACACTTACATTACAACCCGCCCATACACAAACCATTTTCTTTAAATATCTCATTCATGCACTGCAAGATAGATTTTGTAATGCAACAATGAGTGAATGGTCGCAGTCCAGCTCGGTTCCAGGCGTACAGTACCTCACAGTCGGCCGCGTTCCTGCAGACGGCGCGCCAGTAGGCGTGCGAGCAGACGCGCTGCGACGCGGTGTACTGCGCGCGCCACCACGACTCCGCCTCGCTGCTCTCCACCTTGCGGTACTTCTTCTCGATCTCCGCTAGCGACTCCAGCCTCAGCTGGAGACCAGTGTTAGGCCTGGAACAGAACAATTATAAGTTATAAGGTATGATATAAATTAAAAGCTACCAAACACTGCGCCAGCAGCCGGCGGTATGCCGCAGTATGCCCGACGGCTATCTCCCCGGCAGGTTGGCTGCGTGAGCGTGCCGCCGGCGTCGAGCTGGCAGCGGGCCGTGCGCGGCGCAGCTGCCAGCCGGCCGTCACAGTTTTGAGGTGTGTGCAGCGAGACGATAATGGTGGCATACCATCATCATCTGCCTAGCCTTTTCCCTACTATGTTGGGGTCTGCATTTTTTTTGTTCCGGGCTGGAAATTTCCCACGGATGCCCCAGGGTCTGTCAGACTCGAACTGACTAAAAACCACCCCGGTGTTCCCTTCCCACACTTGCACCGGAAATCATGGGAACTAGTGCGCCTTCCACGATCCTCGAGTCCGAGGACCTCCTCAAGTTCAAGGGGGGAGTGAGATGTAAAACTCCCCCCGCGACGTCTAATAGGGGCGCGCGGAACACTACGCGTCACCGCTTAAGGGTCTATAGTAGGTCAGATGGCTTAGCATGATCCTCCGTTATGCCGAAAATACTGCAGCATTAATTTTGAAATAAATATACGGTAAAGTTGAGGATTAATGCTAGGTCCTATGTTTGACGAAAACTCGATTCCATAAAATTTTCTCGATAGAAAAAAATTCCAAAGTTACCTCCAAACCGAACGATAAACCGCTGGTATTCAAAAAATACATAAAATTAGATCATGAAACTTGGCATACTAACTGAACTACCTATAAAGCAGGTCTTATGTTTGTTATTTTTTTTAAATTCCTGTTATTTTCAGCTTAAAAAGAAAATACCTAAACTATCGGCGTCTTGAAGTTGGTTCTCTGCCGCCCGCCACCCGCGCTCAGTCTCGCTTCGGCTTTCGAACGGGAGAGCTGTGCCGCTTGCGCTCAGAACACACATTACGCAACATTACGACGTAAAATTAAAATTTATGTACTTAGGTTTATAGTGTGGCGCAATGGGAAATAACGGTTGGCGTAAAGAAGCAGGCAAACATAAATATGATAAACTTAATTAAATAAGTATCTATTCACCTATCTACTATTTATATACAAACATATAGGTAGACAGCATACGACACGTTTGGTGCAGTGGCTAAGCGATTGGCTGCTGCGCTACGAGTCGCAGGTGTTTCTGCATGTGAAGATTTGTGTTTGTAAGTTTCAATCACAAATGCATCGTCCACGATTCAGGAGAAATCCAGTGTGGGGCAACTTTTATAAAAAATAAAAAGATAAAAATTACCTATATAGTTTTGTTTTTGTTTTGACAATATATGTGTATATTACAACAAAATATAGGTATCTACAGTAAGTACTTAGTAATTGTTTTTTATAATGTTGTCCCACTCCAGGATTTCTCCTGAATCGGAGACGGTGCGATTACAAACACAAATCTTCACAACTATCGTTAGGCTACAAAAATATTTCTTCCGTGCGGGAATCGAACCCGCGACCCGCAGTGCAGCAGCCAAGCGCTAAGAAATACCTAATAAAAATATAGGTATGTTCGGAAAGTACCTACCTATCTAACTACAAGAAACAAAACTGTAACTTACTTATCCGACTGTAGTGCTACCTACCACATACATAAAATGTATGAACTTACTGACGTACCTTGGTAGTTTAGCTAAATAATTATAATGTATCTTTCTAGAAGACGTCGATTACACAGTACTGAAAACGATGGTGATAAAGATGATGTTCCGGTAAATTCGTCAGTATCTTCTACCTACCTAAAAATGTAACTGATCTGTTATTCGTACCCACGGCTACATAATTATCAAACTATACATTTCCAGTATAAGCTGATCTCACATTGTATAGGCATTCCGTACAATGAGAGGTCAGCTTATACTGGAAAAGTATAGCTTCATATGTAGTAGCACACATCCGCATTTCTTAAAACAGAACGTACTACACGATCAATTATAAACCTTATCCCATCAATCACAGCATGTATTATACCATGCACCGTACAACTTACCCACACAAAAACATCGGTTGCTATCGTTGTGCTGTGCAAAAGCAATTTATTTTACATATACGCTAGTGATTGACTAAATCGGAAATTTATCGAATCTTACGTTTATTATTGTACAAAAAAAGATTGGGTCCTCAAAATAAAATAAATAATAAACTGCATGTCCAGAAAATATTATAATAAAAATAAACAATATGTAGCTAAAAAAAATATTATTAAGTAAATTAACACAATCAAAAATCCGGTTACGTTGGTTTAAGCTGTCATAGCGTATTGAAATTGAAACAGTAGGTATTGTTGAACCCTTTCCATCGGCGTCGGGTCGACGTTGAAGTACCTGGGACTTGTCCTCGACAGCCGGTGGAACTTCGTGGAGCACTTCCGACGTTTGGCCCCTAAACTGGAACGGACTGGGGCTGCCTTCAGGCGGCTCCTGCCCAATCTGGGGGGGCCGAACGCCTCCTGCCGGAGGCTCTATGCGGGGGTCGTGCGGTCCATGGCCCTTTACGGTGCCCCGGTGTGGGCGCGTTCCTTGAGGCGGCGAGCCGCCCATTATCTGAACGCGCCCCAAAAGGTGATAGCCGTAAGGATGGTCCGTGGGTTCCGCACGATCTCGGGCGAGGCTGCGAGCCTCCTAGCCGGATTGCCACCATGGGATCTGGAGGCGATAGTCCTCGCGCGCCTACATGAATGGCGCGCGGAGGTTCTTCGCCGGGGGGTTACTCCGCTGCCGCGGCTAATTGCCGCTCAGCGGACAAACCTCCGAGCCGATCTCATGGTGACATGGAGAGAGCGACTGTCGCAACCCCGTGCAGGGCACGCCACGATAGTGGCGATAAGTCCCCTCTTTGAGGAGTGGCTTGAGAGGCGCCACGGCGTCCTCACCTTCCGCCTGACGCAGGTCCTCACCGGACACGGTTGTTTCGGGAGGTTCCTGCACCGAATCAGGCGGGAGGAGACGCCCGGGTGTTTCCACTGCGAGGATCGACCGGAGGACACGGTGGAGCATACGGTGGAGGTCTGCCCCGCTTGGGCGGAGCACCGCCGTGTCCTCCTAGCGGCGATCGGCGGCGGCGACCTCTCGCGTCCGGCCCTGGTTCGAGCCATGGTCCGGAGCGAGACGGAATGGGAAGCCGTCACCTCCTTTTGCGAAGCAGTCATGCTAGCAAAGGAGGAGGCGGAACGTGAGAGAGAGCGTTCCTCCTCACGTCCCAGCCGCCGCGGGAGACGCACCGGGCGTCGGGGGCCACGTGGTGGCCCCCGGCCACCGTAGACGCGGGCCTGTGGACGGTGAGCTAAGGGCTAGCTCGCCGTCCCTCCGTCTTAGGACGACAGGCCGTGTCGACGGCGCGTTCGTGTTCCACGCGCGCCTCAAAGAGATGTCAGCATAGGGAAGGGGCCCGCAAGGGCCGATGCCTGCCGGGTGCTGCGGGTTGTTCGAAAGAGATACCGCGGCCCCGGAACACAAAGGGCGATGAAGGAACATGGATGGGTTTTAGTCAGTAAAAGTCTGACACTCCCTCCCGCTCAGCCCAGAGCGGGAGAAGTCATTTGATGATTTCCCATCCGAAAAAAAAAAAAAAAAAAAAAAAAAGGGTATTGTTGAACCCTGCTATGGTGTTTACTCACTGACCTGTAAAGTGGAAGTATTTGTGCAGCACTTGCCGCTTTGACTGGGGTGGCACATTTTGTCAAATAGTGTACTCTTAAATTCATATATTTTTCCATGACAGATTTGATAAGAAATAATTTATGTCATTATTCAATGGGAACTGCTCAAATTGGTAAAACGTAATATTATCAAAGAGATCTAATCCTATCGATCGATCGATAGCCTACGTTAGTCGATCTGCACAAGCACATCACTAACTTGCTGCATGACGCCACGGCTGCGATGCATCCACTTAATAAAGTATCGTTTTGTGATGTTTACATTGCTTGTCCAGTCACTTAGCGGCAAACTTAGGTAGTGGTTAAGGGGCAATGTATTTGTTGCAAAAATAGTACAGTCGCTGTGATATTTGAAAACAAAAATAACATAGTAAGAGCAAGAAATATTTACTAACACATGGTAAGTGATTCCATTTTGAAGTTAGTAGGTACATTGAAACTAAATTTGCGATGTACAATTTTATGTTCATATAATGACAAGTTAATATTAAATTATGATTGATAATTTTATTAAGTACTTAGTACTCGTCCGATAATAGTGTAGTTTACTCTAACAAAATCGCTTCGACTTCGTGTGCCCGCGCGCGTCACCGCGAGCTGTGTGCGATCGCGCCGATCGCGATAAAAGAGTGAGGTGGCGCGGTGAAGTGGGGGCCAAATTAGAATTTGAGCTGAGGTTATATAGACTCTTAAGTTATATGGGGGGCGGCGGACGTCTCTAAGTCCGCCGTCCCTCTGGACCCGTTTAGGGGGCCGGTTTAACGTGCTTTCCGAGGCACGGAGGAAACTCGGTATGTAATAGGTGGTCACCTATCCAGGGACCAACCTAGGTAAGCGCGGCTTAACCTGAAGATCGACCCGAGGGGTTGCTATTATTTAGACACTAGTTCCTCCCTTAATAATGGCGGCATACCAACGCGGCAAAAACCCACCGGAGTAGTGTTTAGTAGCCGTTATAGGTTGAGACTTCAGCTCCTTTTAATGTTCTATCATGATTCTTTTGACCTCATTCCAATTTTTATTTGTAAACTAGCGCAGCTTATTTTGTTACATCATGCATAAAGTTTCGCTAATTAATTTAATTTGGTTTTGTATAACGCAACTTAAAACATGCAACAAAAAACCAGTGTGGGTTTGTTACAAGAAAGTCAACAACGGAAGTAATCTTCACTATCCGCATCCTAATGGAATCCCACCGGGACAACAAGATATTCCTCCACATAGTTTTTTTTTAGATCTGGAAAAAGCCTTTGACCGCATACCAAGACCACTGATTTTTAACCGACTTCTAAAAAAGGAGGAGGTTCTCAATTCGGTTGTATGTTTTTTTTTTTTTTTTTTTGTGTTTGTTACCTCATATCTCCGTCATTTATGAACCGATTTAAAAAAATCTTGTTTTATCTGAATGGATCTACTTCCCGATTGGTCCCATAGAAATTTCATCAAAGTCGGTTCAGCAGTTTGGTTTTGAAATCAAAATAGCTGGAAATTTTTGTGTTTGTTACCTCATATCTTCGTCATTTATGAACCGATTTGAAAAATTCTTCTTTTATCTGAATTGATCTACTTCCCGATTGGTCCCATAGAAATTTCATCGAAATCGGTTCAGTAGTTTGGTTTTGAAATCAAAATAGCTGGAAACAATATGTCATCCAAGTAAAAGAAATTGCGAAATTGATACTTGACAAGGATTTGTGTGTGATGGAATTTGAACTAAAAAGGGTAAAATAAAAACTTTTTTGCAAAAAAAAACCGACTTCCAAAAAAAAACACTAAAAAAGTGGGAAATAACTTTACTTTCGGAAGTCGGTGGCAAAAAAGTCAATGAAACAAACAATAGTCACCGACTTCCGAAAGTAAAGTTATTTCCCACTTTTTTAGTGTTTTTTTTTGGAAGTCGGTTTTTTTTTGCAAAAAAGTTTTTATGTAGACATTGGGAGCGCAATCTAATGGAGACCCAGTAAAGATTTCTTTGGAGAAGAACGGTTAGGAGAGCCATACTCAAATAAATATGGGATCAGGCCAGAAAAAGAAGATTATGCAGCATGTAATACAAGGTTAATCCATCACTTGTCTGCACACAGTTCTTTCATTATTGCCTTTTACAGAAATACATAATAATTCATCATCAAACATTTGGATCCGCCAACTGTTAACTAACTGACCTGTATATCTGGAACATGATATCCTTCTTGGTGATCTTCTCCTTCTTAGTGCTGGTAATGGCCGACACGCACAGCACGGCCGTGTACTTGTTGTTGCGCGCTTGCTGCGACACGTAGAACCCTTCCTTGGGACCCGTCAGCTCGGACCACTTCTCCAGGGCCTCTGTCCAGTCCATGCCGCGCTGGGGATTGAAGATCATCAGTTAGTACAAAATCATATTAAAATAAAGCGGTCAGGAAATCATGAAAATTATATAACATAGTCCTCCAAAATGCCTTCCGCAAACATTTTAGTAAGGTTCAAATAACTGCATGAGTACAGTTTTAGGTGCAACCTTGTAGCATCATTGAGCAGCGCTTGCCGCGCTTGTTCCGTGAATAGCTAACTATCTAGACCACTCCGTGCTTCGGCAAGCAGTCGGTCTCGGCTGTCATTCGCAGTATTTACAGGGTATGATGATTATGCAGGGATGATCAGAAGCCCGAAATATAGACGGTTGTGGAGGTCAGATGGGCAGTCATTAATGGTATTCAGTTACATTAAAAGGTTTTACCAACTCGCACTAGGCCCGAATGATAGATTACGACCCGGTCCGTGTCGCAGAGAGAGGTCTGTGTCTCACCAGTCTGATTATGTTATGGGCAAGTTGGGCAGACGACCTTGTTTCTACCGTTGGAAAGATGGATGAGGCTGACGTGGCGGCGTGGAGATTGGCACAGGAAAACAGAGGCCCATACTCAGCTATGGGTATTCAGAGTGGATTATCATGATGATGTTATGAAGCTAGATGATGGCATGCGTCAGTACCTCGGAGTGCACGGTGTGCAGCTCGACGGGCGCGCGGCCGGTGGCGTGGCGGCGCACGAAGCGCAGGCAGCGCACGCGCCGCACGCGCTCGCCGCAGCTGCCCAGGTCCAGGATGCCCAGGTCGAACCGCCCGCTGCGCTTCGCTGGAATATACGATACCGTGAGCACACATACGAAGGAAAAAGAACATTCTTTTTGGCGCTTTCAAATTTGCCGCCATTAATGCCACGACAGTAGCCCCGGCGACGTTCCCGAGGTTTCGATATCGGTGACGAATAAAATGGAGTCAAATTAGAAATAAGAGGGGTAAGCTACTTAGAAAACCATGAAAATAACACACCTATCGATGAAAAATGTAATGAACCATCTTGAATTTAATTTTTACCCAGTTTTTAGGGTTCCGTTGCCAAATGGTAAAAACGGAACCCTTATCGATTCGGTCGGTCCGTCTGCCTGTCTGTCCGTCACAGCCATTTTACTCCGAAACTATAGGCCCGATACAACTGAAATTTGGAGAGTAGGTGCCTTCTATGAACCGCTATACAAATATGATGTAAAATATTGAAAAAAAAAAGAATACGGGAGGCCCTCGGTAAATGTAACAGAGGGTTGAAAAAAAATATGAACGTATATAACTGTGTGGGGTGTCTATCGAAAGCTCTTAATAATAAAAAATTATATCGAGGTTCCTAAAACACTTTTTTTCTTCTCATAAGAAGCAAATCGAAAAAATTGTGTGTCTAATTTCTAAAGTAATAGGAGGAAAAATCTGAAAAAAAAAATAGGTTTGTAGAACGTAAAAAAAAAATTTTACGAAAATAGTTTTTTTTTTAGATATGGGACTTTTTCGTTAAACTGCAGCAGTAACTTTCGTTTTTCATTAACATACTATGAAAAACAATCTTATTTTTGCTGTAGAGTGTAAATTTACATATTAATTAGCGTTAAAAATATTGTTGTTATATTGTTTAGTGCTACGAAACCCTGTGTGTGCGAGTACGACTCGCACTTGGCGAGTTTTTTGTTATGATAGTAATGCCGAAAATAATGAAAAAAATCCATAGTCGAGTGCAATTAGACAGAAAGGTGGAACGAAGTTTATAATGGTGAGATTTTCATGGGATTTTTTTATTGAGTTCCTAAAGGTGTGGAGAAAAAAGTTTAATAGTGGTTTTCCGGGGCGCTGATGACGATAGCGAGGTCGAAATGAAAATCCAAGATGGCGAATGTGGAACTTTTAAAATTTTCGTAATGGGAGTCGTTTCGCGGTTTCCGGGGGCGCTGATCCCGATAGTGAGGTCAAAATGAATATCCAAGATGGCTGTTGTGAAACTTTTCGTCTTAAGTGTCGTTTTCATGGTTTCCGGGGTCGCTGAAACGACTCCCATATGTTGAAAATTTTCACAGCCGACATCTTGAATCTTCATTTAGGTTGATGGGTAACCACATCAGCAAGTTCCTTAGTAATTTATTACATCGGGTTGTGGCTGTTTGCAAAAGGCTCGGAATGCGTTCTGGCAATTCCTCCTGGCCAGAACGCATTGTGGTCGAAAATCAAAACCACGATCCGAATTTCGCTTCGTGGTCGTTTTGTGTTTGTCAGAAAGCGTTGTGGTCGTTTTTAAAAGAACCGACGCTAATTTCGCTAAGTCGTTGTTTTGAATTTGCCACATCGCGATGTGGTCGGTTTTTTCGCTCAATTACTATTTTCAGGCATTTAGCCTAGCATATACAAAACAGCAATTTCGTTAGTAAAGACCTAAGTAATACTAATTTATTGACAAACCTTGCTCCATAACGGCGGCGAGCGTATCCGTGAAGTACTTGAACAGCCTGTTCTGTAGCTCCACCGGCATGCCCAGTATCCTGTTCAGGAACTTCGACATGTTGTTGTAATCCTATGGGTAATGAAACAATAACATTATAATATGTAGCTGAATTTTTAAAGTTAGTTTCTGAAGCCCTCTGAAATGCGAAAGTATGGATGGGTGGATGTTTGTTACTCAATTACGCCAGAACGGCTGAACGGGTCTAGATGAAATTTGGCACAGAGATAGGTTTTAGTCTGGAATAGCACATGGGCTTTTTGTCTCACATGTACACATGAAAATTTCCACGCGAACGAAGTCGCGGACAAAAGCTAAATTAGTAATGAACGTGCAAGGGATACAGTTACGAAAATTTTCAGTAAATGATTGTAGATCTGTTCAAGGGATCGAATCGTAAGAGTTGATGACTGAGAACGAATAACTGAACATAGCCCGCAGAAAAAGCAAGGATGTAAGGAGGTAATGTCTGGGGATCGGCCATATTAGCAGTCAACCTTCAAAAACTTTGAGGACAGGAGGAGGTGGAGGTGGAGCGACGATCTTCGCAGGGTAGCTGATTGTACCTAAAGTTACTGAGGATCGAATAGAGTGCTGATGATGAATGGCTGATGATCATGAATGAAGGTGATATCACGGTGCCGTACGTTCTTGATGTAATGCAATGACCTTGTCTAGCTGCAGCACGCCGGGCGCGGCCTCGCTGTTGACGATGAGCCCGACGCCCACGAGCGCGGACGCCACGTCCTGGAAGAAGTCGCCCGCGTAGTCGCCGGGCGGCGGGACTAGTGGGCTCTCGTACTTCATTATGGCGCGCATCACTGCTTCTAAAGCCGCGCGACCTGAGGGAAGTGGAAAAACGTGAGTAGCAGTTCAGCGTGACCTCAAGGACTCTTTTTCAAGGCGGGTTTATCAGTTGACAATGTCAAAAGGCACAATGGAAGGTTAAACATGTCGCCGGCGCTAGCCCCGATTCAATTTCGCGCCGGCCCGGTTTAGTCTGGATCCGGCGCCAGGTGAAGTATCACCGCTCGTTCACGAAGGTCGAGAACCTATAGCTCTCGTGGGCTGCAGCTGAAAATCAGTTTCAGATGGTATACCTTGTGTTGCCATCTGGCATTATGCTGAGCTGAGGCCCTTTTGGCATTAATAGTGTTGTTCTTATAATGCCAATAAACACAATTTTCTTTCTTTCCTTGTATGCTGAATATGCAGAAAATGTACCATATTTATTATCGATATTGAACTGGCTGAGGTCGCGGCTCTCGGTGGCGCGCCGGTCGCCGTGCGTGAGCGCGCCCAGCGACTCCAGGCGCTTGGCCACGGTGGACGCGAAGCGACGCTCGCCCGCCAGGTCCGAGATCAGGAAGATGTACTCGGGCGCGTTCACCTGGTTGGAGCGGTGCGTGCGACCTGTGCCCCACACGGACTAACGTTAAACATATCATCATCATCCTCAGCATTATCGAAAAGAACTGATTTTAAACTAATATTTCAATAAAAGGCCAACGCACACTGGGGACTGCAGGGCAGAGCCTTTTATCTTCACACGTAGTGGTAACAAGATACGAATTAAACATGGGAAATGTTTAATTTCCAAATAAATAAATAATAAGAATGTTTAATGCCGCGAAGGGAAATCCCCTTTGCACACTCGCATTTTATTTTGTAGATAATTATGTTAATATTGTAGACTCACCAAACTGTTGTATAGCTCTGTCGGCCGACCACGGTAGCTCGAGCGTGATGTGTACCCTCCGCCTTTGATTCCGCGCTCTGAGAACAACAGGATGTTGACGTAATTATAAAAAGGTTAAAAAAAAAACATTGTGAAGATACCAGCATGTCCTAGAACCAAACATCAGACTCCTCGCACTGGACCCGTGTGGTGGAATACGGCTCAATCCAAACGCTGCTTCTCCGTCTGGTTAGAGGTCTCGAATGGGACTTAAGTTTCTGCACAGTTATCGTAAAGCATCTTTAGAGTTATAAGGAACAGGCTGCAAAGTTCCTCATTCTCCATAAAAAAGGGAGAATCCTCGACCAGACCCGACCAGAGGGTGATTTGTCTGGCGCGCTACTGCCTGACGGTTGTCGTCAAACTGTGGGATGTTTATCTCGCGGAAACTTTGTTTGCGTGATGCAGAATTTTAGTTCGTAGGATGCCGCCACAGATCTGACCGTTGCTGCCCTTGCTCCGCTTACCTCCTATCGCTCTGCAGCGAGATACCACTGGAGGCTGCCTCAGAGATGATGGCGACGTCCTTCTGGCCGTCCATGAAGCGCTGCTTCTCCGTCAGGTTGAGGGTCTCGAGAGGTACGTCGGCTTCTGAGCGGCTCTCGTAGAGGATCTGACCGTCTTCTGTTTGTACCACGCGGCCTTTGCGACCTGTCATCTGTGGGGAGAGAGAACTTGTTTATTTTCGTCATTTGGCTAACTTCGGATTAGTTCCTAAGACCGGACGTTTTTACTGTGATATGAATGTCGCTTCCTCTGCCAAGATTCTATATTGCTATGAGTCATAAAAGTGTGTCCATGTGAGGGCCAAAAATCAAGGCATGTCAAGAAAAAACCTAAAGTGATGGTAAGGCTATTTGCTCGTTAATCCCATATGCGTGATCAAAATCGCATAACAGAAAACGCGCACAGCTGATTGCGGGGTCAACGGCCGCTAGTAGTGCAGTAACTTGATTTTATAAAATAAAAAAAAAATACCATCGAAATCGGTTCACAAGTGGCGAAGATCACTGAACATACAAAAAAAACATTCAGACGAATTGATAACCTCCTTCTTTTGGGACTCGATAAAAAAATAAATATCATTGGTGCTGTGTTTCGCACTGACAAGACGATCACACAAACTCATGTTAAAATATCGATTTCCCTCTTTATTGAAATACTTGTTTCTATGAGACGACATCTTCTTATGTGAATAATGTTTCGCCACTGCAAACGCACGATGAGGCATCACGTGTGAGGCCTTTTAGTTTTGCCATTTTATTTTATTTGGTTTAATGTAGATTGCTACAAGGAGGAGGTCAGATAGACAGTCGCTTCGTGTAAAATACTGGTATTGAGCTGCATCCAGTTGGACTGGAAGCCGATTCCAACATAGTTAGGAAAAGGCTAGGCAGACGATGATGATGTAGATAGTTAGTATTGGATATGGGGTGAGTGTATGTGTGATGTGGGGCGGGTACCTCGGCCACGTTGTCGGTGCCGCCGAGCTCGTCCACGAGCTGGTCCAGCGTGTTGGGCGGCAGGCGCCGGCCCAGGCGCTCCACGTGCAGCAGCAGCTCCTCCTTCATGCTGCACGCGCGCTCGATGGCCGAGCGCGGCGGCGCCTGGCTGCGGGCCGGACCTGCACGCAACACCACTCGTTATTATGTACTACTTCTGAAATCGATACTAAGCAAGATCTCGACAATGAGCATTGTATGCGTTAGGCTCAAAGGCCAAAATCGCTCATAGAGCAGAAAATCGACCACAACACGTTAAGACATTTTCAAACCGACTACGAAGCGAAATTTACGACGGGGCTGTTTTGATTTTAGAGCACAATGCGTCCTGGCAACGAGGAAATGCCACAACGCGTTTTGCTTTTTTTTTCAAACAGCCACGACACGATGGAATAATATTGGAGGTCAAATTTCTAACTTTTTCACAAGTTTTTATTGTTATACTTTTCTTTAAATACCTCCATGACCCCTGTACTGTTCAACACATCCATCAGCAGAATGTTTTGAGTGCATTACATTGAGACCCACCGTAAAACGAGATTTTTCACCCCAAAAAATAGTTTTCCAGCAATAATTTTTGCGTAGATACTTAGTTTGACGACCAGAAAGCTTAGTTGGCGTTGACGGCTTCGTAGAGGGTCCGTTTCGATGTCAATACTGACCTAGATAGAGTCCGTTGGTCCCGACGGGCGTGCCGGTGAGGCTGTGCCCGGCCGGCGTGGTCACGGTCACCGTGGGAGCGGGCGCCGTGCTGTTCTTGCGTTCGAACATTGTCTCTATCTTGTCCTGTGTTGTCGAGGGTTTCTTCTTTGGTGAAGCGGACTTCTTCTTCTTCACTGGCTTCTTTTTCTGTCGGCCTAGCCAAGGTTCTGTAAAAGGAAAGATTAAATGGATACATTTATTTTATTATTTCTTAAGTGTTGTGCTATATCTAGTGATTGAAGTGGACCCACCCTTTTGGCATGAACATTAACATAAAACACAGAAAGCATTTTTTTTTTTAAAGCGCTATTAAACATTAAAATCATGTGTCATTACATCAGTTATACTTTTAAAAGATTCGATTAAAAAATTTAATCTGAAAAACAAGTGCTATTTTACACTATCACGACATGCACTATCCAGTACTTTAAACCCGTTTTTTTTTTTCATGATCTGCTAATTTAGAGGTTATTATTTTGAACTCTACTCTTTTCTTATGGCCATTATCAGCAATAGATAGCAATAAGCGGAAGGGGGAGGGAGAAGAGAGGCTTTTGAACTGCAGTGGGACATAAATAATATAACTTTCAGTGACATGCTTTAAAACACGTTCCCTGTCCCAGTAAAAAGTTATAAAATGTATTCGTACGTCCACCTACAATCTCACCCTAACTTGACAATAATCATTCTAAGGGATTACATTTATACTAATACGGCCTTTTCGGTAGCCTTGTTATTTAACCATACGTCCATGAAAATCTTTTTCTTCTTATTCATACGTCCAGTCAAATAAAAATCATCAAATTTACTCTTGAGTTATGACTCTAATTAGAGTCATGGACATATGAGTTTGGTACAAATGTGACTCCTTTGGAGTCATTGGACAGTGAACGTGTGTGGGCCCGAATATCGCAAGGCTGGAGCCCTGAGATAGCTACGGGGGTCGCAGCAGACCGAGGACAAGATGGTGGGACGCCTTGGATGTCGAATTCCTTTTTGTTAGTAGTAAGAATTTAAGAGACTTATTGTAATTGAATTGAGGAAATTAAATCGTTATGAATTGGATTGAATTGTAATGTGACTGTATGTGTGTATGTGTGTAATACTTCTATTATGAGTCAGTGATACTTGAATTAAAATGTTTTTATTTTATTTATTTATTTTCTTCATAGCGAAATTGCGAGGAGAAGTACACCATCGAGAGAAGGGAAAGCCTTTGCCCAGGAGTGGGACAATACGGGCTAATTAAAAAAAAGTTGTCTGAGTTTAGTAACTTACCATCATCACTGTCACTGCCACCATGGAAAGGATTGAAGTCGGACAGGTCGGAGTCGGAGCCCGGCGGGCGGCGCTCCTCGTCGGACTCCATCTCCAGCTCATCGTCCGACCCTCGCACGAACTCGTCGGATGAAGAGCCTCCGCGCATGCGCTTCGCCGCCGCGTTGGCTTGCTGGCGAGCTGTTACTGTGAGGACAGAGGAATGGTGTGATGAGAAAAAAACGCTTCTATAGTTATTGCGTTGTAGTTTGGAGATAAAGCTTCTTAGCGTACTGATTCAACGTCTATCGGGATCCTTAACATTTTTTACTAATGAATGCGTGATTTATTGTTTTGGTTCGTGCAAAAAGATACTAGGGAAAAGGCAAGACCAAGTCTTAAGATGACCAGTGTCTGAGGCGTTTTTTTAATCACACGCGTAAACCGTAAATTTAACTATTGATCAGTAAAAAAGCACCAGTGTGAGACATACCAAGAGCAATCTGAACTCACATTTCCTCTTGGAAGTGTTAGCGTCATCATCTGCGGCGTTGTTGTTGCCGTTGTGCGGGCGCGGGGGGGCGGGCGCGGGCGCGGGCGGCGGGCGCGGCGCGCGCGCGCTCTCCAGCCCCAGCAGCCGGTTGATGCGCGAGCGGTCCGGGGCCGGGAAGTGCTTCTCCACCAGCGTCTGGAATACGCCCCTGGAACAAACACATATTTATTTCATTTCACGTTGTTTCAGAAGCCCTAAAGTTTGACAAGCAGTTTTACAAACGGGTATCGTATTCGGATTACTCAGTTACTGTGTTGTGACTCCATGTAAATTACTGGTATGTAACTACATCTACGTAGACCAGAAGCCGATCCTAGTATAGGTACTTGGGAAATGGCAAGGGAGGTGAATATTACGCCAGAAAAGCAAATGGGTAACAAACTGGACATACTACAGTAAACTATAAATTGCACATCCGTGTCAGTGATAAAACTTGATTTCTCTGACCAAAAAAGATCGTTCACAATAAACTGGTACCACTGATGACTTCGCACAAGAACAAAATCGACAAAAAAAAAACATCACAATAACGTAATGATTTTTCATCAGCTCAACATTATAATTATGTTTCTAAGTCAAATATTCTTGATTAAAAATAAAACAAAAATATTAGAAATCTTGAAAATAAAATTGATTCAATGTATTATTTTTACAAATCGTACATAGTAATAACCACAATGTAAAAATCGAAAGCATTATTATCAACGTCCTTAATACATTAATAACTGCCAAAACGCAAAACAAAAAGTTTCAACCTAAATGTCAAAATTCTAATATTCCCGCGCTGTCAAAGAGTCGGTCGCGCAGTTTCAAACAACTGCGCCAGCTGTCGGTCGGGCGGCCTCGGTATCGGTAACGGTTCGTTCACCCCGCGCCGCCATTACAGGTTATTATTTGTACTACCAATTGTACACGAGCTCAGCGCACGGCTACACATGCACGATGCGAACTAAATACAGTGTCGAGCATCGATTTTATACGCGTTGAACGTACTTCAACAATGTGCGCGTTTGTTTTGTCTATAAACCAGTAGAATTGTTATTTGTTTGCGGTGCAGTGGTAACTTAGAACATAATTTGATGCGAAATTGCGTTTGTTTTACGTCAGTGATAAACACCATGTGCTCTAAACAACAACTACAGTGGTAACTTAGAACATAATTTGGTGCGAAATTGCATTTGTTTTACGTTTTACGTCAGTGATAAACACCATGTGCTCTAAACAACAACTAAAGAGTTTTTTAAGTGCAATATCAGAAAATGCCGAATTTCCTTTATTTCTTTACGTATCAGCAGAGAAGTACACTATCTTAATCAAGTGTCGGGTGGAAACCAATCGTAACGCTAAATTCTACAGCGACTACGCTAGGGAATGGATTAAAAAGTTTACTAAATTCACAAAAACTCGCTGGATTGTAAAAGCTTGTTTTCCGCATGTAAAGAGATTCTTGTACAGAAAAGTGTTTGTATGTCATCAGTCTAGTCGATATAAAAGGAAGACGTCAAATCAATATATTGCGAAAGATAAACAGTGTAAAGCGAAGATAGACTTCAAAATAAAGTTTATAAATCGTAACACCATTAAAAACGATAAAATGTTAAAGGACGGTTTGAATTTAACGATTTATATTGACTTCATACACTCGCATGGTATACAGGCAAGAGAATCAATCAATTTGCTGAAATGTTCGACGGACACCGACGAAATATTCTACAAGTATTATTCAGAAGGACATACGACAACTACGGCGAAAAGCTACCATGAATTATACTTACTTTCAAAATTTGGATCCAGTAAACATTTGTTGAATGGTGAAATAAATCCCACGTTACGCCACGCGACATACTTGTTCAACAAGAAAAAAAAAGAGGGGCTGAAACACAATGTAGCCGACTGCATGAGCGAGAAAGTGAAGGGTTTAGAAGAGTGTGGCGGCGTGTTGAGGCACACAGATGATTACAGTATTACCGTTGTCATCACACCATTTATGAAAAACGTCCTGTCTGGACATGAACTAGACTGCATTATAGTAGATAGTACAATAATAAAAGAATGCGTTGCGTCCTTTTTCTTAGTCCCTACACCACTGGGAGCGCTGCCCATCGCCTGTGCATTACACTCACAGACTACAGAACCCAGTTTCAGTCAAGCATTCTTTTCTACAAAACTACTTTTAGAAAGTCAGACGTTAAAAAGTTTCGAACCGAGTAAGATTATGACGAATCAGATCGATGAACAAATCTATGCGTTAGATGCAATATTTGCTGATAAGAAATTATTCGTCTCGCGTGCATCTTTGATCGAAGAAATATGGAAGACGATTTGCGAGGGAGAGGGGAATATTGATAGATCACATCGACATAATGTTATGGAGTTATTTACTTCACTATTGCATGCAGAGAATTTAGAAGAAGCTGAATTGTTTTACAAAGAACTTGAGAGGTATATGAGCGGTGTGGAATCCGCTTCAAAACTCAAAGAATATCTCACTGACATATGGATGAAACGAGAAGATTACATAACGCCAAACAAAGTGATAGACATATCTTTAAGAATGTTAAAACAATTTATACTACACAGGTGCGATGCCTACAACAGCTTGATCATGATAGATGTACTGTTGAATATTTTGGACAATCATTGGTGTCAAATACTGCATGCACATTTGAGAGGCACACTTATCATAGAAACTTATACGAAGTTCTTGCCTCGGGATAAAAGAGTGATGGAATCTTCTGCTGGTTTGGAAATAACTGGACAGGAGTATAGGCTAGAGGGAAGAAAGGCTCATGTGACATTTAGAGTAGATACTATGTGTTGCGATTGCATTAAAGGGAAGAGGGGCGAGTTGTGTGAACACTCATGTGCAGTGTTACACACTGTTGCAATAACCACATCTGTTCCTGAAGAGAAAAGAGCATTTTACACAGCTTTAGCTGGTGAACACGAAGTGAAAGTTGAGCCAGAAGTCCAATCTGAACTCGAGTGTGATGTTCATGAAGAAAATGACATGGAAGAAGCTTTAAACAATGAAGAAACAAACGAACCGTATGCCGTAGTAAAACAAGAAATAGAAGAACACAGCGATCCTTTAAACGATAGTAACAGTGGTGAAGATGAAGACCATTCCGAGCATAACTCGTCCCAAAATGATATTGTTGATGTGAAAAAAAGTTACTTAAATGCACTGAGGGCTTTGAACGATGAATTTAGAAGATTAAACCAAATGTTTAGAGAGAACCCTAGTGCGTCTAACTTGGAAACTATGGGACATTTAGCTAGAGAACTAAGTAAAATTAAACCTGTTGAGAAAATTAACTTACGGAATATGTTTGTGGAAGATGAAGTGAAAGAAAATGGCAGTGATATAGACTAACTAGAAATATTAAATTATGATTGTGATCACTGTTTTAAGCTTTCACAGTGTATAACTAAACTTTCACTGTCACGGTAAATCTTCCGTGATTTTTATTTATTGTGAGCTCCAGATATTTCGACGCTGTTGCGAGTGCCGTGATCGCGGGATGACCCACCGGCATGTCATCCCGCGATCATAAGTGACAGTGTAAGTTTAAGATTGTGATGTATCCAAAGAACTTTAATTAAAATAATAAAACATATCTATTCTTTTGCTGACCTTCACTTTACCCCGGACAACTGCCGAATTGGCCTTGAGTCCAGTCCAGTGAGCGAGTTGATTCAGTGTTTATTTTAAAGTGAATCCAGTGACGGCTGTTCAGCACTATTCCTCTATCTGCCTCTCACATAGAGTGTGGGCCCTCCCGCGCTGTGGCTGTGGTGTGTGTACTTACTTGGCGGTGGAGACGAAGTCGGAGAGCTCGCCGTCGTCCCGCTCCAGCTGGTCCAGCGTGCGCGCCTCGCCCGTGCTCTGCAGCCCGATGACCACGCACTTGCCGCACTTCACGGCCTCGCGCGCCGTCACTACCGCGTGGTTCACCTAGGGAACGAGATAAATATGATTAGAGGTGTATGTACGCTGATGTAACGAAGCCATCATCATCAAGATCAACACAACAAAGATGACGCAAACATCGACGCTTTCTGTGCTTCTTGTACGAGTACACGTTATGGGGGCTTACTTGCGCCTGGTGTCAGAGTTTTTATGCCGCCCATGGGCCTCTGACTTGGCTTTACATGCCGTCATGAATATCTTTCAGGCATGCTGGTTTCCTCACGTTGTTTTCCTTCACCGAAGCAAGTGATAATTATACAATACGCACATGATCCGAAAAATCAGAGTCTTGGGTTCGAACTCGAGACCTGTACCAGTAGAATCTGATTCCACTAATTAATATTTATTTCAGTGGTCTGTCGACAGCTAAAAGAGTCAATAGCACAAGATGGAGAGAGTACTGACACCTATGTAAAGTATTGTAAACTGGGCCCAGTTCTCTGGTATGGTGGGCAGCAATTCCTTTCCGAAGAAATAAACTTCGTCCCTATCTTTCAATTAGATATCGTACACACAATTTTTTTTAATAGCCTATTCTGTCCCACTGCTGGGCAAAGGCCTCCCCCATTCCTTTCCAACTCTCCCGGTGTTTTGCCTGCTCTGGCCAATCGGTCAGGAACGAGTCCAAATCGTCACGCCACCGTTTCATGGGCCTACCTTCATTTTTTTAAATAAATGTCCGAGTCATCTATCTAAGTTGTTTTAAGAAAAAGCGTGTAGCTCAGACTAACCTTGGCAGCGATACACAGGTACTTGAAGAACCTCTGATGCGCCGACCAGAACTGTCCCCACATCGTCTTCTTCATCCTCGACTCCGCGTTGATGAGTTCTGCAGCCTCGGTGAACCTTTGCATGGCTTCTACCCACTGTTGAACAAAAAAACAAGCTTTAATTTATTCACGGACAGACGGAAAGCTCAGATTAAACCGCGGAGTCTAGAAAAATAACAAATATTTTACAAAGTAACTTATAGTATTATCCAGGATTTTTGAAAATTCATCTCCTGAAGGGGTTTAAGGTTAGGGGACGAAAATTTGTATGGTAGTTCGTCAATTTTGCCGAAGGGAAGTCTCATCGGACGCACGACTTGTCTATCACAGATGGCGCCACTAGCACAAGCAGTATATACGACTTCA
This sequence comes from Standfussiana lucernea, assembly GCA_964057025.1. Classification (NCBI taxonomy): domain Eukaryota; kingdom Metazoa; phylum Arthropoda; class Insecta; order Lepidoptera; family Noctuidae; genus Standfussiana; species Standfussiana lucernea. The sequence continues at coordinate 1,478,323 of OZ059805.1, forward strand.
TCACAATTTACGAGTGCGTGTCATCATACTCTTATTTAAATGCAATAAGGTATAAATTGTAACCTTTGACGAGCGTTCGAAAAATGCAATATGAATATAGACTAATTTTGAATATGATTGTATGTTTTAGTCTAATTAATAGGTTTATCATCACTGTAATGTTTCCAACACAATAAGAAAGCAACAACTTCTGACAAGTACTGACCAGTGCCACAGACTTGTCGTAGGTCTCCTTGAAGGCATCAGACAGAGGCACCTCCTCGATCTTGAAGGACACGCCGTGGAAGGACAGCTGCCGCGCGATGTACATGCCGCGCAGCTTCATGTCCATGGCCACGATCTCCATCGCGCCCACACCTCTGAACACAAACAAACAAATATGACAACTGTAATTCCCGAAGCGCTCGGCGGAGGTGACGGCACGGTCGGCGCAGCGGCTGAGGGGTCGGGTGTCGCGCTTCGTGACGTGTCTTCCCGCACGGAACAAATATTTTTATAGCCTACAGTTGTTTCGGTTCTGGCTGTTTGTATAAGGAGTTTAAGTGTTTGTAAACGCACTAACGAGACAGGAGAAATTACTTAAAGTGGAGTAAGGTTTATTGGATACCCACATTTCGTTACTTATGTTAAGTCCCATCCATTGATGGCGAGCCTCTCTCTATTAACCGGGCACAAATCCAGACTCCGTGGCTGCTATTGAGAAATTCCTGATGAACAAACCCAATAACACTGCCCGTTCCGAGAATCGAATCCAGGTCTTCATGCTCAGCAGTCGCGCTTGCGATCAATAGGCCAACGATGCAGTCAATATTTACAGAGGGAAATATTCACTTAACTTACACTGTCACTTACGGCATCTCTTCCGTGTTTATTAATCACTAGCTATTGCCTGCGACTTCGTTCGCGTGGAAATTTTGATGTGGGAGTGTTGGGAAAAAAAAGTATCCTATGTGCTATTCCAGACTATAATCTATCTCTGTGCCAAATTTCATCCAGCTCCGCCCAGCCGTTCGGGCGTGATTGAGTAACAAACATCCATCCATCTATCCGAACTTTCGCATTTTTTATAATATTATGCAATATTGCTCACCCCCCTAAGTTATTAGCGTGAAAATATATAGCCCATGTGCTATTCCGGACTATAATCTATCTCTGTGTCAAATTTTATCCAGATCCATTCAGCCGTTCTGGCGTGATTGAGCAACAAACATCCATCCAAACTTTCGCATTTATAATATTATATTATATAGTATAGATAGTATAGATTGTGAGCTCCCGATATTACGACGCTGCTACAAGTGTTATCCCGCGATCATGGCGCTTGCAACAGCGTCGAAATTCTTAAGTTTAGTAATAAACCGTGAAAGCTTAAAACAATATTCACTTAACATAAACATTCAAATCCAAGTGTTAACACACACTCACCTCTTCTCAACAGCATTAATGAAATCCATAAAGGTCGGGAAGGGCGTACCATCTCCCCATATGCCCAACCTGACCATGTACGCCATGTTCCGCGGCTCACTGGCGCCGGTGGCCGAGGCATACACCACGCGGGCCTTGGGCAACTTGTTCTGGAGCTCCAGGGCTGTCAGACCTGTCTTGGTTGCCTTGCCTGACCCCACTGGGCAAAGGTTTTTGGCTTTGTGGCACTCGTCGAATACGATCTGGTGTTTGGAGTTGAGGATTTTATGTGGATGAATGTGTGTAGGGTGGAAAACTGGCCAAGTGGATCTCGCACGGTGAAGGTAATGTAGTCGGGTTGAATATTTATGCATGCACGACGTTATTCAGTTTATACATACATAAACTCACGCCTTGTTATCAATGGAGTATGCAGAAGCTCGTTCACGTTCATTCATCTGGTCACACAAACACGCGTCACTTGTGAAATGCGCTCTTCTGAACGGATCAACGTTTTGGAGTATATAAAAAAAAAACAACCAACCAACCTACAAACAAACAACCAATCTTAATCAAAATAACAATCTTGCAGAGTTCAGCAAGTTACAAATAAGCAGTAGAGGTACTTGGTTACAATTTTTGTTTGTTATGTGTCGGTACTTATTATGGTTGTTGTGTGGATATCTATCTCATTCTGCCACGGAAAGGCGTCATTTGGTGGAGCGAGAAGTCCGGTCGCGATTATCTGTAGTCATTCGCATCGGAAGCACTTTAACGTGCTATTGGACCCCTCACTTTAGTGAGTTGCAATTCTAATTGACAGTATAATATTATGAAAGAACTAGCGGATTCCCGGCGTATGCTACTACGCTATAGTGCCTAATGCATTGTTTTAGTGAAACCATCTTCGAAATATTGCCTTTCTAATTAAACCGGTTTGGGGCAAATCGGTTGGATGGTTTCAAAGTCTATAACGGACATAGGTAGAAGCAATTTTTGAGTTTTTTTAAAGAAAGATGGATATGTTTAATGATTTTACTCCATACCGATGTTAACTGTTTTATAATAAAGGATACACATCCATCAAAGTCGTCCCCGCACCACTGCAGCAGCTGTTTCAGCCTGGTCCGGTACTTGGTGCTGGTGGACTGCGTCTCGCCGATCAGCGCCGAGTATGTGCTGAAGATCACGCCCTTCTTCACGTTACCGTTCACCGCCGATGAGATCTTCGCGTATTTGAACTGGGGGACAAAAATTGTGATATAATTTAAGTTGGACTAGACAAAAATGTGACAAATACATATAGTTTCTGCTTATTTAAAGTGTTTTACAAATATATCATGGTATTTTTAACTTGGGGATAATCGAGAAATCATACAGTTAAACCAGAAAAAGTATACGCTTCGATAAAATTTTCGTGTTTTCAATTTAGCAAGAACGTCGTGTCACGGGTGTAACCTGCCACAGAGGCGCACAATTTTTTTGTAACTGTGACCTCTTAGCATTAGGTGACATACAATCATAAATTCCCGCCTTTTCTCCCATGTGGCAGAAACAATAGAATGCCACTGCTATGACCTTTGTATACTCCTTTAGCCTCGTTCACGATCATACACGCACGTCATTGAAGAGGTCTCCTTTAAAACAAAATAAAGTTTTAGTTACCTTATTAAGCGGGTGCACATCAATCTTGCCGGCTCCGATATCCCTGAGATCCCTCTCGGCATCATACTTGAGGTCGTTCGACACGGACACCCAGATGGCGCGCTTGCGGCCCTTGATGTAGTTCTCGAAGATGATGCCGGCGATCGTTCGGCCCTTGCCCACGCCCGCGCCGTCGCCTGAGGGGCACATAACATAACATAACATCACGCTTGTAATCCCCGAAAGGTTGGGCAGATGTGTACCTAATAGTACACCCACATTTCGCCAGATTTGTTTGAGACCCATGTAATAGGGGGGGCACAAAGTAAGACTGCTTCGTTGGTCGGGTCGTCGCAAGCATAACTGCTGAGCATGAGGTACTGGGTTGGGCAGTGTTTTCCATCTGGAATTCATCACTAGCAGCCTAAGGGGTACAGCTATGTGAACGAGCATACTCAGCCTGTACGCGTTGTAAGGGACATAGTGATATGGATTTCAGTCAATGATTCTAGAGTACCCACTGTAGAATATTAAAATCTGTTCAAACAGAGAAGGCACTGATTACCAAGCTTAGTCAAAACGGTTTAAGTCCTGGTTTCATGACGATTTTTTTCCGTCAACGATGTCAGATATCGCAGCTAACTTCCGAGCCGCCAAAAATGTTGAACAGAACTATACCACCGACCGGATTTTTAAACAACCTCATTAACACTTTCGCTGTTAAATTCAAGTATGCGCGTCATCTATAGCTACGTATAGCGACGATTCGGGAGGCGGGTTGTGCGCACACGAACGAATTATTGTTTGACCCATGACCCATGCTGGGTGCTTAGCACCGAAAGTGTTAATGAACAGCGAGGCATTAACCACTGGGCCATGGTTAACCAAACTCATGAGTGACTCACCAATAAGGAAACCAGCCCGTGTGTTGTCGGGCAGCAGATGCTCGTGCGCCTGCGAGGCGTACACCACGGCCTCCAGCTGCAGCGCGGACAGCAGCCCGTTGCGGATGGTCTCGTCGGGCAGACTCACTTTGTACGTCACGTCGACCGGCTCCACGGACGACAGGGACGCGGTCTCCACTACTGGGTCGGGGTGCTTGCGGCCTAATTTTACTGTTGGAAAAGTTGAATATGTAGTCATAAAAGTAAACATGTTCATTTCGGGAACCTACAAAAAAATCATCACACTAAGAACTAATTTCACTAGACTGGCGAAAAGCCTGAATTGTTCAGAATGTGCAATTTTATTCTTAGGGCTAATTTCCCCAATGTAACTGAATAAAAACTGGTGATCCTGAACAATGAAGGGTTCCCTACTCTGTGTACATAAACTGTAAAGAAATAAAAATAACAGGTGTAAAATAATTGCTAAATGTACGTTTCACTTACATTTTGGCGGCATGTAATCTGCGTATGTTTCAGCGACACCCATCTCCTCATCATCTACCTCTTCTTCGTCTCCGCCTATCTATAAATATTGAGATTGGAACATTTTAGTACAAATCACCTTTTTTTTTAAATTAGCCGTTGCTGCACATTTAAATTACAGTCCATTGCATTTTGGTTTAGTCCTTAATTATGTAGGTACCTAACAGTACTACAGCTGGGCAAAGGCCTCCCCAAGTCGTTCCAGGAACTCCTTTTCAGCGCCATCTCGAAACAGCTACCATAGTACGCGTATGTCTAAGTCATCTCGCCACCGCCTCTTTCTAGGCCGGCCTTGGCGTCGACTTCCATTTTCAGAAACCCATTGCGAAGGGACTCACATAATTATTGTTATTCTAAGTTCTAAAACCTTTTATTACTATTATTCCGCACACATGTCTTTTCCATTGCAAAGGCAAATTAAAAACTGGTCATCAATTCCAACTACTTATTTAACAATGTCAAACCTGCTTCTCTTGCTGCCACATGTTGCCCGGTTTGTTCTGTGCCCAAATGGGCCCGACCTGGGCAAACTGTCCCAGCATACCAGCGAGCGGGCCACCCATACCCGACTGGATGATTTGATTCAAGTTATGCATTAAGTACGAGTTCATGCCTGTCATGCCCACCATCTCCACTGTTGAGGAAGAAAAAGTTAGTTGATAGTAGATGGCGCTGTTTTCAATAGTTTAGTTTTGGTGATCGAAACATAGATGGCGTTGTCTTAACTTTGTGTACAACTAATTCATTGACAGCTAATTATAATAACGAGGACGTTGAAGTAGCTGTAACCGACATTCGCGTACGATTTTTGGAATATTCTCCTAAGTATCTTGTATGTAATTACTTAGTGTTCAATAATAAATTGGACAATATATTCAAACAAATCAGTTAAAGCCACTTTCACACCACCAACTACGTTTTAAATACGAAAATAAGTATATTACAATAAGATACGGTTATTAATAGTCTCTGATACCTTTATAACGCATCACTGTACACAAACAACAACAAACATGAAAATAAAATTATTTGTAAAATGCCTGGCTATTCGCTTTCAAATAATCTTGCGCAGCCCAGAGGAAAACAACATAATAATTAGACAAGACTGACATCAACTAACACTAAAGGCGAATTTCACCAGTGAAACTGAACGCGATTAGCACATTTAAACTCCAAGAAAACTTCAAGAGCTGTCAGTGTCATCACGTGCTGTGAAATTTCGACACTAAAAGCTCTTGATACAACGTTTTCATTGGTGAAATTCGACCTATGTTTTGTTAAAAGAAGGAGATTATAAAATATGTACAAAATACAGGGTGTAACGATCGATGCGCAAAGTGTTACCACGGTTTCAGCAAATGATTCTAGACCCCCCTACAAATAAATATATCGTTTGTTACTTGAAAAAAACTGCTGTTAGGTATTGCACATCATTTTGCGTATCGATGTTTCTTACATTCTGTATATGGTTTGAGTTCCCACTACACTAAAATAAGTATGTACAAAAATCCATGACAAACCATTATCTTTAAGTCAAATAAGCAGTAATTATTATCGTAAAAATCTCAGTAAACGCAACGCGATTTAAGCCTGGTTGATCGCAACAGGGTCGCCCCAAATATAAAGAGTACTATTGGTAAAACTGTCTAATCCTTTGAGAATTACCGACGTGACGCTATGTTATAATTATTATAACAAAGTCATAAGTATCTACATCGATGGTTTTTTAATATAAAATTTAACCAAAATCTAACTTTTGTATTATCGATTTAAAACTGAGTTACTTTAACGATGCGATTTTCAGAATGATTCGTGCTATGGCTAGTGTTGAGCGCAACGAATTTTCAATCAGAAGGTAACTATCTAGTCAATTTTACTGTCACGCTTATGTGTAAGATTCATTTGTAAGGGACAGCCGGCCCTTGTAATGGCTTCATCACTTTTAAATGTAGTGTGTGTAATCATCATCTGCCTAGCCTTTTCCCAACTGTGTTGGGGTCGGCTTCCAGTCTAACCAGATGCAGCTGAATACCGGTATTTTAAATGGAGCGACTGCCTATCTGACCTCCACAACCCAGTTAGTACTGGGTAATACGGTACCCCTTGGTAAGACTGGTTGTCAAGACTTTCGGGCCACTGACTCCTTGTAACGACTGTCAAAGATCTACAAATGACAGCCGGGAACAACAGCGAAACGTGCTTTCCTAGGCACGGAGGAAATTCTGTATGTAATGGGTGGTCAACCATCCAAAGACCAAACTAGGCAAGAGCGGCTTAACCTGACGATCGACCCGAGCGACTGTTATTATTTAAGCCACGGAATCTGGTTGACAGATTTTCGGTTCTCTAAGTATGTTTACCGACAAAGATCATAATGTCACCATATCATAGACGTCTACGAAAAGTATCTGACAAATGTTGGACAATAGGACGAATTGAATACCACGTTGCGAAACAGCCGACAAAATAGCGACCTATAGGTAATCAGAAACTCTTTAAAATATCTTTGAAAGCGTTTACACAACATCTTCAAAGGGTAGGGGCATTTGTCCAGCTTGTCCGTTGCGCAAACTTTCACCCTCTTTTATATAATTATATTTTCTTACGACATCTCGCAAAATTTAACGGTTTTTGAGTTTTCTAAAGCTTCTATACAAACTTTTCAACACAGGCTTTTTTTTAAATAAAGAACTGTGTTTCCTATTGCAAAACGTTTCAGTTACACAAAACACACATCTAAATACGTAGAACAGCATTCAAATCAGGTCAAATCTAGAACAATACATAGAGATGAAAAGCAGGGCAGTCCTAGGCTCTATTAGCGACCAGGCAGACCGATATGTCATGAATAACTTAGCAAAACTGGCGCCGATCAATATCGATTGTTAGCTTGCATACCAGTTACAGAAATACATCTATCTACTATTGAAATGTTAGCAGCCCGTAATGTTCAATAAAGCTAAGAAAGAAATTTAACTACGGATACGTTTAGATAGAAATGCGAAAAATTTATACATGCTGCTTTTGTATGGATTTGTTTTACGGCAAATTAAATTATCTAGCGAAACTCCGCAAACGTGTTACGTATCGATATCTAAAAAAAAATTATTATTATTTGGGATTCATGCCCCTAGTAGTATCATTAATCAGTGGGGTTTTTTATATACAAGGTGGAACGGACACCGACGCACAAACTCTTTAAAAAAACAGCTGTTTCCTACAAAAGTACAATATCTACACGGTCAAAATGTATGGAAAGGCTTAAGTTACCGATGGAATATTTCTCTGTGGGGGTTTCAAAATGATGTACTGAATATGTGGTATGCGTTTGTGCGTGAGTGTTCCTTCCAACCTGTATAATTATGGTGTTCAGATGTCGATACGTGGAGTCCATAACGTCTGTGGAGTTACGTCAGCTAATTCGAATTAACCCTGTATTTTATATGACAAAAAATTTATCCCCAAAAAAATCAGCATGCGACTTCTACAGTACAAATAGATAAAATTGCCTTGTACACGTTACATTGCGGGTACTAATTCTATTGAAATCCTTGATTCCAATTCACGTTATTTCCACTTAAACCAACTAAAAACAAAGTTGCTTTTAGAATGACACTTCAAAATTAAACTACCGTTGATTTTAGACTGTGGGCATTACGGTTATTTGACTTGAATTTTCAACAGTCTAACACAAAGGGGAAATTAAACTTCATGAATAGGCAGTTAAGGTTACTTTTCGGAAATCACATGAATTGGAATGTAATTCATGTTCGCAGATACACCGTACTCACTCTGAGCGAGTAGGGAAGCGGCGCTGAACGCGGCGGACGAGCCCGCCGCGAAATGCGGCGGCGGGGCCATGGCGGGCGCTACGCAAAATCACCGGTTTTATAAGCTGACCATACACTTCTAAACATGACTGGTTAAGGATTTAGTTAACACTTTCGGTGCTAAGCACCCAGCATATGGGTCGAACAATCATTATTTCGTGTGCGCACAACCCGCCTCCCGAGTCGTCGCTATACGTAGCTATAGATGACGCGCATACTTGAATTTAACAGCGAAAGTGTTAATGAGGTTGTTTAAAAATCCGGTCGGTGGTATAGTTCTGGTCAACATTTTTGGCGGCTCGCAAGTTAGCTGCGATATCTGACATCGTTGACGGAAAAAAATCGTCATGAAACCAGGACTTAAACCGTTTTGACTAAGCTTGGTAATCAGTGCCTTCTCTGCGTATAGCAGCTAATTATAGTGATCTTTATTACGTTGACAATAAGGACGCCTTTAGACTGCAGCTGTCAGTGTGTAGAAGACCCGCATACTAGTAAAAATTGATTATTTGAACTTAGCCGCGAAAGTGTTAACCGGTTCGTACAAATTGCGGACCGGCTGCAAAGATTGATAATCAAATTGATAATCACAAAAAATATCTCGTAAGTGACCGTATAAACCGTGAAAGCTTAAAACAGTGTTAAGGCAGAAAACCTTCGTTTCTATGTAATTTTATCAGACAGTGTAAAAATGAAATTAAACAAACAAGGAATAGTCACTCAAGAGCACGTTCACTCTACTGGAGCGTCTGATACCGCTCTAGTGGTAGTGGTTACAAAAACATAATAATGAATACGATAACACCACACATTTTTATTTGTTTTAAAATGAATTTAGAAAGTGCTTATAACCAGCGCATAGTTTTTTACGGGGCTATGTCACATACAATCTTTATCTCAGAATCGTCACATAATATTTATCCACTAATTATTTCACGATGGTTTGTATAGCGTACTAAATTTCGCCTCCAGCCTGCGTGGAGGGCCAAAAGTGTCCTAAGAGGATGGGATAAAAGTATTCTATGACCTAATTCAGGTTCGTCGTCTAACGGTGTGCCAAAGATCATCCGAGTCTTTTCAGAGGTTAACCGCGAGAACTCCGCCTTTGTAGTGAGTATATAAAGCTTAAATATAATTAATTAATAAAAGTTCTTACGTCCGCCTCTGCTTAGCCCGGCCAAGGGTCCCATAACTAATGGTTTGGTGAGCGAGCTTGCTGAAATCTTGATGGGTTTTACATTTGTGGCCTGCCCAAATGCGTGGCCAGAGGCCGCTGTGAACATACAAATAAGAATAATAACAAATGTTTTTTTCAATACACTTCCTCGAAAACTGGCTCTTATCGCACTACGATTAGGTTCAACATGCTATGGATTTCACCCGCGTGGTTTTCTTCTTATATTCCCGCACTATAGTGCGGAAATTGCGGTGTATTGAAAAACGTCGTTTGATACACGTGGGCATTTGTTACTGCAGTTCTCGGCTCCATAACACCGTCGCCTGCGGCTCGTGTGTGTATTTCGCCTCGGCCGCAATAACAAACTTTCCCCACTTATATCAAAATGTACTATTTTTTAAACAAAGCATATTAAACACAAGAATAGGATAGAAACTCTTTGACCAACACGGGAAATCAGTAATAGCGCTTGAGACCACTACATCACAGAGGCAGCATTTTAAAATTGGAATAAATATATCAATGAAAAAAAATTCAAGCGTTGTGCTGCTCTGTCTGAGCAGACATTTTTTTTTCCTTTTGTATCTGCAATCAGTCTTGAGTACTTTAAGCAGATGTGGTAAGTGATATTTGGCAGTTGGAGTGTGCTCTCCAGCGAGAGCAACTACTCATAGGTGTAGCATGTATTTTGCTACTCAAGAAGGTACAGACAGAATGTCTTTTCTTTTGAGACGTTTTTGGTACGTGCGTGTTGTCAATCCAACGGCCAGTTCATTTGGATGCCTCTCAAGCCTTTCCAAGTATGTTTTGATTATGGCCAAGATTTCCTCCTTCACCGAGTTCATTTCAAGTCGGTCGTGTATTTCAGTATTTTTAATGAACCAAAGCCTATTGTAAACAGTTCTCAGAATCACATTTTGCATTCGCTGAATGATGGAAATGAGCAGATATAAAAATGATTTTTGAGTAAATAATTTTTTCTTCCTAAATCAATTTTTTGATCGCAGTGGAATTTAAACTTTGTCAAGTGTGACATAAAGTTTAAAGTTCAGAATTGAGGTGTTACCTTATGTGACGGACAACTCACCTGCTAGTGGGTTTGTGGTAGGTTTGACGGTGACCTGTGGTGTGACGGTGACTTTCTTTGCAGCCATGCTAGCCGCCGCTGCCAGGGTCTTGCCTCCACCTGATCAAATAGACGTACATTAAATAGGACACTCAATGTTACTACAATAAATATTTGTAAATGTAGAAGTATTCTATGGGGTTCGGAGGTGTGGACTGTGGAAGTTAGAAATTATCCTACAAAACCGAAAAAAAGTATGATATAAATGTCGTACCAACGCGCCAACGAGCTATGAAGCGAACTACCAGAGTTCAGACCATCAAACTGGAAAACTATCTTAATTCATCAAAGAGGAAAAAAATTTAAATTCCCATGCAAAATATCAGGTTACGCAGTTTTTTTTTCCCATGTTCCTTAGGGATAGTTTTCCTATTGTGCGTAAGTATTTGAGTGCGTTTGGTGATCTGAATCTCCACCTAAGGAATTGCGCTTATTCTGCTTGCTACACCCTGTATAAACATGAATATACTCAAATTACCAGACAGGTCTACAAAAGCCAGAATTTTCTGGACCTGCGGTACATTGAATGCAACGAATTACGGTAACAACTGTAGATTTAAAATTTATGAATAAATTCAATGTCACCTTGATACATAATAAAATACATCCTTGAATGATATTCAAACATATTAATATATATATGTACATGAATTGTAATAAAAACGGTCCTCAGATGGTTTCCATCTTGATTTGTTCAATGAAAACAGAAAATTGTGTTTCTTTGTCAAACACCAATAGGACTGGTGACTTTGTTAAAAAGACTTGTAAAGTAACTATACTTACTTATTTATATAATTAAATAAGTAATAGAATCTATCTTTATCTAATCTAGATTAAATTAAAATTACAAAAAAAAGGTCTAGGCTTGTATGGCTCCGTATCGAAACATCGTATTAGCAAAACGACCTATAATAATTATCAAAACGACACTTTATAGTACATAGCTATGTATGTGTGGTATGACCACAATTCCCATTCCTTTGTTTTTAGGACCATCTGCTCATAGGACGATTTGCTAGTGCCGTTTATCTGTCTGTCTGCATAAGCATATTTATCTGGGTGGCGGTGCTGCATCTGGCATCCAAGCCTGACGGAATGAAAACTTAAAATTTTCCATAAACAAGGATTTTATTATATATATATAATAAAAATATAATTTAAATATAATAATATCCTAATATTTAAAATAAAGTTTAAATAAAAATAAAATTAAATATAAATATAATAATATCCTAATATTTAAAATAAAGTCATGCTACTTCAAAACAGTAACTATAGAATCCTCCATAAATAGGTTCAAAAAAAATAACTGACCTGGCACTTCCAAATTGTCGGGGTCCACATCATCATCAAAATCCGAGTCGTCAGACGGTGTCGGTGGATTGTCCTCGTCGTCATATGTTGACCGTTTAGACTACAATAATAAAACAAAGGAAATAGTCAGACACAAGAAAGAAAGCAGTCTCGCTTGTAAAGTTAAGCACATAGCGCTTTTAAGCACTGTCAAGGAGCTAGCCGTCAATGACAGCCAAGACCAACGGTTTAACGTGCTTTCCGAAGCACAGAAGTCTCGCTATGTATGGGATGGTCACCCTTCCACGGACCGATGTCGGCAAGTGTTACCCAACCTTCAAGATCGACCCGTGCGGCAGTTTAATTGAACCACGAGCCACAAGGTTTTTATTTGCATGAGCGCAGTGAGCGCACAGTACTGCACTCTTTGTTTTATCTGCCATACATACATAAATATTATTCGCCTCTTTAATAAATACTTTTCCGGAGTTCCGACACTTGGGGTTTTACGTTGTGGGCCGACTCGGATTTCCTGAGATAAATCGGGGAAAACCCGAAGTGTGTGGTAGCACACAAGTTCACAACTCTCACGTAATTATAGTAACTTATTATCAAAAACGAATAGGCACGGGAACTTACACACTATCTACCTTTTAGCCTATACTGTCCCACTGCTGAGCAAAAGCCTCCCCCAATTCCTTCCATGAGCTCTTTTTCCTCTCCTATATACCTTTAGGAAACTTTAAAACATCATGGCGTAATTGTTGAGTGACGTCACTACTTATCGACGCGAAATCGGAGGGAATTTTGAGGCGGTAGGAAAGATTTATACAAAGGGTGGAAGGAACATCAACGCACAAACGGCTACCACGTGTTCAGTACGTCACACCGAGCCACATAGAAATTATTCATGAATAATTTAAAAGTGCAACACCTTCACACACAGCCGATTTTTTTTAAAGTTATCCTGTATTTAATCATTAAAAATATATAGTCCGACGCGGGTCGCGTTGTCCGAACGTAACTTCTCAGACTCACGCGAAAGGCACGCAGAGACTTCTGCTCAATGAGAACGAGATGGCAAGAAACCAATCACATTCACGCTTCTCGAGTGTTCTCGGCGTGAGTCTGTAGGGCCTTTACAAAGTCCAGGTTTCCTCATTATGTTTTCCTTCAGCTTAGACTTAATCAAAAATTTTCAAGTTCAAGATTCCTCACTGTTTTATTTCAACAAAATCAGTTAGCATCATTTGCCTAGCCTTTTCCCAGCTATGTTGGGGTCAGCTTCCAGTCTAACCGGATGCAGCTGAATACCAGTATTTTATATAACATAGAGCGACTGCCTATCTGACCTCCACAACCCATATTTAGTATTGGGTTATATGATACCCGTTGGCAAGACTGGTTGTCTGACTTCCGGCCCACTGACTACCTGTAATGATGGTCAAAGATCTACAATTGACAGCCGGGGCCAGCGGCTTAACGGTCTTTCCAAGCCATGGAGGAAACTCGGTAAGTAATAGTCAACGAAGTCAGTGATATCCAAGATAAGCTTAGAAAGTACATATGATTTGATAAAATACTTTATCTAATGCTAAAACCACAGTATCATTTGCATAACCTCGACCAATCAAAGAATTCAAGTGCTAGGACTATAATATTGCCCTTGGTTTCTTTCTAGCTAGAAATAACCCCAAGGTCATCTCTTCCAGACATATTCAGTGCGTTTGGTTTATTTACTATTATTCACAGCATGACTTGTATTTTTGTACTAATCTCGGTGTACAATATTTTGCTACTCAAAAATAGGTCTATTTGTTTGTGTACAACTGATTGTTTGTGACAAGTGTTTGCTATGTCCTGTTTGTATGAAAGTTTGCTAAAGCTAGAGAAAATAATTAATTCATCATCTGCCTAGCCATATTTTTACATGGAGCGACTGCCTATCTGAACTCCACAACCTAAAGTGCTCTGTTTGATGCCTGCAGGTGCTAACCACTGTTAGCATTAATGGTCCTTTGGTCGTGGCCAACTTACAAAGAACGTTGTAGCCCATTTATTTTGCCACTGCTCTTTAATTTGCCAAGAAAAACATAGTGAGGAAGCTGGCATATCTTAAAATTAAAAATTCAAAGACATGGTGACATCTGCCATGCCAAACTGGGTCCACAGTGTGGAATATGGAAACACAGTGAAAATGTTATATTGGGATGCTTGTTTACCTTGCATATTTGATATTCCTAACACAATTGAAAATGAATACCATGTTGCACAGCTGATTGCAGACTAACTGGCTTCTTACAAATAAACGGGAGATTGAAAGCCCCATAACACCTTTCTGGGACTGGTAATCGACTTATGGCTCCATACAATAGGTAAGGCTATATAATATTTATGATATGTATTGGTTCTAAGTATTATTTTAACACAGATTGTTGTTTGTGGATAGAGATAAGCCAACAATGTTATTAATTTGGTCTTTACTTTCTTTCTGATTGAAAATGGTTTATAACATAATATCAAATAAACTCACGCCTTTTTCTCATGGGGGTAAACAGAAACTAGAATACACCATCAGCTGTGCTTTTATAATCATTTTACTTTATCCAAATTCATACATTTTGTCATACAACTGTTTCATGTTTGTGTATTTAAAATGTTTATACTACACCGAATAATAACCATAAGGTAGAATTGGATGCAAACAACAAGTTTTCATACAATAGTGAATTTTTGACCAATGACCCTACAAGAGGTAAATTATAAGTCATTTTAATTTTTACTACATATATTTGTTACTGTTGTTTCTACTTTGTATTACCCTAGAACCTGAGGAATGACACGAAAGAAATGGCTTTAAGTAATGGTTGAAAGAGAATAAGAAAAATTTTTTTGGCGACCCCAAGTTTCACGGGCCAAGGGCAAGACAACAGAAACCTAATACTAAGCTACATTTTGTAAAACTTGAATTTCTCAGGTAATTAGAACAATAAACATTAAAATTTAAGAAACCATGTACCTAACTCATTGGCCAGAGAAGGCAAAACACCAGGAGAGTTGGAAAGGAATGAGGGAGGCCTTTGCCCAGCAGTGGGACGGAATAGGCTATTAAAAAAAAGTACCAAAGCCAAATAACATATCAACAAATGTTGACAGTAACATAATTTTCATTAAAAACTTACAATTAGGTATATCGAAAAAAAAAAAAATCATTGGTATTGTTTTAGAAGACCTTGACTTTGTTCAGATAAGAAGTATCTAAATGTCATCCTTTATTTTAAGTATTTCATGTTGATTTCACATTTCATTGCAACATAGCCAAAATTTTTAAGTCTTAGAACATTGTTAGTCATCAAATATTGATATAATTAATGTGAAATTATTATCTTTAAGGAATGAGGAAAAACAATTCATATTACCTTAATGTAATATTAGAGTTGTAAGTGTGTAGTGTAAAAGTATTTTGGAAACAATACTTGTTACTTGCATTTCCAGTTTTAACTAAAGACCAAACAATAATCAAAGCATTTACACCCATTTCATGTAAATGTAATATGATAAACAAATCATTCATTCTTTAAAAATGATGTATTTCTTAATTCCAATTTAATCCATAATTAATAACATGAAGGTTATAATTAACAACTAAATCTATTAAAGGAAAACAATATCATAGACAAGTTTTAAGAGTAACCAGAATAACACATCTAAAGTCTTGGCACAGTCTGAATTATTACATTACCTATAGTTGGCAAAAGCACCAAAATACAGTAAAAACCTTACATAACTGATAACATGGTTTTATAATGCTTTTTTTATTACTATTTTACTTTCCACCATGATAAGTAAATGCATGCATTGAGCAATTCCAAAAATTCTATCTTACTGCTTTCAAATCTTAGTAAATACGTATTTATGGGAACTATATTAGGAATAGAACGTAAATATAAACGAATAGTTCCATTCACAGTGTCCAAATTGAAGATATCATCGATCTCAATGCGTTAGCACCGCATTGTAGCAGTGTGCTAGACACAGGCACAGTGCAGTACTTCAAGACGTATTCTAACACTATACCTAGAACCTTCCAAGAAAATCAATACAGCCACACCCAGCTTGAATAATTAAGTCGCCGGGAACACGATCAAATTAGTAATATAACAAAGAAACATTGAAATAATATCACATGTGAGATCGACATCACCTTTGACAGTTTTTTTGGTTAGAAAAATTGAAAACAAAGAAAAAAAACGAAAAAATCCTGTTTTTATGACCTTCGTTTCCATGAGAAACCTATTCCTAAGATAAGCCTGGTTATTATCATTGCAATTATTAAGAAAAATGATGAAAACACATTTTTTAGTGCAGTAAAGTTTGTAAAAAAGTATCAAAACAAAAAACTATCATTACCATTTTTTTAGCAGAAAGTGACGATTTGAAGCACTACAATATTTCCGTTTTTAATGTATCTGATTCACAGTTTTACTATAACACTTCTGTTTCACTCACTTATGAATTATTAGCGAGACACTTCTTAATTCATGATAATAAAAAACGCAGACGTCCGAACGGCGGTCAGTGCTTCCGCCATATTAAAAAAGCAGAGAGAAAAGAAACGTTCGTTTCGGATACAGCTCAGAAATTACCAACACGATGACGGTTCAAAAATAAATGGCTCTACTAAAAATATTATAATTTAGGCGTAACGCATAAAAACAGTGCTATTAAGTCATTACTATGATTAGACAAAGGAGGAATCCTTTATTTGAAATATGAGATTATGAAAATGTTGAAATTCCTGCCCTTACGTTGTATCCGAACGTACTTCAGAATTATGAATGAAAAGTTTTTGCTGGATAAAGTATCGATGCATCGAGACATCGATAAATTATATTATTTGTTGAACATAATAAATTATAAGCGGATTTGTCATTGCACGGGAAATCTATATAAAACGAGGCAATGATATATTGGAAATGTATAGCTTGACATGTCGTCGTATAATAAGAAGGAGTATTATGAATTGATTTATTTTTAGTTACGGAGGAAGCGCCAGGGTAGCACTTGAAATTGAAATTTGCATAACAGTGTCAGGTTGTCTTATACAAAATATGATTTGTGAACGTAACACGTTTGTAGTTAGGTACAGAATGATAATTATTAAAATCATCATCATCATCCTTGATGTTCATTTTTCAACTTAGTTGAAATGAAAACTGCTTAGTTTCTATCATCATTTGCCTAGCTTTTTCTCAACTATGTTAGGTTTGGCTTCCAGTTTAATCGGATGTGGCTGAATACCAGTGTTTTACATGAAGCGACTGCCTATCTGATATTCACAACCCAGTTAGTACTACTGGGTAATACAATACAAGGGGTATAAGCCTGTTTGTCAGACTTTCGGGTCACTGACTACCTGTAATATATGTATTGTCAAAGACCGACAAAATTGCTTAATTTCTATAAAGTCACTAAAATATATTATTCGTATAAAATTTTATCAACTTTTTGGAAGATACCGAAATATTCATATTTAATATCGATACTTTACTAGATTTCTGCATTTCCCTATGAAATTTACTAGACTTGACAGTGACTGTCAGTGTCCAGTGACGCTGAAAAATAATCGAGAAAATAAACTATTTTGTATTCTACTCTTTGGCTTTCATTCAAAGCATCATGCAAGCAATCCTTTTGGCCTAAGTAGTATTCTACTTACATAAACCAAAAGGATTTCATTTGACCAGTGGGCTTGTGTAAAATTGTAAATCACAAACCCACTTGAGGAGCCTACAGCCCATTCCACTTAGCCAAGCCATAAAGTGACCGTCAGGATGGCTGGTACAAACGAGATATCATCACAGTTGTGAATATTGTGGGTAGTTTTAAATAAAATAATCTAAGATGTCAATGAATGATTATCAAATATTGTATCAAAATTTGATCAAGAGCAATTTAATGAATCCCCAAGTACATACATACTTATATTCCTAAGAATAAATGCAATATGTAAATAATTATAACATTTTTTAGATGGATAAAACTTTTACTATAGATATCCAGAAACGTTGTTCTTAAGCTACTAAGCGCTTGCAAAAACATTGTTAGCAATTATTTTGAAAAGAAAAGACGTAACTAATTGATATACCGACAGGTCTTTTAGTGGCTTTTGTCAATAACATTTTATAGGAGCTTCTTAAAGTTGTGTAAAAAATATACGTAAGGTAGTAAACATGTAGTGAATAATTATTTACATTAACAGCGCGGTTAATACAACGCTAAAACTATGAGAACTTGGAAATGTTCAGCCAATCTTACATCAGAATGGCTGATCACTTTATTTCTTTGATAAATTTCTTGACGCAAAGGTAGCAAATAGGTAAACAGTGCACATGGTCTCATGTACATATCTCGTTTGGTCCAGCCATCCTGACGGTCACGCCATAATTGGAGTTGTATAAACATACAATCCATTACAATAGAGTTTCTTCAGGCCTTAAGGGAATAATGACAATCATTCCACGTTAGAAAAATTTCCAAATTTTTCAGTAACGAACCATTCAGACCAACGTCGTAAATATGTGAATGTCTTTGAGACCAACACATTGACGGTTGCTTATTTGTCAGACGGTAGACCTCTTTGGCTTAAGGCTCATAACGCCGCTTTGCTTCGATCTTAATGGCTTGGCTAATGCCTCAGACTTTCACAGGTATATTACTAGGTATCTATCAAAATTAGCTGTCCGCAATCCAACGCGCTCGGTTTGACCCAAAGGCATTCAAATATTTACGAGCGACAACTCTTTTAAATCTCTGTGGTTTGACCGCACCGCTCGTTAAATGGGCTCGTGTAAAATGGTCCTTTACACATCTGCTTTCATGACTTGCAGCACCGCCAACCACATTCATAGAATATAGCCACCTCGGAGTTCTAAGAGTCACCTACGGCCTACGACTTCACTGAAGCCATTCAGTCGGGATAAGGTCACCGCCGGATAGGGCGAGACGCAGCTTACCTACTCTTCTTTACGGAGCTGCTAGCAAACCGCCCTACCAGGGGATGATTGTCGAGATTGAAAGAAAAACGTTTATTGGCACACGCCACAAGTACCTACACAATACACAAGATAAAAAAAGCAAATATAAAATAAAATTTATTACTAAGAAAAAAAACTACATATTGCAAATACATTCCCATCTGCCAGAAGTAACGGCGAGAAACACCGTGTGCTTTTCGTCAGTAAGTCTGACGTCGCCGTCGCCCGCCCCAAGGCGGAGGACATATATGAGGATCATCATTCTCCGTGTCATACTGCTTTGGGATCTATACAAAAAAAAGTAGTAGGTTTAGGTTCGCTGGGCATCTGTTAAGTATTTGTCCCGACGTCGCCAACTGCCACTATGACTTCCAGAGAACTACAGTAGTTACTTTGTTAAAATGTTGGTGTACAAAAAAGGATATTCTTTAGTCCATCTACACCACGTGCCCGTTCACTCCCGGAACTGGTAATGCCTCAGGGTTAGCAGTCTCGGCGGTAAGCTTGTCTCTGCCCTAGAAAGCGAGCTGGAAGCTTGTACATCGGATCGTAGGGTGCCTCTGAAGTGCATCGTCGAGCACGTCTAAGCGACCAACACTATTTGCTAAATTTAACTTTTGGGTGTGTTTGGGTATGTATATTACGTGGGGTTCCATAAGGGACAGTTTTAGGTTCTTTCTTGGTTGAATCTTGCTCACGATTTATGATACTGTTTATTTGTACATATTTAAAAGAGACGTTATTTGGCATAAATAAAACTTCAAATATTCTTGTGACCATTTTGATCGTTTATTAGAAACCATAAATAAAATGTAGGTACCAATATGAACATAATTTCAAAATAAATAATGCCAATTTCAAGCGAAAATAACATTGCCATGAAAAAACTGAATATCACAGGATATACAATACTATTGACAGACATCTTCAAGCTAGCCACTATTGTGCTAGGAGAAGAAATATAAACAGAGAAACTTTCAATTTCGCGGGCAGCCCTGGCGCTTCTGCCTTAAAATGTAATCCCGTAATAACCTTATTATTTGAAGTAAAATTTTCAAATAAATTCTTTATGAAAGCATAAAGTGCAAGTTTAGTCTTATTTTATAAAATCCTACACTAAATAACAGACTAGTGAATAATTTACAAACATTCATGTCAGACGCTCTTTACAAACGTAGCCAAGGCATTTAGAAGACTCCTCTTTACACGCGAATGATTCCACTACGCGGGTTCAGTGCGGTTGATGAAGATGATGAAGGAGTCATAATTATCTTAGATTTTTTGATTCTATAACGAAAAAACCCATTCCAAATCCAAGGGCATGTCGGTTTACTCATCGTTTTATCCTTCACAGTTTAAATAGGAAGTGAAAAAGTAAAAAAATATGCGAAAATGATAGCCGAAAGAATATTACGGCTAAAGTATCCCAAGAAATCCTCGATACCTTGGCTACGCCCATTTTTAAATAAAACATCATTTACATTACACACAAACAATGGAAACTTCAGATCCTGTTTTGTCTTTTGTTTTACAAAGAAACATATTTCCATACATACATGAAAAATAGTAAAAGTTTAAAACGATAAAAGGTGTGTAAAGCATTAACAATGAGAACAACTCAAATCAGAGGTTTCGTCTATGATCCATCAAATAATTGCAAATTTGCTTACTGGTACGTCGATATTTATAACTAGTTTCTAATAGGCTGTTTCTGTTGCCGAAAATCGAGTTGAGTGGCGTGCGATTGGCTTACGTCCAGCAGTGGACTGCTGTAGGCTGATGACGATGAAATAGGCTGCATTATGGCGGTAGCAATTTTTTCCAATTTCATGGTGCCTTAATGCACGAATGCTTCAGTTTTACATATTTCAAGAGTGAGAAAGAGATGGAGCTAGATAGTTGTCTAGCGCCGAGGTCAGGAGGGCATAACAGGTCATAGTACAGCCCCAGGTCAGCAAACTACATCGTGTATTAGCTGCTAAAGCATTTACAATCGAGGCGCAGTCATTTGCAAATTTAGATAAAGAATTTAGAGTTAATTTATCAAAGGACAAAAATGTCGGTACTCATTCATTCAATTAGAGAATCAGGAAAGAAATAGCTTTCGTAAAAGATTAGGAATTTAAAAAAATGTTTTTCACAATATAAAATTGCCAAATCTTTTCTTAACTATTTCTATCGTTCGAAAAGTACTTACAAATTATTTAAAAAAGGAATGATATTGGTTAAAAGTGCATGCAAAAGCACACTCTAACTCCATTAGGATAAGAGTGACTCCACCAGCTCACTATAGTCTTCATTTCTTACATCTGTATATCAAACACTACA
Organism: Standfussiana lucernea; assembly: GCA_964057025.1. Lineage (NCBI taxonomy): Eukaryota > Metazoa > Arthropoda > Insecta > Lepidoptera > Noctuidae > Standfussiana > Standfussiana lucernea. The sequence goes on from OZ059805.1 coordinate 1,499,592, forward strand.
GGCTGGATGGGACATCGACGCACGAATGGTTACTGGATGTTCAGTACGTCTTACCAAACCCACATGGAAATTTTGCAACAGTAATTTACAAAATCTTCTGCTGTTTCCTACAAAAATACAATACGTACACGATCAAATGTATAGAACAGCTCTTTTTTATTATTACCGAAGTTAAATTTGAATGGGGTCGACACGGTTACCAAGTTTGCATAATATTTTTTTAAGCATACAAACACATGCTTAAAAAGTTATTGCGCAAATAGTAAAAATGATTGATGTTTGCAGTGTAATAGAAAGATGTTTTTTTTAACGGTATACCAATGGTGGCTATCGCGCATGAATTCGCCGCTAGAGGCGTTCGTGTAGAGTAAGGTCTTCAGAAATGTCAGCTGTCATAGTGTTCCCGCGTTACGCGCTTTTTTATCACGTAGTTTTATTAATATTCACGAGTGTGGTCAAGATTGAGCCATTCCTGATTAATTATGACTTGAAGATTGTAGGTAGCAAGTTGGGATTTCTAATTTGTTAGTACTTGAAGAATGATTTTTAAATGTTTCATGCTTGTTAATTTTAGGAACAATATTGTAAATATGTACCTTAAGTTTACACTATGTTGTTAAACGTAATTAAATACACTTTTTATGAAGTTATTGGTACTATATAGTATAAAATAGAATTAATGACAGGACCTTACTCGACAGTGGCGCCATCTGTTGAGCTCAAATACAAATACAATACAAAAAAACGATAGCCCTCAATAGCTTGTATGACCGTACACGGTCAAAATGTATGAAAGAGCTGTTTTTTTTTATATTGCCGGTGAAAAATTTCTATATTCCCAGGGCTCGTAACGCGTGATAATCGTTTGTGCGTCGATGTCCCTTCCACCCTTATATTGCAGTGATATAGAATAGAGTCCATGTATAGTCCACGATTTTTGGTTGGGTTGCCTCACGATGTTTTCCTTCACAGTTATAAAAGCAGTGGTGATGAATGAATTACACAAAGTAACAACTGGGCCATCACCACTCCAAGGTTGGTGCAGTTGCACCTCATAAAACAACGGGCCCTATGTATTTGTCTATGTGACATCTAGACAAGTTTAACCTTACTGAATCATTTATTTTACTGGGAATTGTAGTGAGAAACTTGGTAAAGGAAATACGAAGTCGACTATACAATGGCGAGTTGAGCTCAAAGTTGAGTCTTCTCCCAGCAAATCTTTAAGTGTCACAATAGAGAGTAGGTCTTTTTATTATAAATATAATTTACTTACAACCACATTTATTATTCTAACAAATATTTATCTTCTTTGTTTTAAACCAAATCCGGCTTTGTTTTGTACTTGGCCAATAGTACCCTACTGTATTGAATGTACATAATTATATCAACTTAGCAATGTTAGACATATTAGAGCTCTTTTACACCCTCCGACGATGCAATTTGCGCGTTTCCTTCGAGTGCGTACCTTCTAGCTGTTCAAACTTTATGGCGGCACGGAAGTTAGCTGCGAGTGACGGTCTGCGCAGGTATAACGGTTCAAACTTTATGTAGCTCGGAACAGTCGGAACATCCAACGTAAAGCTGCAAAGAACACAATTTTAGGTATCAGCGGCGCGCAGAGGACGCTTCGTCTTGCCTGCAGAATGCGCAGACCATCACTCGCAACTAACTTCAGAGCCGCCATAAAGTTTGAACAGAACTATACCGTAGCGTACAAGTCGTGCCGCGGTGTCCAGTAGTATGCTCTAAACAACTTGGTTTCCGCTGCAGCCCCTGTCGCAAGACGCGTGTGGCTAGTGGTCAAGAGCTTAGAAGTAGTATTAACTATCTACAAAACTTATAATAATAACCCAGACATTTGACACATACATAGCCTAAACTTCGCTTAAACATTATCAAAATGTAGTAAAATCTAGCTTTTCTCTACACAAAGTGTTTCGATAGATTCGTCATGCGGCGCCAGAAAATTTTCCCGTTTCTATTTCGTTGACAAGGAGATTTGGATAGTTTTGTCTCGCTCACTCTTACAGCACATCGAATCTATTGTTTCATGCGGGATATGCGAGCTAGTTCATCCCACTTTTTCGCGCGACCGAAGTATGGTGATTATCATCCATTTAAATCTATGGTGTCATTTTCATCTACAACATAACTTTTCATTTATTCTTTGTCAAAAGTGTTCCCAAGTGTTTGTACTCAATCGTCTACCTCCAACTCAAGTTCGATGTCCGCCAAGCTGATTCTCCGGAGAGTGTTGATGATCATGTATCTTGAGAACAGGACGTAGAGGTGTCTGAACCACACCATTTGGGAGCGATGGCGTTTCATCGCGCGGACGACTCGGCGGCTTTCGGTCCAACGGAGAAAATATCTGGAGTGAAGAAAAACAATTATTATTAAATAATAGCTGTTGTCCGCGACCTTTGTCCGCGTGAAACTAATCATCATCACCATCATAAGAATATTACTTGGGATATTTGAATCGGATTTTGTTAAGAACTTCAAGGGTATTATTTTTTGCGCGGAACCCTGGTCCTTTATCTAAAATAAATATAACGTCAGTTACTCCTTATAACATCAGCTATCTGCCTGTAAAATCCCGTCAAAATCTGTCAAGCCGTTTCGGATATTAGCCTGAACAAACAGACCGACAGAAAGCCAAAAAAATAGTTTTTTTTTGTTATAAGTACTGATGGTAGATGAGTGATTGAGTATTAAACTTCCATAAGTTTGATACTCAATCACGCTAGAATAGCTGAACGGATCTGGATGAAATTTGGCACACAGATAGATTATTGTAGTCTCAAAATTTTAACACAAACATGTTTCAGCTGAAAGTTTTGATGGATGGATGGCCATCAATCCATCCATCCATCAAAAATTTCGTATTTATAATAGTTTAGAGGCCGTCCTTTAATCACGTGAGGTTTCTAAGCCGCTTTTATAGCCCCCCCCTGGTGATACGTCATGAGGTGTACGGCTACCCCTCCACCACCCTCCCCCCTTCCAGCTTCAAGTGTATTTTTTATTATTGAAAAGTCCGATAGTTTCACAAACTGTTTTAACAAAAAATATTGAATATTTTAGAACAAAAAAAAACGGTTGCTCGGTTATTTGACCAAAATTCGCTTTCTCAGATTTTTTATTCGTTATTGGTAAAAAATATTGTACACGCCTCACATTAATTTCATATTTCTGTCCCACATAAAAATACATACATGATTGTCACACTAACCCTTCCCCAACTCGTGATTTTTTTCTAACCCCCTTGTTCAAACCTCATCCTTAGTAAGATTTGCCCTGAACAATTTCCACAATACAAGCAATTGCATAGCTCAACAAATACAGAATTCAATTCACCTTTTAGAAGACAGTAGAAAGCTTAGTGGCAGATCCAAGAATCCAATGTACTTTCTGAATAAATTAACAGAATCTAACGTGTATACTGCACATCCTGGAAATAGACAATAAAACTGTACAATATTTTTAGTGTCCCAATGAAGGGCAATTTCTGGCCCAAGCCAATTAGTCGGCAATTGCCACAACCTTCGGCCAAAGACGAAAGTTTAATAACCCTCAGAAATTCAGTACAAGATAGGCTAGAAGTACATAGTGTTTTTGTTTTACCTTTCCAATTGAAAGTTTACGAAAAACTTAATTGACACCTCATTAAAAATGACGTTACGTGAACCCCACACACCGCACGTGGCATTCGTTCGTTAAATTTGAGTGCTTGCTGGAAATCATCAGCAAGTTTTGGCTGAAGTTGTGTATTGTTTGGCCGAAGTCGAAGGTGGTTCTTTTGGCCGAATGCAAAGCTGAAGCCGAATAATGGCACGAATATGTACTTATTGTAATTTTCCTTCAATGAAAAATAATAGATCGTAAGTGCCCGTTTTTTTTTTAATTTCAATCATACGATCCAGTACCAGGCAAGTCTTATGAGAAGAAGCTTGACTTTATCTTTTTGCAATATTATAAATACAATCACATATTTATACTTACTTTCAGGCATTAACTTCTCAACAAACATATAAGCAACCGCATAAAATACAGCTGAGTGGTTAGCGTGAGCCGACACTCCTCCCCGATCAAACGTAACAAGCGTATCAAATTCTATGGCTTCCAAGTGATGGTTTATTAATTTAGCTAACACAGGTACAGGCCATTGAACCTTTGGGTCATCTTTCAGCCGGTCGTCCATTATTATACAAACATTCTGGTTTGGTACACCAAGCTCTAGACATGCATCCCATAATTCTTTTCGTCTTATCCGACCTTTTCCTTCGTAGTTACCTAGAAATTTAAAAAAATAAGTTTTTATTATGATGTTGAATGGTTTTTTCATGGAATGTTATTAGAAATTTGCAATTAAGTACAAGAAACGTAATCTACTACCACCCAATTAACATTTTGACCTTAAACATAAACATGAAAGGCGTAATGTAGTTCAAAAATCAGACTTTGTATTTATATCACATACCATTAGATAAGCACAGTACATGTACGTCAGCACCCTGTTCGCACAATCTGAAGATCGTGGGCCCGAAAAACATGCATTCATCATCCGGGTGGGCTATGACTACCAACACTCGTTTGGCGCCCAAAGCACCGCGAGTTCGCGTCGGCAGCCGCCGTGCGTACCGCCGGTACACCACACAACACACCAAGAAGTACCCAAACAGCCATAAGCTTATATATAAAGCGAAATTCCTAAAATACAACAACAATTCTGCAAGGAACTTCACGTAAAAATTGTAGAAAAATTCTATGTCGTATGGCGAGTCATTAAGTAACATTTCTGACTAGAACTAGGGGAACTATTGGTCGACACAATAAATAAAGCTGTTTGTCATGTATTATAACTATTTGTTAGCATTTAATCCTATTTACATTAAGAATTTTGAAAAATCTAAATTGTACTTTCTGATACCGTCATTATGACGTTTATACTATAGTGTTGCCTATAAATCTCTTTCACAGTCTCACTCAAACTCAATGTCAGACGGCCTAAAGATAAAAAACCTTGCACACTTGCAGTTGAGCAGTTTCGTAAAACCCATCGCCAATGTCTCTAGCAGTGTATGAGTGTAATATTGAACGAATCATTTACTGTCATAGACAGGATCACTTGTCATAAATGGTTGTCAAAGTTGTTGGGTTTTAGTCACTGACATAGAAATCATATGGACTTGGCATACCTACAAAAAAAACGTGTATACCTACATTTTACTGAGAGGATAAAATGGCGGATAATAGGGCAGCCCATATCGATATTATTTCTTACAATAACATCGATAAAAGATTGCGTGAGTGTAATTTTTTTTTGAAGCCGGTTTTGATTTTTATGACCTTAGCGTTTAGCTATAAAAAAAAATGAAAAGTAGTAATCGAATAAATTACTTTTTTTTTTATTTTATTTGTTAGACCCTTGCGTAAGGTACACTTCGCAATGGAGGGAACAAATTCAAAGATTTCATAATTCATAACAGTGCATCCGCGATGGACTCCCGGCGCAGATGAATTCTAATAAACCGTAATCCTACTATAATTAATGTTTTAATATAATAAATAATAGGTAATAATTAAACGCGAAAGTTTGTGAGAACAGATGGATGGATGTTTGTTACTCTTTCACGCAAAAACTACTGAACGGAGAAAATTTAGCACACTGAGTTTATGACCTGGACTAACACAGGATACTTTTTATCCCGATATTCCCACGGGATCGAGACTTACGCGGGGCTGCCGCTAGTTCTATATAATAGAGCTGCAATTTGATGAAACGTATGAAAATTAGAATTTTACGGGCTTCGTTGACGGAACCACCACCACCTATAAACGAGTATGTTATGGACCAAGTGATTAATGTGGGCATTATACATAATGCCCGGTCATTATGAAAAATGCCTAGCTCTATCGGGCAAAGTGATTAATTACGTTCTTAACTTCATTATTTATCACATTGCACGGTCATTATTATATTGCTACATGACAATTGGGCAATTTGATAATAAAGCTAAATTTGACGCGGTGCGAGGGCGAGGAGGGAAGCACGCATGGTGTGACACGCTTTGACCAATCAGAGACCGCCATACAGCGTGCGGAAAGCAAATATACTGATATACCTAGTAACTAAGTACCACCTGCCATGATAGCTCGACGGAGCCCCGCTTCGCGGGACTCCTATTTCTGCGTGCGGGGTTTAAAGTAACCTAACATGAAGGGAATGGCGGGGTATTATCAAATTGCACTCTCATATTGGGCATTATACATAATGACTGGGCATTATGCATAATGCCCAATTTATCACTTGGTCCATGACATACATATATAAACCTATTGCTGTTCGTTAGTCTCGCTATAACTCAAAAAACTGCTTAACCCATGTGAATAATTCTTTTTTCGTTTTGTTTGCCAGAATATAGGGAAGGTTTAAAAACGACAAAAAAAAATAGGTAGGTAGGCAGGGTAAATAGGATTTATGGTAGATAGGGTAGGGTAGGTAGAATATCGTAGATAGGGTAAGGTAGGTAATCAGTTGGGATCGAAGCCGCGGGCACAGCTTGTAACTAATATCTTTAATGTTAAGTTTTAACCTTTTCTAACTTGCAGGATGATTGTGGGTTTTAATTAAAAGTCAACAATAATTACTATAATTATTAATGTATTTAAATAAATCAAGCTCATTCATTTCTGAACAATACAATTTTGTTCAGGTAATTTCTATATGATATTGTTTCAGTAGATTTCTTCCCATAATATTTGTATCTCAAATTCATGTATACCTCTATTACACTTTTAATCAATAAATATTTATGATTTGTGTCATGTTCACAATCCCCAGAATCGAATAAATTATTTGGTTCGGCATAGTAATCTACAAAAAACTTAAAAATATACAAATAGTAATTTTCTTCCCTGTCTTTTACATGCAAAACACCTTTTAATATTTTTTCGACATTTTTCAAAATGTTTACAACGTCGTTCGAAGGATAAACCAGACCACCTCGAGATTTTAAAGTAATTAAACTTGTTTTAAATTGCTCAGAAACTCCAAAAAGAAGTTTGTTACAAGTTTCGCATTTCAATGAACGTGACAATTTTCTATTGTATATTATAGATAATTATGCCTCTCTACTGGCAAACCTTTAGATTTTGCCACTTGCCTTTTTAAGAAGTCTTGGGGTCCTGCACATTCTGCAAGCAAAGCTTGGGACTCTGAATTTAATAAATTTCTTTCCTTTAAATCTTTGATAATATTACTAAAGTGAGCAATTTTTTTCGTCTGTCTTCTAACTTTCTCATTAAGTCTCTTTATCTTCTTGGACTGTTTTTGACATTTGTCCTTTAATTTTATTATTTGACGTGTCTGAACCTGGAATCAAATAAAATAAAAGTAAGCTTTATTATATATTGAACACAAGCATGAGATATCTCCTGTTTCATTGAAGAAAAACTGAAGCTAGTCATACCGATAAATCTGGCGTAGTGGAGGTGCTAGCAGCGAAATCTGGCGTAGCAGAGGTACTAGCGGCGAAATCTGGCGTAGCAGAGGTGCTAGCGGCGAAATCTGGCGCAGCGGAAGTGCTAGCGGCGAAATCTGGCGCAGCAGATGTGCTAGGGGCTAAATCTATGGCACTCCTCTTTGAAATCTGTCCAGGTTGATTTTGAATGGTAGGCATACAAACAGCTTTGTCCTGAAAACCACTCTTTAATATTAACATAAATAATAATAGAAATAGGAAAGCAAATACTCAAAAATTTTATGACTCTTTAAAAACAGTAGGTTAATCCTACTGTTTTTAATTACACAAAAAAAAAAAATTACCGTATTTGAAGCACCACATCCAGATATTGATTGTGAGTTTGTCTGATTTTGATCATTTTCAATTAAAATTCTAGACGTATTTGATTGAATCGCAGGCTGTAAAGCAATAAAATTATAAGTATTTTTGATGTTTCTTGATAATATCAATAGGATTTTAATTAATTCTAAGATCACACTCTAAAACATCCTTTACATCACTTTTTGTGTCTATTAGACAAGTGTTGCAATTGGGGACATCACTATCATTTATCACCCTAATACACAATCATGTTAGAAATTATGAACACACAAGGTTACATACCAATAAGGTTGGTGAAGGTAAAGCATCGTCACGCAATGTTACTTTATTCAGTGTCCGGTTGAAACATGATTCTTCAAAGTGAAGAGAACAAATGTGAATTGTTTTTGTTGACATCTTTAAATTTTCAACACCAATTTTTTCCAGCCAAATTTTCTTTTTTCTTTTATTAGTAGGCAGCCTTGAAAGTAAAACATAAAACCAATAAAGAACCATAAAATAGCACTATCGATAAATATAAAAATGCCTAAATTCACAACTCTATCCCTCCAATAACAAGAAATTGATTTCATGAAATAAAACTTGAAAATAAAGGCAAAACGTAAATTATGAATGTCTTACTGTTGAAACTTTTAAACGAATGCAGAAGCATAGGTTTTTTATCTAAATCTAAAGATATTTCAGCTGAAATTAAGTACGTACTGGTGCAAAGTTATGTTCGGGTGATTTCCGCTTCTTTTGATGCCACATCCGACTATATTGCAATTGGGCATCTTGCTATTGACAATTTTCACTATAGAACAATAGAGTTCAAACGCAACAACACAGCAAATTCCTCCAAAATTCTCAAAAAATATCCACAGCTCAAGAGCATTTGACAGTTGACGTACCCAACTTTAGTACCAAACAGCGAGCTGATAAAATGGCGACCCGGCCGCAAATAGGTATTTCAATGACGCTAGGAACGAAGGGTTGCCATTATAGTAACTGTCAAAAATAGTATTATCCTTTTTTACTTACGCAAAATTAATAAAGTTAAAAAGAGACGGCAGCATTTTTATGATTCTGGCGTCGTTATGCCTCATATTTGTATAACTATTTTTTCTATAGTCAAACATTTCAAGTCCATATGATTTATATGTCAATGGTTTTAGTACTGTTTTTCTGTTTTTGACGTCTTTCGTAAAAATAATTTACGAGATATTGTTCTGAGACCATTAATTTGTGATATCCCGTGTGCTATTCAAGATGATACAGCCTGACTACCCATCAGCCTTGGGCTTACTGTCCCATTTAAACTCTGACGAACTGAAGGAAATGTTAAATGATGACACCAAATTCGATACTGTGCTAAAAGATGTAAAACAGGTAAAAACAAAGAGATTAATTCTTAGTAGTGTATAATTCCTATTAAATGGACCATTCATTAGCTTGAAGAATGGTTTTACTTATCTTTCCCCTTTTGATATCAGGTTTTGGTGCATACACACTGATAAAGTTGTTAGAGGATGAGTCATTGTTTAAATTAAAATAAACATGTAATCTTAAGTGGGTTGCCTCATACATTGATTACTAACAAAAAACTATTTGCAGTAATTTATTAGCGTCATAAATTCATGCCTAGCCTTCAGACTAACACAAAGCATTCAGGATGACAATGCTGAATACCAGTATTGTACATGGAATGACCACTTATCTTTCTTCTACAACCCAGTTACTGGAAAACACAAACTAATTATAAGCTAAAACATTTCCATAAGAAACAAAATAATGGATCCTTTTCATTTTAATTGGGTTTATTTTTAGTTGTTTACTTAATGTACAAGTACATAGAAGTGAAAGACTAATATTATGTATGATGTAGAATGTAGGCCATGTCTTGCAAGATGCCTTCAATAGAAGAAATCATGGCCATTTTTTGTGTTCATCATACTAAGATAGCCTGAATAAAATGTTAATGTTTTTTCTGCATAATGGTGTTAGCGAACACTTTTACACCAAAAACTGAAACAATGTGACGAAATCGGTGTTTCCTATTTGGATACTCTGAGAATAATCAGAGAAACAAACTCAGAGGTCACTTGCAAAGTCCAGACATTATGTTCATCAGATAATCTGAGGAAGATTAGTGTTTGACATGTCTGTAGAGGAATGAATCATACAGATTTGAGTGTACCCAACCAGTCAGTGCATGCTTGTGTCAGTAATTATGAAGCTCAACTCAGCTGTAGGTTTTTAGATTTGATTGTTAGGTTATTTAAAAAAGTTCACACATGTGTGATTGTTACACAGAACAAGGAAAAGGTTTAAAGTTGGATAAAAATATTTTTTTATTTTTTAAGTAGGAAACATTCTGTTAGAGCAGAGGTACTGTTCTAATTTCATGACTGGCATGCATGATGACTGTTTTAGTTTGTAATAAAAAAAAAAAATTATATGTGACAGAGAGAGAATGTCGTAAAAAAAACGTTGTTTTTTTTTTATTCGTGTATTTTATTTATTATCATAAATAAATGTTATTAAACATATTCAATAGGTTATGGGCCCAGGGCGTTGAGAACAACTGTTAATAATGGCATCCACTGGGAGTGGGCATGCGAATGAGAAATCGCATGTGACCCAAGGTAATTCAAATCTACCAGCAATGGAGAAGCTTGATGGTAGTGCCAACTATCATGTATGGAAGTTCATGATGGAACTTTATCTAATACATGAAGATTTATGGGAATACACGAAGACAACACCGGTAGCAACTGATGAGTCAGGCTACAGAAGAGACCAAAAAGCTAGAGCCAAAATCTGCTTAATGGTGAAGCCGCATTGTTTGGTACACGTTCGTCAGGCAAAGTCTGCAAAGGAGGCCTGGTATGCCCTGAAGGCTGCTTTTGAAGACAAGGGCCTGAACAATCGATGCAGACTGCTCTCAAAATTGGTAAGCATCAAGTTGCAACAATTTGCTACAGTTAATGAATATGTAACAGCTATCATGACGGTAGCGCAGCAGCTATGTGACCTGGGAAAGGAAGTAGACGATGAGTTGCTGGCGGCTTTGATGCTTCAGGGGTTGACGGAGAAATTCCAGCCCATGAGATTAGCTATCGAGAACACAAACATAGAATTAACCACAGACTATGTTAAAGCTAAGCTGTTTCAAAGTGAAGACTTGTATCAAGCAGGTCCTAGTACTGTGTCGAATGCACTGCAAGCTAAAGGTCAGAAAAGCAAGCGACCGCAGAGAAACATGAACAAAACTCGTTCGATAAAATGTTTTATCTGCGACGGACCTCACAAAGCGATGGATTGTCCAAAGAACCCAAAAACAAAGAAGGATGCTATGATGTCGTTGGCGATGGCAACTGCAGGGAAACAAGGTTCTGGAGAGTGGATTCTTGACTCCGGCGCATCCAGCCATATGACAAATAGAAAAGTGTGGTTAAGGGACTTTAAAAAGTTAGAGAAACATGTAGAGGTAGCGTGTGCGAATGGAGAAACTGTATATGGTGAGGCAGTTGGTAATGTGGTTAATGAGGAGATGGGTATTTCAATCAGAGATGTGATGTATGTACCAGGGTTAGCAACTAACCTTCTAAGTGTGAGCACAATTGTAAGTAGAAACCTAGTTGTTGTGTTTGAGAAGTCAGGTTTTAAGATTATGAAAGCTGATGCATGTAAGGTGACTGGTGAAGTTTCGTATGCAGGCACTGCAGAGCAAGGTGTTTACAAAATTAAATACTGTTCACAGGAAGTAGCTTTGGCTTCAACATCTGATCAAATTATGTTGTGGCATAGGCGTATGGGACACTTAGGAACACGGAACCTTACATTACTTAAGAATAAAATGGCGCAAGGGGTAAGTTTTCCCAACGTTACTACTAAACTAGAGTGTGAAGCATGTGTCGTGGGGAAACAGACGAAGCAGCCATTCAAGAGAACTGGTGCCAGCAGGGCAAAAGAGGTCTTAGAGTTAGTTCACTCAGACGTATGTGGACCTATGAGTGAGAAATCATACGGAGGGTATAGGTATTTTCTCACATTCATAGATGACCTTACCAGAAAAACTTTTGTTTATTTTTTGAGAACTAAAGGCGAGGTTTTTTGAAAAGTTTGCCGAATTTGTAAAACTGACGGAGCGTCAAACTGGACACAAATTAAAAATCATCAGATCGGATAGTGGCAAAGAGTTTGTCAACAAGAGAATGCATGAGTTCTGCAAGGCAAGAGGGATACGTCATCAACTGACAGTGGAGTACACACCCGAGCAAAATGGAGTTGCTGAATGAGCAAACAGAACTATCATGGAGAAAGCCAGGACTATGCTGGAGGAAGCTGGTTTAGGCAGACAAATGTGGGCTGAGGCAGTGAACACAGCAGTGTATTTGAAAAACCGATCACCCACTGTGGCTGTTAAAAATAAGACGCCAGAAGAGGCCTGGACTGGAAGAAAGGTGGATTTGAGCTTCCTCAGAGTATTTGGATGCAAAGCGTACCTTCATATTCCGGACCAGAAACGCAAAAAGTGGGATAGAAAGAGTGAAGAACTGGTTCATGTTGGGTACTGCGAAGACACAAAAGGCTACCGTTTAGTAAATCCAGCAACGGGTAAGCTGCATAAGGGCAGGGACATTGTGTTCTTTGAAAACCTGAAATATGAAGCCAAGAGAGACGTCCCCGTAGAGCGCGTTATTCCACTGACAGACACTGTCACTGAAATGGAGGACGTTACAGATACAACTCAACAGGAAGATGTTCCGGACATGAGTGTTCTGCAGGAACGAGATCAAAGGGATTCTGAACCTAGAAAGGATGTTCTAGAAGCTGTTGAGGATGATAAAGAGTGGGTAACATCTGATGAAAGAGAGGAATCAGATGCTGATGAGACGTCCCAAGTTAACGATAATGAGTTATCAAGCAGGAGATATCCACTTCGAGTTAGGAAACCTAAACAGTTTCCAGATTATATAACTTATAAGGCTGCGACAGTACTTCAAGACCCTTTGACGGTCCAGGATGCGTTATCCAGAGAAGATAAAGCAAAGTGGGAAGTTGCAATTGAGGAGGAGTTAAAGGCTCTCAAGAAAAATAAAACTTGGACGCTTGTGAAGCCACCAAGATCGTGCAACGTGGTTGATTCGAAATGGTTATTTCGAATCAAAGAAGAAGCGGGGGGAAAAACTCGCTATAAGGCACGACTCGTTGCGAGAGGCTTCAGTCAACGCAGAGGCGTTGATTATTTTGAAACGTTTGCGCCTGTCGTAAGGCACAGTTCATTAAGATTGCTGATAGCATTAGCAACCTACATGGGTCTAAAAATAGACCAAATGGACGTAAAGACAGCATTCCTGAATGGAGATTTGAGTGAAGTTGTCTACATGAAACAACCGAAGGAGTTCGAAGTAGAAGGCAAGGAGGATTACGTCTGCCTACTACACAAAGCACTATATGGTTTGAAGCAGGCTCCACGAGCATGGAATACAAAACTTCATACTGTGCTCATGAAGTTGAATTTCAAAAGATCAGAGAATGAGCCATGCATCTACATTAGGTCACAGGATACTAATGTGATCATCATCGCTGTGTACGTAGATGACCTGCTGATTTTTTGGAATAACGAGCAAGAGATGCTTTCGCTTAAGAGAGATTTGCAGTTTAGCTTTGAGATGAAGGACCTGGGCAGAGCTGAACTAATGCTGGGCATTCAGATTGACCAGGACCCTAAAGGAATTAAACTACATCAAGAGAATTATATAGAGAAGCTTTTAAAAGCATACAATATGGAGAACTGCAAACCAGTCGCCACACCGGCTGTACCAGGCCAAAGGCTAGAGAAGCCAGAGAAAAATAAGAAATTAGATGAGAAGATCCCTTATCGATCATTAATAGGTTCACTTATGTACTTAGCAGTATGTACAAGGCCTGACATAGCTCATGTTGTAAATTATTTGAGCCAATTCAATGAGTGTTACAACGAGCAACATTGGATTGCTGCGAAAAGAATACTCAGATATCTTAAGGGTACAAAAAATCTTGGGTTGATGTATTCAAACGAGAAACACAATGATATAATTGTGGGTTACGCTGATGCTGACTATGCAGGAGATAGTGATCGACGCTCATATTCGGGTATGGTGTTCCTTAGTCAAGGAGGAGCTGTGTCATGGCAGAGTACCAAACAGCGCACAGTGGCACTTAGCACTGCTGAGGCAGAGTATGTCTCACTGTCAGAGGCAGCTAAGGAGGCCGTGTTCCTAAGGCGGTTTCTATCTGAACTAACTGGGAAAGCATACCAAAAGGCTCTTACAGTGTTTTCAGACAGTCAGTCAGCAATTGCCATAGCATATAACCCGATTCATCACCAGCGCACCAAACATGTGGACGTAAGGTACCATTTTGTGCGGAATGCAGTTGAGGCAGGGACTTTATGTTTAGAGTATCGTGAAACTGAGAGGATGGTTGCAGATGCTCTGACTAAACCACTCCCCAGAGGCAAGTTTGAATGGTGTGTGAAAAGTATGGGGTTGCATGTATGAGTACATGGAATGATTAGAGGGTTGTGTGTGTTTCTTATAGGAATTGTTTGTGATCGTTCCTACTTATGAAATGTTGGCATGCACATGCATGAGATTAAGGAGGAGTGTTAGAGCAGAGGTACTGTTCTAATTTCATGACTGGCATGCATGATGACTGTTTTAGTTTGTAATAAAAAAAAAAAAATATATGTGACAGAGAGAGAATGTCGTAAAAAAAACGTTGTTTTTTTTTATTCGTGTATTTTATTTATTATCATAAATAAATGTTATTAAACATATTCAATACATTCTGTAGTTTCTTCCTACCTCCTTGGGAAAACAGCCAGGTGGATTATGTATGTACTATTGAGCTTGCTGACAGTGGACCACTTTTCACCCTTATGACTGAGGAATAAGGTTGGAAAGTGGTTGACCGTCAGTGAGTGCAGTAGTACCTATGTAAATAAAAATAAATTGATCTGGGTTAGGACCTAGGATACTTAAGGTGCTCATGGCTAAATAATACCGTCCACATGGTTCGATCTTCATGGTTGAGCAATGCTTGCAAAAGTAGGTTTGTAGCTGGGTGACCATCCATTACATACTGAGATTCCTCCATGTCTCCGATAGCTCATTAAGCCCGTCCTGGCTGTCATTGGTGGTAGATCTTTGACAGTTATTACAGGTAGTCAGTGGCCCGAAAGTCTGAGAAATAGTCTTACCAAGGGGTATTGTATTACCCAGTACAAACTGTGTTGTGGAGGTCAGATAGGCAGTTGCTCCATGTAAAATACTAGTATTCAGCTGTATCCGGTTAGACGGAAAGCCAACCCCGAAATTTTTGGAAATAGGCAGATGATGAGAAGGGCATGGGATACTTTTTATCCTACATTTCGCTTTCAGTGGACATACACTATAGAAAAAACTTTGTTTCATCCAGGTAAAAGATTGGGAGACAGAACGAGAGATGACAATAGCCAGCAACAGGTCTCTAGCCGAGTTCAACCTTGGCAAGGAGCCAGAGCTCGAGGAAGCTAAGCAGCAAGTGCAGGAGAAGTCCGAGATGGGTGAGCAGCTGTGCACTCGCATCCAGGAGCTACTGGAAGAATATAGTGAGTCTAGACACTTTATTTGTTGTTGTTATAAAAGTCTCTTTAAGGCTCATTTCAAGAGGAATGAAGAAAATGTTGAGTATGAATGTAGATGGCTATATGAGTAGAGGAAGACCAAAGAAACGATGGATGGACTGTGTGATGGATGATATGGCTAGAAAAGTGACTGCTGAGATGATGAGTAACAGAGAAGTATGGAAGAAGAAGACATGCTGCGCCGACCACAAATAAATTGGGATAAGGGTACGAGAATGTTGATGCTGAGGGCTCATTTCCGGAGATGCCGTGCGTGGTACGGCGCGGCCCGCTTTCAAGTCAAACATATGGCGATGTATGGGAGCGTTTACGGAGAAGCGACTTCATGCGTCGGGCGGCGCGTTGCGCGTCGCGTCGAGCGCCTTGTTCGGGTCAGCAGTGTTGGCACACTTGTTTCGGCACATAATCGGCTTTCATTCGAGTCGCGCCGATCGGCACACTCTGTCTGGCATCTGCCCTCGCTGAATCATGTTTGGGTAAGCTTGGCACAATTCGAGCTAAGCTAAACAGAGGCGTTTTCAAATTATGTTCGACTAGACTTATTTCGCTCCTGCTTTGATCGGAAATTAACCCACGGGAACGTCCCGATTTCTTTACATCCTTTAAAAATACAATATTTTGATACAAGGTGGTAGCAACACCGACGCTTAGTAACCCACGAAAAAATTACATGTGTTCGGAACGATGTACTGAATACGTGGTAACCGTTTTAGCGTCAGTTTCCCTTCCACTCAAACTCAAACTAAACTCAAAGCATTTATTTCAATTAGACCATTACAGGCACTTTTGAATGTCAAAACACAAAAAAAAAACTAAGCTACAGTCCCAGTCACAGGGCATAATAACTTGTACTCTGCAGTCTGCACTCTGTTGCACTCTGTATTCATATATTCTACTATGAATATTAATGTTGAGTTTGTTTACCCATCAGAAACAAAATCAGCGGGCATATCGCCGGACACCACGCAAGCTCTACTACAGACAGCTGCAGCAGAATCTGAGGAGCAATCAGAGATTCTAGCGCAAGACTTCCTCTCTGGGAAGATACCGGTGGAGAAGTTCCTCGAAGACTTCGAACCTGCCCGCAAGAACATGCATTTACGGAAGTTCAAAGCCGAGAAGATGGGTGAACTGCTCAGGTCGGGAAGTCAGGGCTCTTTCGGTAACGGATATGCGAAGCCGTACCTACCGTATCCTAGCTACGGGCCTCCGCAAGGAGTCCCCAACGTGCCATATCCCATGGGGCCGCTCAACATGCCTATGCCAGGCATGTACGGAAACCACTTTTGAATCGAATGTGTTCATAGGATCTCGTTTCTATAGATTATCAATTTGTAGATTTAAAATATAAATATGAATCAAATATTGTTTTATAGTGACTTGTTGTGCCATTACTGGCCTCACTTTTAAGATATCTATGTCATGTAAAGAATATTATATTATTAAGTCATGGATTGACTGATGAATGATGATAACCTTATAAATGTGTCAAAGGCGTCTTTTGCAAACATTGGCTCACTGTATTCGATAAATTTGAAAAACCGTAAAGGACATTGAAAGTGTTGTTGGATTTTCAACTTTCGGCTATGTGCCAAACGTTGCAAATTCAACAGCCTGCTGTCTCTTTCGCCATTTTAATTTCTACCGTCGATATTTTATCCAATTTAGTGCTCTTATATAAGAGATACGGCGCTGACCCCAAATATATTGTAATAAGAGCAGGAGTATGATAATTTAGTTACGACTAACGAAACCTATAAGGCTAGGGAGGGTTACCATATCATCATCTGCTTAGCCTTTTCCCAACTATGTAAGGGTCGGCTTCCAGTCTAACCGGATGCAGCTGAATACCAGTCTTTTACATGGAGCGACTGCCTATCTTACCTCCACAGCCCAGTTAGTACTGGGTAATGCGATACCCCTTGGTAAGAGTCGTTGTAAGGCGGGTTACCATATTATCTTGGCTTAAAACAGATGTCTGCAGGTTTCAGCATGATGGCAATTTACATATATTGAAGAATGTCTGACCGTGAGTCTTTGTTTACAAAACCCATCATATAAATACTTTTAATTTAATTTATGTATTTTTAATTTTGTATCTTTTACGTTATCAACATAACAAAAGTTATAGGAATTGTTTAGTCAATATTATCAGTTTGTTAGTAATGGATAATTTCTTGATCTGTAAAAGATTTTCTTTTGAAATAATAATTGCACTTATTGAAATGTAAAATTTATATCGCACCATGTCTAATTGTCTATAAAATATTACATTGATGAAATTGCACCAATAAATTGATAGCTCCAGAAGTAAACACTTGTAAACACTTAAAAAACTTAAATGTGATGATCAATATTATGTTTTATCAATCATTAGAGGGTGCATTCTGCAAGCAACGTCACTAATAGCATAGCATCACGCCTGCAGTCCCCGAATGGTTAGTCAGAGGTGTACCTAATAGAACAACCCCGATTTTGCCAATTAGGCCCATGTAATAGGAACCTATTGCCTTCAACCAGGCACAAATCCAGGTTTTGTTGCTGCTACTGAGAAATTCCTAATCAATAACCACAATAACTACAGATGCCTGCTCTGGGAATCGCTTGCAACCTCTGTAACAAAGAGGCAGGCAAAAAAAACATGAAATATCGCACTCAAATAAATAAAATAACTTTCAGAATGCATAGCTATACGATTGGTGATCCTTTGGTTGACTATCACGTTTCTATTCACCATAAGACAGATATATAAATGTTGTAATAGATATTAAATTTATAACTCTGTTACTGCCATTTGCAATAGTCACTCTTTCTTCAGTTTTGATAGTCCAGTTTTGAGAGCGTAGCCCAGCGAAACTGAAATTCGAGGATCATTTATACGATGAGTAGGTATGTGAACCAAAAAGGGTTATTCTATCATAGGGGCAAGGAAGAAGAGGGTGTAAAGTTCTTCATTCTTCCCTATAGAAAAGGGGGGTCCTTCGACCCTGAGACGGGTGTTATGTCTGCCCGACAGTTGTTGTCGGAAGACTGAAGCTATGGCGAGAAAGGTTTTACCTACCCAACCCTTTTGTGCCACTTGCTGAAAATACACGAGTTGCCATGGCCGACCTGGAAGTCTCTAAATAGACTCCGGACACAGGTTGGCCGAAGCAAGGAAAACCTGTTCAGGTGGAGATTCATAGATGACTCTGCCCTGGAGTGTAAATGTGGTGTTGCCCCACAAACGATGGGACACTTGATATCGCGTCCTGCCTGTCCTGTTGTTTGCACATTACAGGAGCTGATGGACGCCACTGAAAGTGCCCAACTCGTCGCCAAATATTGGGCTGACTCAATTTAAATTGTCATCGACACGCTAAGAAGAAGAAGTTGTTGTCGGGTTTTCTATATGGTGTTAAGTCGCAAATAACTTTAATAGCGCGATTCAGAATTTTTATTTTAGTCTTAGATATCATAGATGGCACTGTAGTACTTCTTGTGCTATATCGCTTTTTTGTAATGCCTCTAATCTCTCATAGACATTCTCGCCTCTCGATAGACAAGTTCGTTCGTTGATTCGTGCCCAAAATGAGTCAATAATACCCAGTTGAGAATCTCAAAAGGCCTGGATAGGCGGCTATTTAGATAGCTGCATTTATGTAATACTTAAACTAATGGCGGTTTACACAGGTATTAATTATGGAATGCTATTGCAAATGGCCTTCAACAATTATTATTGATAGACATTAGCACCGATTGGTCACTGTTTTTAGTTATTGTAATAGAAGTACAGTTCTCTTGTTTTTCGACGTAATTTAAACGATGTGTCAATTCTATTTGTGTAAATCCTCACTTTGATGCCGAAATCGTTGCCTTTGTTGACGCCGAAGAATATAGTGAAATGAAATTTAAATTGTTAGGTAGAAATATTTGTTTTGGCACCGTTCTAATTGCTCTGAATTGATTTATACTGGAATTATGTAGGTAAATCAGTCTAAAAGTCTGGCTCTCTCTCCAAATTGAAGCTTATCCTGGCCGGAATACAGAACAATATTCCATAACGCCGATTCTGCCATCTTACTTGTACGGAGGGTCCTATTCACCTATTAGTCGCATGACTTCCTAATCATTAAATTAATTGAAGAGTCTTCCTTAGTTCCTGGCTTTCCTCATACTAACCAATTTCACATTCACAACGGCATTTATTCATCTGGCAACGTCGGCATTAAGTGTGGATTCGGCGTTAATTAAGAGTAATAAACACTTTCATTGGTTATTTAAAAGATAAGCTGTCCGCTTGATGTTGGTGCTTCGTAGAAGAAATGTGATTTAAACAATGATATGAATTATTCGTCTATTAGTAAGAGTTAATGAAATAAATACTTTTTTGGTCAGCCATTATTTTGTTTTTATAAAAATCACCCCAATAGACTCCTTTGTCATGAGGAAGCGATTATTGACTATTTTCTCGCCAAAGAAATGTACAATGACTTAACATCATGCCTGTAATCCCAGAAAGGTTAGGCAGAGGTGTACCTATTAGTAGCTATACCCACATTTCGCCAGTTATGTTTTTAAGTCCTATGTAGGTAATAGGGGGCGAGCCTATTGCCATCTACCGAAGCTGTGCGGAGTTGCGTACTTGCTAGACCGGAGCAGAGATGTGTGCACAGGGTACTCACGCCTAGTTTAGCGACCGTCACACGCCGCTCACGTCTCTTCTCGTCTCCTCTGTACGCTGTAGCCTGCTTGGCCTAACTAAACAAATATGAGACATCTCGTCTCCTCTCTGCTCAACCGTTTCCATTAAAGCTAAGCGGACACGAGAAATGTAATTTCGAAATTCTTTTGGTGGTTTACAACACATCTTCGCTCATCTCGTCTCGTCTCCGCTTTGGTGGAGTCCGGGCCTAAAGCGTGTTCCAGATATGTATCACTAGCACAGATAGTGTATGTCACTGTGAATACCAAACTATCTTCTAAGTTTCTAACAACCTACTTGATTCAAATGCATGGGACAACCAACTTGGAAAACTGATTTTTGTTTTGGTATCCACTTTGAACGAAAGAGCTTGTGGCTAAATAAGAACAGCCGCTCGGATCGATCTTCAGGTTAAGCCGCGTTTGCCGATGTTGGTCCGTGGATGGGTGACCATCATTACATACTGAGTTTCCTCTGTGCCTCGGAAAGTACGTTCAGCCGTTGGTCCCGGCTGTCATTTCTGATCTTTGACAGTCGTTACAAGCAGTCAGAAGCCGAAAGTCTGACATCCAGTCTTACCAATGGGTATCGTATTACCCAATTATTGGGTTGTGGAGGTCAGATAGGCAGTCGCTCCATGTAAAATACTGGTATTCAGGTGCATCCGGTTAGACTGGAGCCGACTCCAACATAGTTTGGGAAGTCTAGGCAGGTGAACCACTTTGGACGAACTGGATGATGACCACCAAGAAGATGGCGGAACGAACTGGATATCTTCCTTGAGGATTGGAAAGAAGCAGCGCAAAATCGTGACCCTTGGAAGGAATGGAGGGAGACCTTTGCCCAGCGGTGGAACAATATAGGCTAGCTATAATAATAATAACCATGTTGGTCCCACGGAGAAAGTTATTCATGTTGAAAGTCCATTCTTGACCATTTGACGACCCGAATGGCGCAGCGGTAATGAGGCTGCCTTACGTTCATAGGGTTCCGGGTTCGAATCCCGGTAGGAGCAAGTGTTTGTGTGATGAGCATAGACATTTGTATCCGAGTCATGGATGTTTATATGTATAATAAGTATGTATTTACAAACAAAAAGTATCTATGTAGTATATCAACTATCTGGTGTCCACGACACAAGCCTCGTTGCTTAGTGTGGCACTAGATGGCGCTGTGTGTAATGTCCAGCGATATTTATTTATTATTATTATTTATTCTGAGCCTGACCATTCTGATGGAAGCTGTATCATAAATCGCAACCGTTCCAGTTAGTCTATGATGGTACGGTTGTGGGCAGTGGAGCCTAGGCTATTAGAACTTAGACACGTTTGTTCCTGTGCGTCACACTAATATTAGAACAGATAAACATCGATTCGTGTATAAACAACTTATTTATTTACTTTTTTTTTTGCTTCGTTAGTCTAGTGGTCGCAAGCGCGACTGCTGAACACGAGGCCCTGGGTTCGATTCCCGGGTCCGGCAAAGCGCTATTGGGTTTTTTCATCAGGAATTTCACAGTAGCAGCCACGGAGTCTGGATTCGTGCGCGGTTGATGGTAGAAGGCTCGCCCCCTATTACATAACTGGCATAATGTGGGTGTACTGTTAGGTAGACCTCTGCCTAATTCTACTGAGAGTACAGGCGTGATGTTTTATGTATTTATAAGTGACGTAATCCAACCTACAACAGTTTATAACAGAAACAAATCACAACAGATTAAATTATTTTATTTGTGTTGGCCTCAAATTATTCATAGTACATTTTACAACAAATGTTATTAATTACATTATACTTATCAATGCAAGAACTTTGAAACTTTAATTAGCTAAACATTTAAAAATTGACAATTTTAGCAACTATAGATAACTATGCATCGATGAAATTTTCTTTATCTACTTATGGAAGCTTAAAGAATTTACAAAACATGCATCCAAGGACCTGTTTGAGGTAAAAAAATAAAATAAAATAATTTGTGTACTTAACTTTATTTGGTAACTGCAACAAATAAGCTTTAACAACATCAAAGCAAAGCTTCTAAATATTACAGACCTCCGTAGTCGTACAACACGTCTACACGCAACGCTGTGGATATCAACATTGTGTAGTAAATGGAAGTTCACAAGTCACTCAACAGTTAAGTACTAGGTGTTGAACAGAAGCACTAGGCGATGCTAAAAGCGGGTTGGCAACAATTTTACTATTACTACAAAAAAAAAGACTACTCGCAAATATATTATCACGCTGTATTTGATGTAAAACTTATTACAACATAGGTAAAAAAAACTTAATTAAAAAGAAAGTGCAATATTAAGCAGAAATGCCGCGTTCACAGCTCCCCCGAGTTCTCGGAATTTGTGAAGAACTGCGCGTCGGCGGGAGCACTGAACGAGCCCTACGACACAATACATGGCTACATCGAATTATTGGTTAAAAACAGGAACATTATCTATGAACTTGAAGATCCACATTAAATTTGATATTGTACTGATTCAATGATTCCATATCCACTGATCCCACACATTGCGTGAACACAAGAGAGCGAACAAAGATTAAGTAGCAAACGATAGCAACGTCACCGTCGGTACAAACTGGAATGTCACACAATTATTAAAAATACTGATTTGTTAAACAACAAAAAACTTATTAATACAAAATATATGAAAAATCACTAGCCAAGGATGTTGCAACCTGAACCTGTTCCCAATAAATAAGTTAACGAGGTTACCATAATAAAAATAATCCCATAGACACCGCACCTTAGCATAACATTCACCTTGCAACACCCTCACAGAACCCAACTACCAGAGGGTTGCCATTGTTAAAAAAATATTGCACCGATAATTTATAAATGTGCCAGAACTAACATACGGTACTATTGCGCTGAATTAATTAATTTATAATATAAATACACAACAGATGAGCTTGTAGGCTCTAACCTAACAGAACAATATACTCTGGCCGCTGTCAAACCGGTCTTGTTGCAATCTAGTTGTCAAATTGAATTACATTTATATATTTTTAATTAATTAATTAGGTAACGACAACACTACCTGTTAACCACTGACTACATCGACTTATTAGTTATTAAATATTATCTATACCATATTACATCATTTTTTCTAATGGTAATCTATGCCCTCACTTGAACCGAGATTGCCTGTTCAATGGGTGTCGGCACACTTCTCTATGTCATACATATTATTGATTTATTAAGCACAACGATATAGAAGGAGTGAAAGTTATTATAAAATTAATATTTCCGCATTGTTTTACAACTGCCAGCAGTTGTTCTCTAGTGTTACCATGAAAAAAAATATTATGTGTAGTGGGCAGTCTGATGGCTTCATTTTTATCTTCACAATTTTGACGTGTACTTATGCCATAATCACTCATTAATCTCATTATGCTTCATACAACTCCTAAAAATAGATAAAAGTTAAAAAAGAAATGCAAAGTAATTTCATTAAAAAAATAAATAACTTTACAGTGCCATTGATTCTACAAAGTTCATAATTCTTTGACATTCTTATTATATAGTTTGGGGGCCACGCAAGTAGATTGAGCGTTTGTAGATATATTATGTTGTGATAAGACCTCACCTTTCCATGGTAACACTAAATGCAATCTCAAGTTAGAATCAGCTCGGGCAGTGAGCGTAAATCGCCGAGCGCGGGCATTATTGCTTAACATGAAACCACCAAATGGCATCACTCCTGAGTTCTATTACACCACGCAATCAATTCATTAATCCTCAAATCAACTGAGCTACATTACACTATTTAATGGACAAAACATTATTTATTGTTTCCAACGCGTGAAATAACCCCTTTAGTCAAACGCCTAACATTTATATAATAAGTCTAATACCGAAATGAATTTTTAATTCAAGTATATAGCTTTTTCAAGCATTTGGTTATGAAGGAACGCTTGGGGGGCTGGTGGCAGGTTGGAGCCGCGCCCGACGCTCGCTGCACGCTCGCACGCGCGCACGCACTCGCACGCTCGCTCGCACGCACGCACGCTCGCACGCACTCGCAGGCTTACTCCTGTTCCGCGCGCATGCCGCGCACCTCTCCCTCGCGCCGCAGTTTCTCCAGCTCCTCTTTGGTGCGATCCTCGATAGCGCGAATGTCTGCCATGGTCATTCCGAACCAGTCATCGATTGAGCAGAACACTTGTCTGGAAAATAAGATAAAAATTGATTAAAAATCATCATAAATTGTCATGTCTTTTTGCAACTATGTTGCAGTCAGCTACCAGTCTAACCAAATGCAGCTGAATATCAGTATTTTATATGGAGTGACTGCCTATTTTACCTCCAGAACCTATTATATGTATTATAGCAAAAATTTTAATGAATGAAATACAAAAACCTTACGGAATAAGTTCTCTGAGAAAAAACGTTGACACAGTTAAATGAAAGTTACCATATACTGGGCCTATTCCGACCTTGAGATTGTCTACATTTGATTGACAAAACAATTGATTGTTTAATATGGCTTCAATTATTATTATGTTTTATCGACATGTGAACAGTACTTGAGATACTATCGTGCATACTTTTGTTATCTTTTAATCTGGTGGTGATAATGAAACCAAGCGAAAACCTAAAACATACAGGGTGGAAGTCACAGACGCGAAAACGGTTACCACGTACTCAGTACATCATTGTGAGCATCATGCTGAGGTGAAACAGCTGTTGTTTTATGTGGGGGGACATAACGAACAGCTGTTCCATACATTTTGACCGTGTAGGCATTGCACTTCTGTAGGATAAAGCTGTTTTTATATTACCGATGAAATATTTCTATATGTGGGAGGGGGAAAGAACGTTGAACTCGGTACGTGGTTACCGTTTTCGCATCGGTGTCTTCCACCTCGTATATTTTGAAACAAGTTTCAGGAATTGTTGGATTTGAGCCCGCTCGATGGCACCAGGCTCGCTATCCATTACATATGACTTAAACCTTTTAAAATAGTTCTAATAAGATAAAAATGTAACTTGCCTATGGAAAATGGTGAACAACCGCCGCTCTGACTTCTGGATCACATTTTCTACTTTACTCTGCAAATAAACAACATTTCAAATTAACGAAAGGAATGAAAAATCATAAATTTGTCGCGTGTGATTTTGAATAGCCTAATTTGCTGGGAGACTCGAAAGAAGGGGCATTTAAGGGACACTGAAAGTATTAAGTGTATGACTGACAATGAGTTTCTTGCCCGTTCTTCGACCTACAGTTCTTCGCTTTGCTTCCTTGCCAATTTCAAAGTGTCTGTAAATGGTTTAATTTTTTTTTATTTGACGTGTCTGACCGTGGTATAACTTGGGCCGTATCAGAATTTCAGCGCTGTGATATTTTAGGTGCTGCAGTACCTTGCTGAGATAGCTTTATGGTCTTGTACAGGACCAATTTAGTTAAATGTATGTCTTATACAGGGTGGATGGGACACCGACGTTGAAACAGTTACCACATATCCACTACATCATTCTGAACCCACCCATATAGAAATTTTTCATCTGCAATTTAGAAAAAAAAACAGCTTTTCCATACATTTTGACCATTGGAGTTTTGTAGGAAACAGCTGTTTTTATTTTTAAATAAGCTGGTTCAGAATGATACACTGAATACCTGGTAAGCTTTATAGCTGTCGGTGTTCCTTCAACACAGCATTTATTTTTTATTTTTGTCGTTCTCTTTTTGTTTGATTGTTTTGTCCTGTGCGAGTCTAATAAATACTTTTTCTTTCTAAAATATAAATGCACTGAGTTTGAACACTAACCTGGAGTCCGAACCACTTGAACTCGGCAGTGACGAGCTTGTAGCACGTCATGACGGGTTTCACATCATTCTTCCAGTTGGGGCCGGTGAGCGGGCCGCGGTTGGTCTTCGTAGACTTGAACTTGGTGGGGTCAGTCTCGAGCTTGTAGTCTGCGGAGGGCAGCGGGTCGTTAGCGATGTCTATGTGGATGACCTCGCGGTTTTTTAGCTTCTCCGGGGGCAGTTCGTGTACCTGGAAGGGGATGGAGAAATAAACATGAACATCATGGCTATAAGAGTAGAGGAAGACCTAAGAAACGATGGATGGACTGTGTGAAAGATGATATGGATGCCTAGCCTTTTCAAAATTATGTTGGGGACGGCTTCCAGTCTAACCGGATGCAGGTGAATACCAGTATTTTTATTTATTTATTTATTTTACATGGAGCTTGCGGCTTAACCTGAGGATCGACCCGAGCGGCTGTTATTATATAGTGTTTGATGACGTGTTACAGACTACCAAACTAAAAAACTTTCTCCATGAGACCAACTACAACATGTCACGACTTAAAAGCCGCGCGAAGCAGCGGCAGGACGCTTGTTATTTATATTAATTGATACGTGACCATTTTATATATCATGCAGCATCATCGTGATATGGAAATTAAACTAATTTATAAAATGTTCTTAGACGGAATCAAGAGAAAGAAACCTATCAACGTTTATCCGCACTTGAATAAAAATAACCTCGACCGCTAAATCAGGATGTTTTCAATATTTATTTATACTAACTTTTGCACGCGACTTCACCAGCAAAACACATCTTACCAGGATATAGTATAACTTATGTCTTAATCCAGGTCATGGTCTATTCGTATGCTTAATTTTATTGAAATCTGCTCAGCCGACAAAGTACCTAGCGCATTTATAACTACCTGTCACCTTCGTCCGCGTGAAGATATTGCTTTCCTTTTTGAGTCGGTTTTTTTTTTTACAATTTCAAGTGTTTTTTTTTTGTTTTTTGCACGAAACCCTAATTCTTTTTTTTAAATAAAAGTCAAAGTTACTACGTTACGGACGTAAATAGCCTAAGTTACTACAACATCAGCTATCTGCCAGTAAAAGTCCCGTCAAAATCGGTCCAGCCGTTTCGGAGATTAGCCGAAACAAACCGACAGACAGACAAGAAATATAAAAAATAAAAATATTGTTTCTTTGTTATTGTACCAAGTACCATAAATAGTTTCATATGCGTTCAGTAAAAAGCAGCTATTATATTGAAATTACAAACAGACACTTCAATTTCTTTATTTGTATACGAGTAGATGCAGTCATGAACTCATGAAGTCATGATATTCGTTTCACCAGAAAACATACATAAGTTGAACATTATTGGTTTCTTCCATTGGCGAAATTGCTATGTGACGTTCCAGTGAGCGGATAAATGAATAAATAAATACATACATACATACATGACCTTAACATCAACAAATTTTCGTACACTCCGACCCTGAGACCCACGTCACAGTACAATGAGTACAGTAATCTCATTACTTGTGATTATACCTCGCAGCTCGCGTGTACGCCGTAATTAGAGTTATTTCATGTCACATCCACTTGGGAGGTTCACTAAGTGTTTTTCTAGATTCTGTTGTGTAGAAGACAAGTAATTGCTTTACTGGCAAAACGTTGAATGTTATAATTATGCACGTAACAATACGACAAGGTGACAATGTGTGTGACAAACGGTTAAAAAGTTCCATCTTGCGCCGAAACTTTCCACAAAAATCAGAATGGGATGTGACTGTTGTCAGTTTCTACAGAAAAAGTTCAATCCCCCCTAGAGGCACTTCTGACAGATGAACAAAATGCGAACTGTCTTAAAAATATTGGATAATACCACTTAAAAAACCGGTAATTCTTCATTTCAGTTTTTTACACTAGAACGCACGAATGTGGTAACTGCGGTAAGGCTCTTAACAGGTGGCATTCTGTGCATTTCTGACTATTCGAATGTGAAAAAGCTTGCGTTTATCAAACACTCACGTTTTTAAAAGAAACGTCGAAATATGGTCAAAGTTCAAGGTTTATTTTGAAGCCATTTGTCATGGTTGTTAGTTAAATACGATTCTATGAGAACTATGTAGGGCAGCATTTGGATCAACCTTGTGAGAAACGTTTGCTCGATATTCGGACTATGGCAATTTGCAGCCTACAATAATAGGCTGATATTTTTTATCATATATTTTTTTTATTGTACAGTAGTGACGGGCCCTTGCTACGCATGTGTGAGATTTTTCGGGGAAATATGTTTTTAAGTTCGAAATGTTCATTGTCATCCTTATTTGAATATGAATAAATGACTCGATTTTGTATTGTAGACATAATTACGTACTTAAAAAACAAAGGCAGATTCGAGAATTTACAAAATTCTGTGAAAAATCGCACATCTCTCACCATCACGTAATGTACCGAATCATTAAGTACTATAAACCGACGTACACACAACTGCACATTAAGCTATACTTTTTCCAGTGAAGTTGACTTTTCGTACAAAAAGAGAGTGACCACACTCACCATCAACGCGGAATTCGCTAAAGCCGATCACGTATTACGCGGTATCGAGACCCGAACGAAAGGAATAACATCTTTATCGCTTCTATATCATGGACACAAAGTCTTTAGAGACCCGCTTAAGCCGATTACGCGTCGATATGTAAGGTAACTCTCTTAGAGGTCTGCTTACACTAGAATTAATAACTTAATGTATCGTCGTGCGTATTTAAAAACATAATATTCCATCTGCAGACGCTACGTTTTTATGTACTCATAAACATTTATAACTCCTTGTTGGTCAATGTCATAAAAACCAGTTGAGCAGTCGAGCGATCTTTGTACCCTCTCGGCTGAGTAAATGACGATCGTGTGGCCAACACTTGTAACTAATGACAACTTATACAACTGTCAGGGTTTGCTATTTACTTATTTAAATATTCAAGAATTATACGGGCTGGAAGGGACACCGACGCGAAAACGGAAACCACATACTCAGTACACATCTTTCTGAATGCCTCCACAGAAAATTTTCGTCGGTTTTTTTTTATTTATCAGCTGTTTTCTACAAAAGTGCAATACCTACACGGTCAAAATGTATAGAACAGTTGATTTTTTTTTTTTAATAACCGACAAAGAATTTTGTATGTGGGGGGGGGGGTTCAGAATGATGTACAGAGTATGTGGTTTCCGTTTTCGCGTCGGTGTCCCTTCCACCCCGTAAAGCAGCAGCCAGTCACTCAACCACTGCGCCGTCAAGAAAATCGTCATAATCATTGAAAATCTGTTATACTCGTAATACCAGTATATTACTATCCCACTGCTGGGCAAAGGCTACTACTTCTCATCAATTAGTTAGAGCTCATTTTTCAGATTGGGACTTAGCTATACAGGGTGATTGGTAATTATGTGCAATCCTTAAAATGGGTGATACTAGAGCTAATTTAGCACAAATTTGATCCCGATAACTAGGGCTCTAATCTGAGTGATTTCGGAGTAATGGAACTGATAAGTTTTTTTGGAAATTTTCCTCCTCTCGACCAAATATTGATAATTGTGACAAATCTACGTACGTACTACGTACAAAAAAAGATCTCAAACTTATAGTTTAACAGCGTCATAAAGTTCGTAATATGAGAAAAAAATTAGAATTACCCTTGCTTTTCAAGGCAGATTACTCAAAAAAATAAATGTATATATGAATAATATCACTTAATGTGCAAATTGCAGAAACGACTTCCTTGTCTTCCAGCTTTCAAAATTGGTATCACAGTACCCACTTCGAGAAACATTATGGATAATACAAAAGTTGTTCCAGACAAGGTAGTATTTTGACCGTACTGGTTATTACGCATTTCTGGATCAATATAAATTTTTGGTATAGAGGAAGAAAATCCCAAAAGAAGATTGGACCCCTAGTTATCGGGATCAAATTAGCTCTAGTATCACCCATTTCAAGGACTGCACAAAATAACCAATCACCCTGTATATGGTCACGTCATCTACAATGAGCTTCTTCCATTCCTTTTGCAGCTGAAAATTAAAAGATAATCTGACACTATGCTGGACTAAGACTCCTTTATGCACAAGCACGCAATTTAAAGTAATTTTTTAATGTGTTTTTGATGTTGTGACAATACATGCAATTTTCATTCCGTGTAGTGTGTAGGCCCTTAAGTATTGTACTGTACTCACATTGTACTGGTCGCCGGCGTCAGGTAAATGCAAAGACTCTATGCAAATCACGAAGTTCTCCTTCATGTAGCCTGGATTCTGTAATAAATGAAAAACACATTAAATATTACTGTTTATGAACAGTTAAAAGGTCAAAGTGGGAAACGCCGGGGTGAGGGCCGTACGGAACTGGAAAGTGTGACGGAAGAAAGCCACGATGATGATGATGATGAAATGTTGGCTGGTCAGTCGGTCACAAATAAATTAATAGTGCAAGGTCAAAATGTATGGAACAGCTGTATTTTTTTTCAAATTGCCTGAAAAACATCTAGGTCTGAATTATCATCTTCCTGCCCTTGTCCCACGTTACTTGGGGTCGGCGCAACACGGTTTTTTCTTCTATTCTCTTCTGTCAACCGTCACGCTATCATTTACTCCTTTTTCTTCCATATCATTCCTCACACAATCCATCCATCGAATGATGTACTGACAACGTGGTAACCTTTTGTGCGTCGATGTCCCTTCAACCTTGTCAAAATTAATTAATAAGCAGTTGGCTACTAGGGAACCCGTAAAGAGTTGTCTAAGAGTCTGAGCATTAGTCACACTCATCCATCGGCGAATCGATGACGTAACTTAGTCATTGCGTTGGTTGGTGACAGATTTTTTTTGTGCTAAGTACCCAAGTATGTTGTACGATATGATATTTAATGTCCGTAACAATATTTTCACTTTTTGAAAGCAAAACATTATTTAAAAAAAAAAAAAACTTTTTATTTATGCATTACATTATGTGTCACTTATTAAATTGTTTATTTGTATTGTAGGGAAAATGGTCCCATGAAAACAGAAAACTAGAGTATGTAAGTAATGTATAAATTACAGTACAGTCACTCGTACTTATAAATACGAATGATTAAAATCTATTAAGTTATAGATAGTCTAGTGATTTAAGGAATGGCTACAATTATCACAGTTACGCCTTATGGCTAGGCTGGTAGCTTCAAATTCTTGTGCCTGTAATTGTTGCATTTGAAATAAAAGCTTTGAGTTCGAGTTTAAGGACGCGAAATCAGCATAATCCGGTCTAAAAGCGTGCAAAGCAAGAAAACCAAAAAGGTCATCATACACCTCGTTTCGACGCGACTATTGCATGGACAATAAGGGTTGAGCCTCATCGAGCAGAATCGCTTTTTCCAAGCTCCTCTCGTTTTCCGTCGCTCAGAACCGTCATTTGCTAGAGCGGAGAAACGGAGAAACAGAGCGGGCGTGCTATCTCACGCGGCAGCATCGACGATGCGCTCGGCAGTAGACTCAGCACGCTGGTTCTGAGCGACAGACAAGGATCGAAGCGTGGAAAAATGCGATTCCGTGCTGGTAGATGAGGCTTAACAATAAAGCTCTTTCTGATAGGCTTAAGAGAATCCGGTGTCGATAACTGTGATCACTTCTTAAGTCGCTATAATACCTATATCAACCTAGGTACTGGCTAGTGACTGCTTCATTGGACTAGTGGTCGCAAGCGCGACTGCTGATCATGATGTCCTGGGTTCGATTCCCGGGTCGGGCATAGCGTTATTGGGTTTTTCCATGAGGAATTGATTTGTGCCCGGTTGATGGCAATAAGCTCGCCCCCTATTACATGGGACTTAAATATAACTGGCGAAATGTGGGTGTACTATTAGGTACACCTCTGCTTAACCCTTCGGGGATTACAGGCGTGATGTTATATTATCTACCTAGGTGTTAGCCAGACGCCCAGTGTCTGTATTCACAAACGCTTCGATTCGATTTCGATTCGGAAAATCGAATGTCTGTCTCGCTCGCTTTCGCCATAAAAAGATTGACATACGACTTGTCGAATCGAAGCGTTTGTGAATACGAGGATTGGTACAGAAAACGCACACATTCCTTTAGATTGACGAATTCAGGTGAAAAACCGTCACTGATAACCACAATCTAATCTAACGATACAAATGCATATAAATTGACACTAAGCGTTTTTTTACACATACAATAAAACAATGATCCGCGCCTTCCGTATAGTAAATAGATAGTATAGCCTTTACTTCTATAGAATTACGGTTTATTTTAGAACAACTGCCTTCCGTACAGTAAGTACATTATGAAGCCTTTATATTAACAGAGTTAAGGTTTATTTTGGACCAACAGTTGGTATTGATTTAATGGCTATTAGTCGTTGATAAGATACGGTTATCGTTTCTTTAAGTGAGGTAATAATTGTGTTCGCGATGTATGTTCATATTACCTTATCAAACGGGGAAGTTGGCTGAAAGAATGCCTTCTATTTACATTTTATTTTATTTTTGACATGATTCGATCCCACCCATACAGAAATGTAAAATCGGTAATTTAAAAAAAAAATTGTCAGTTGTTCCATACATTTTGACCGTGTAGGGTAGGTATTGCACTGCACTTTAGTAGAAAACAGCTTACAGCTGTTTTTTTTTATCGGGATACGTACTTACAATCAATGTCGGATCGGAATGATGTTTTGAATACGTTATAACCGTTTATGCGTCGATATCCTTTCTATATCCTGCATGTGTTTTTTTTTTCAGGATTCCGCAATGAAAAACGCGTTGAGCTCTTACCCTATGTCTGCGTGTCGGCAAGTTTAGCGTGGGACGACCCCCAACTAGACGGACCGACTTTCTTAAAATGGTAGCGAGGACATTCACACTGTTACTATCACTTACGGGATATCTTCCGATCATGGCACTTGCAACAGCGTCGAAATTTCGGGAGCTCAATATAAACATTCACACTTTATTTGGGATGGGCCGCTGCAGATCCAATCTACCCCATGAATGAGTTACCAATCCATACTGAAACTGCAGCGACTAACTGGAGCCAGCAGTCGGTTCACTGATTTCCATATGGGCTGTGTTCAATTAATCAACTCAGGCTGGGTGTTGCAATCTACTGCTGGACATAATATGCGTCTCCCAAACTACACCACAACACCGTCCTCCTTATTTTGTATCAAGCCTGACCCAGCCAACTTTCAAGGACGTCCATCTAGCTGGGGGGGAGTCCAAAGAAACGCTTGCCGCTTGCACGGTCTCCACTGCAGGACTTGTGATCTATCCAAAGGTTCTCTTGAAAAGATTGCTTTTAGAGGTAAGACCGCCCATTGTGTCACCCCATGTGAACTCACCTTACAGACACGGGCCACTCCGTGTTCACACGTTGATATAATTATGTTAATTGTGGTATTACACATATTATATTTATACAGTTCACTAGTTTCATTATAGAAGTCCCAGCCGAGTCTATTCGTTGGTCTTTTTACAATGTTTTCTTTTATGAATGTTACTTGTATGGTGTGCATAATAAAGATATTCAGTATTCTTTCTCTTTTTCTTCTTCTATTCTTGTTTTCTCCAAAGGACGCTGATGTGATTGAACGATAAATAAAGTCGAGTTCTCACCGTAAGCACAGTCCGGCAGTAGGGGTACGCGTTCCACGCCTCTTCGTGAACCTCCAGGGAACCCTTGGGCGCCAGCAGCCTGATGAACGCGGGCACCTTCGACGCCAAGTGGTAGATCTTGTAAGTGTACTGGCCTGAAGAGAACTTGCCACCTGCGGGAGATATAGCAGTGTTAAATTAATTGGTTTTTACAAGCACTCTTGTACGAACAAATACACCGTAACTTTTTTGTTGTCTTACAAAGGTGGTCCGCTCAATGTATACGACATCAAATACCTATGTTGTCAAATATCAAAGCCGTGTTTTTTTTTTGTATCAGGTTCATTACCATAGTAGCGGCACTACAAAAAGTACTTCAACAACATAGAACAAAAAGTACTACAGCGCCATCTATGACAAAAATGAGGAACTAATATCAAATACCTACATCGCGCAGTTGAAATTATCCGCGAATTAAGATTATATAAAAATTATGAATTATACTTTTATTTTTTAATTTTTAAAATCTCATATGAAATCCCTATATTTTTTTTTATGAATGTTTAGTAGTGGTCATTGGATACATGTAGTGGGGTGCCGTTGTAGGACGACTAAAAAGTCACGGTGTATTTGTTTTAACTAAAAACTAGATGATGTCGGTGATTCCTATCCGACTACTATGAGAAGAAACCCCAAAACAAAATCAGAGGTTACAGTACTTAAAGAACCACACAGATTTGAGCACATCGAGATACTTGTTGATTCGATTGTAAAGTCGATGTTACTGCTTTATTGTTTCCAGCCTAAGGTTGAATGTCACTTGCACGTCAAGGACTACATGCACTCACGGCTTTTTCCATGGAGGCAAGCTCAAACCACAACGCCACCTGCTACGATCCTTACATACGCCTTTTGCCTCGTTAACTTTCATAAAGGCACTCCGGTTGCGAGTCCTACGCACCTGACCTTATTGAAGAACATCACCAATAAGGTCAGTGTATGTCGTTCTAAGGCGTCCCCTCCCAGCGTTGTCACTCACATCTGCCTTTTAAATACCTTTGTAAGGACTACCTTAGCCTTTAAGATCAGTGTGACAATTACATACAATTTAGGTTCGTCAGTGTTTGCCACTGTTTGTAAATGCTCACCGTTGATTTTTTAAGACTCTGCCGAGTCAAAGTTCAACAGCGAACATATTAGCAGTGTCTAAAGTTGAAATTCGAACATTGCAATAATATTGTGGGCATTCACTTGAGTTTTCGTTAGTGAAAAGGGCCTTCAAATATTCGTTTTACTTAAATACTGCCAATATAGTACAAAAATTGGAAAATAGGCAATGGATGAATATTTGAATGTTCCTAGCTCAGCTACTACCAGAGCATAAATATAGTCCTCTACATTCAACCATTTAACTAATTACTCAACTTTAAATCAACTATCATAGCTTATTTCAATTAGACACATACTTGATACTGTTAACCAACATTTAACTAAAGATATAAATAATTACTTGAAGACGAACTAAATTGTAAAATGTGTTTATGTGAAATTAAAAGCGAATTAGTACTTGACACAGTGGAGGTACCTTAAAGTTGCTTACGGTATGAGATAGGTATGGTTGTTTGTCAAATCATCAGCAAATAAGGAAAGAGAAATATACAGGGTGATTGGTAATTGGTTGCATTCCCTAAAACGGGTGATACTAGATTTAATTTGCAACAATTTAGACCTGATAACTTGGGGTTCAAACTAGTATCACCAATTTTAACGATTGCATGAGTACAATAATCAATCACCCTGTATTTGCTGCGTGACTGATACTTAGCAGAGATGTATCATGGGACCGTCCCAAATAAATTGCTGAAAGGATAGGAGGACGATAAAGTTATAATTTTTGAGTTGAATATTGAACAAAATATCGATACAAAAAATATACAGAATTAGATAGACCTGCTAGTTAATGCGCAAGCATTGCATCCACTTTCATAATACAATTGTTCCCTGGCAGCTCGCCCACTGCCAAAACCCCGCCTTCGAAGATCAGGTTTCATTAAAATTACACTTTTATAAGGAAACTCTTTCACAGAGCGTGCGACCGTTGAACAAGAACATTCGGAAGGTCTTCTCGGCTCGCAGCCACACTTGCATACTTTGGACTTAATTTAGTAAAATCGTTGAAATAAAAGAATATTGTAATTGACAATAGAGATTTATTGAATAATCAACATTTTACCAAAAACATGTTTCACTGTTTATATAATATTCGGCCGAACGAGTGTGATTTGCCTTGCAAACTGACAACAATAAATGTTGATTAACACTCCATATCTGAGTTGTAATTGTAACCAAGTCTTGCCATCAGACTAACAATTCAGTTATTTACTTAATAACTTATACCGCATTATGACAATCCAACGGATTATGGCAATTTATAGTACAAGCCTGATTCTTAATCTGGCAGAGGCACCTAGTTCCTCTGCATCGGCTCCCCGATACTTTGCACCTACATTTTAAGGTGTTATATCCAATAATTTTTCCCTGCCGGTTTCTGATAACTGAAAACTGTCTTTCCAATTTTATGTCAGGCGCGGTTTCTTCCGAACGAATGACTACTGGACTTTCAACTAAGTCGTTCTTAACGTTGTCGTCATCATCATTTTCTACTGTGGGTTTTTTTTGGCAGGTCGGACATAGCAATTTCGAACTTCCGAAGAAAGTTATCCCACATGTGTCATGAATGATTTTATGGCAGGTGTCACATGAATGTGTGGGTAAAGTTGTTTCCCCGCAAACTGCACATAATATTGGTTTATGACTTGAGGGTGATTCCATATTAAAAGCTCTTTGTAATGGTTCTTTCATTGGTTCATCTGTAGTCGTTGAATCCTCAACTTCACTTTTTATTTCGGTAATATCGGGCATTGCTTCGTTTTTGACCTTTATTTGTACACTGTGGTCTGGAAGTGCTGCCGATCCTTCGTTGTTGCTTGCGGGTACAAATACTTCTTCATACACGTTTGAATAAGGATTCGCGTATTGTACTTTTTGCACACAACTGATATTATCTATTTTCGTTTTAATATCAGTAGCAGATTTTAGAGTAAAATCTCTCTCAAGATCTTCTTCTAGGCTAATTGTGCTGAGGAAGTTGGTGGGCCAGTTTGATTGCATTCCTATTTTAGGATCACATCCGAACAGTGCTTTGTAAGGTGTCTGTTGGACACACAGATGATATGTACAATTCTTCTGAAATTGCACAAAGTATAACCCCTTGGCCCAATTACTGGAACTGTTATCTTGCATCCATGCTGTGACCTGTTTGTACACATTTTCCAACAGTTCTGCACTCGGATTTGGATATGGTCGTCCGTTTAAGATCTTACAGTTTGACCACAGATCAGCTAATTCCTTTATTACGTCAGCAGTATAGTCGCGGTCATTTTCTATTTGTAATATAGCCGGGCCACCAATTTCTAAAAAGATCTTCAATAACTCGGAAGCAACTTCAGCTGCGTCATTAGAAGTTAGTGGGCGCAGAAATGAAAACTTCGTGGTACAATCTTGGTAATGTAAAATCCATTGATACCTTCCATCTGGTGTCGATTGCATATCTATTAACTTGACCAGACCGCGATTATTTGAGGTATCCATCATGCAGGTTTCTTTGATACCCGTGCTTGTGTAATGAATACTCTTTTTGACAGCTGTCTTTCCTCTTCGACATTTTTGGCATGATTTGACAAAAGCGACAACTGCGGATGTTGGTATGAAATTCACGTCGAGCTTCATCGCACTCAACATTTTGTCGCGCCCACCGTGGCACGTCCTGCGATGAAGCATGTCGAGTACGTCATAGTATTCGTCTACCGGTACAATTTTGACCTGATGGTCATCTAAACCGTTTCCTTTTTTAGAAGCTTTGTGTACTAAACACTTTCGGCCCCCTTCTTCTATGACGTCATAATTTTTCGCGTAATAATAGTGCGTAGAATTCCGCAGGTGAAGCGCGGCATCATACTCTTCGAGAATACGTATAATGTCATTGATTCGTTCTTTCGTCCATTCTGGTTTCTTCATTCTTCCGTGGTAAATCTCCGCGAGTTTCGCTTCGAACAGTTGTCTAGACAAGATGGCGTCTACGTCGGCTATTGTTTCTATAGACATTATATTTTCTGTTTAAACAACAATTTTAGCCACAAAACCGCGATAAAAAAGGCGATATTTATTTACTTTTATAATGATGTCTTGTGTATTCTTAGCTAGCAAACACAGAACACTAATACCCTAGGCGGGCTAGCAAAATGACGTGTTGACGTAAAACAAAGTACGAACGAGTGAAACCGAAGCGTGGCGAAGAGCCGAGGACGCCCGAACGTGCGCCGAATACCCCCGAGTATGAGCCGACCACGCATCGATCGTATGTCGCTAGAGACTTACTTAAATACCGCCATTTCGTTATCTTACTGCGCGCCACAACTCAGAGTTTAGCTTCGTTCGAATTTCGACCTAATGTTGATGTTATAGCACACAATTTTCTGTGTATTGTTGCGTATTATTAGCTGTGGTGCCGCTCGGTTCTCTGATTGGCCGTGCGTCGAACGACGAGCGAAGCAGATGGCTGTCACTGACTGCTCGCACATGGCATCATAATGTTGTTATTAGAAGCGGGCAAGTTCATACAAAACGCTTATGAGTAAATCGGTTACAAGCGATATTTAAGTTAAGTATTTTAATCTCATGTTTTAAAATTACTCCGTTTACAAGAATGGTCTTTCATTATAGTAGGTATACTTAATATCATAGCAGTATCTTACCCTCACACAGGCCCCGTGAGTGAGAGAGCCGGTTAAAAAATAAAGAGACGCAGGTCGTTTTTCTCTGATCATAATCAAGTTTTTGATTGGCTTTCATCGACAATGGCGAGCTCCGATGACTTTCTAGTCTTAATTGAATTGTAGTCGCTATGTTTTGCTATCGGTTGACCAAAACAACACATCACTTGATTTTTTTTTTAAACCTGTTGAGTACTGGGTAAGTAAAATGTACTTTGGGGGCCGAATGACGTTGAAAGTCGTATATTATGCAACTGTCAAGGAATGTCAGTTAAGTTTTGACATTTAAGGACTTTTTAACCGACTTCTAAAAAAGGGGAGGTTATGTATTCTAACGGGTTTTTTTTTTCATGTAATTATGAACGGAGAGAAGAGTGGAAGGCTATGGGGGAGGCCTTTGCCCAGCAGTGGGACAGTACAGGCTAAGAAAAAAAAAAGTATGTACACCGATTACCTACTCCATGATTACTGGTCCGATTAACGTGAATCTTTTGACTTAGGAAGCCCGCGCGGTGGTCCATATACTTTATACAGGTAAGACAGCATGAAGGACACCGACGCTAAAAATTTTACCACGTATTCGGTAACTACTTCCATCATTCTGAAGTTCTGAAACCCCCAAATAAAAATTTTTCATCGGTAGGTAATAAAAAAAAAACCGTGTAGGTAATGCGGTTTTGTAGGAAACAGCTTTTTTTTAATAACCGACGTTTTAGCGTCTTCTTTCTACCTTGTATTAACTTTGTTTCGGAAGTAGAGTTTCTATAATACGTATTTTTCTCCCTCATCTGTGTATGTTGATAATATCTTCTAGTTACTATGTAAAATGAATACTTACATGCCAAGAATTTGTGTGCAACTAAAAAACTTTTTTTTTTTTAAATAGCTATAAAGTTTTTTTTATGTTAGTAGCCTAGTTGCTTCACTTCTCTGACTTCATAATAGCTATTGCTATAATACGACTCGAAGAGGTAAGGGGAAACC
Organism: Standfussiana lucernea; assembly: GCA_964057025.1. NCBI lineage: Eukaryota > Metazoa > Arthropoda > Insecta > Lepidoptera > Noctuidae > Standfussiana > Standfussiana lucernea. The sequence continues at coordinate 1,539,022 of OZ059805.1, forward strand.
GCCAAGGTAACCCTCGAAATTTAAATATTCTTACGTTTTGTGCAATTTGCCGGTCCGGTCAGTGTCAGAAACAACGTAAAACGTATGTATTTAGGTACAAAATTGTAGCCATTATCAAGTATCCTATTGAACGGCTATTTCATGAAAAAGTCATTCAATGGGATTAAATAAACTTGGAGGGCTGTATTGATGATTTTCATAATTATAATATAACTCAGTAAAGCCGCATTTGTTACGGCCGCGAATCATATTTTAATCAACATACCTACAACCTGATAGTGACGTGCAAATTGTAAAAAACGTAAGAAAAAAATTAATTTCGCAGGCTAACCTGCACGTGTAGCATGACCACCGTAAAAACGGGTTTTGTCGACGGAAAAAAAGACAAATTGACAGATTGACAATAGAAATCTGTCATTTTGTCGATTCTCCCGTCGACAAAGCCCGTTTCCGCGGCGGTCATGCTACGCGTGCTGGATCTTCCACCTTAACGAAACACATCACAAATCTATGCCAAGCCAATCAACTTCATCCGTTCTATTTCCTTTTCACAAAAATAAGGTTATTCAAGCGAAATGGAACAGCCTTAACAAACGGGCGGTGGTAATCAAAAGATGCACTTTAAAGCTTCCGCCCGAGTTGGCATAATAAGCCGAGGCCTGCACTTACGTCACTAGACTAATACCTATTTTCATGAACACTAAGCGACTGCTTATAGATGGTGAAAGGGAAACCGACGCTTAAACTGTTGCCACGTATTCAGTACCTACATCAATCTGAACCTCCCCTCATTGAAATTTTTCGTCGGTTATTAAAGAAAAAAACAGCTGTTTCCTACAAAACTGCAATAGCTGCACGGTCAAAATGTATGAAACAGCTGATTTTTTATGAAGTTATGATGACGTAATCTCTGAAGCCAATGCTGCACAAAGTGGAGGTCGCGAGTTTTCGACCCTGAAGTAAAATTGAAACGCCGATTGTGGTCGAGGCGGTTACGTCATTCTTTACGTCATCATCGCGATCTAGTGTTTGTTTTGAATTATAAAGAGGCTGCTTGATTTTTGGGGTTCCGTAGCCAGATGGCAAAAAACGGAACCATTATAGATTCGTCCTGTCAGTCCGTATGTCACAGCAATTTTCACTTCCACTATCCCCTATCCAGCCAGACGGGTGGATGAGATTCAGAAGATAGCGGGTAAGACCTGGACTCGCGCAGGCCATGGAAGAATGGCACCAAGGGAGGAGGCCTGTCCTCAGCACCTTCAATGATGGTGATGATCCCCCGTCAACCGTCCCGCTATCATTTACTACATCAAGTTACCATGCACTGAACAGCAATATTACAAATAGTCAGTCCTTACCACAAAATGGAAGACATCTGTGTAAACTGACATTACACGTCATGGTTTGTAATAATAATCAGTATTTGCTTAGTCTATGTACTGGGAACCCGCAGACTAGATGTGTCTGAAACATTTGCCCTAGACCAGTGTTCTTTTGGAATACGACTGTATACGTTTTCGTAAATCAGCATAGCCTCAACTCCAGCTGGTCAGAGAGAAGTAGCATCCCATCTAGCAGCATGAAATCGCACTTTTCTATACTCCTATACTTTCCTGTCGTTCAGAACCGTCATTTGTAGAGCGAGAAACAGAACGTGCTACCGACCGTATAGTCGATGCTGCCGCGTGCATTTCCGCTCTGTGCATGCAAGGGTGATACCGTGCTGCTAGATGAGGTTCAACCTTAACTCAACACACTGCAACACACATTCGTATAAAGCATCGCAACATAATCGCATCGAGATCAGTTAGTAAAAATGAGACAAGGCAATTAGGATGTCGTGCAGTGCTTAAAAGTGTGCGTTCACCTTAAAAGTACAATTCAGAAGGCGTCAGCGACCGCAAACCGGAGCGGCAAAGCCCAATCATAGAACGCAACAACACGTCCACGACGTTCTTACGTCTACCTACTGTCATCTCTGTACCACGGAACTGTTTGAGGGATTTTAATTTTACAGGTCAGTACAAACTATGGAAACAAGTGGGCCAAGGTCACAGATCACATCACCTGTGCAAAACATCTTGCGTCAGTCTGCGCTCCTGATCGTCGGAATAATGCCCCGTTTCTCTGCTTCTGTACTACAAGTTTTATTATCATAGTCAGTAACCTAAGTCCCTTGCCGTTTAACAGCGACTGCGGAATTGCGGAGAGAACAAATGAATGACCAGCCACGTGTCACCTCGACTTGAGGGGGGGTGGGGGGGTTAAGGCAACAGGGGACACGCGCCTGTCGCTCGAAGCAAGTCGCATCATCTGCCATCATAGCATCGGCGATTTGGCGTCTACATCATTACTGCATCTCGTTCTCTCTCACGACGTACATCGAGACATCGAGAGGTGTTCCGCAGATCCGGGATTTTAATGATGGCTGTACTATGTCGACCGAGAGCTCTCTCTACGTTTCTCCCGAGACGCCTTGCGAAAAACCAACATGGGACGGAGATCAAGAGTGCGGGATGCCGAGACTAGACGAGCGCTACTATAGTACAACACTCCCGCAATTGCCCTGCCTCGGAGTGCCTCGACGAGAGTGTGTGCTCAAAGGCATCATAGGAGAGTCTCATACGTATTGGCTAACTACCTCCGTCATTGTACTAATGTACGTAATAGTAGGAAAATAATGTTTCTGTTTGTTTATTCGTCGGTTCATATTTTTAGATTAGCTTCAAATAGAAGCCGTGTGAAGGAAAACAACACGTTTATTGTAAGTGTTCATTCGGCTTCACCGGACAAATGCTATAAAAATAACATCATTTCGGCTACCTACGATTCCGACAAATGACTTGGTATATTTAATAACATCACGCCTGTAATCCCCGAACGAATGGGCAGAGGTGTACCCATATAGTACACCCACATGTCGCCAGTTATGTTTAGGTCTCATTTAATAGGGGGCGAGTCTATTACCATCAACCGGGCACAAATCCAGACTCCATGGCTGCTACTGAGAAATCACCGGTGGAAAAACCCAATAACACTGCCCGACTTGGGACTCGAACCCAGGTCCTCATGTGCAGCAGTCGCGCTTGCGAACACTACGCCAACGAGGAATTTTCAACATTCGATTAACACTTTACTTCTATCTACTTATTAATTTTAATTACCGCATTGAAATTACTGCAATTAGGAAATCCGTACGCATTTTATTACTTTTGAAAAGGAGGTTACGAATATATTCATTGAACTGTCAAAAATGTTACCTGTCAAATCAAACAAGCCAAACTATCGGTCATAATGACAAGTTTTCTGATTTTATAGTGGAGACTGGAGTAGTCGTAGAGTTGCAGTATTTGAATCTACAGCAAGCACATTTATTAATTACAGCAGAATCTTTACATGTTTCTTGTGCTTTGTCCACGTTCGTGCATGTGGTATTAAGGTCGAATCGCATCCATTATTTTAACAGCATTTCAGGGGGGTTTAAAATGGCCGCTTTAGCAGAATCATAATAGGATAAATTATACGGGGTGGAAGGTACAGCGACGCTGAGCCAGTTACCACGTGTTCAGAACACCATTCTGAACCCCCCACACAGAATTTTTTCAACAACAGCTGTTTTTTTTTTTTTAATAAACGACGAAAAATTATTGTGTGGTAAATCTCGTGTAAATCTTCCACACCGTATGAATTACGTTACAAGTCGTAAAATGGTAACAAAGTGACAATTCATAATATTAACTGCGTCTGTGACCATTTTAGGCCCCCTGTTCGGTAACCGCCGCACGCGCCGAATTTAATGACGTCATCCGCGCGCGCTGGTGGAATACGTATACCACGATATAATTATATGAATTGATTTTTATCTTGATATATAATATCAATTGATTTTTTCCTGTCTTCTGAACTAAACATTTTGGAGATTAATGTTTACCCTGGCAACACGTAGAGAAAAACTACAATTCAGAATAATTTAGATTGTTGCGCGTTGGCTCAACTGGGATGGTAAAGAAGCATTTCAGGCACTCTGTGAACAATTGCTGTCGGCAGTAGCGTCAACGGCAGGTCTCGAAAGAATTTTTTCTACCTTCGGCCTGGTTCAATCAAAGATTCGTAATCGATTAGGAACCCAAAAAGCGCATAAATTGGTTCATCTCTTCAAGACTTTCAACCAGTCTGAAAGGGGCATCCATCCATGGGGCTCCGTCATACTATATGGACTGGATTAGGAATCCCAGTTTGAATGTCAATGAGGACATCATAGAAGAAACAGAGGTTGACTGGGACTGGGAGCCAGGTGATGATGTCCCATTCATACATCTTAAGCATAGGCCTGACCCTGAATGATTACTTTTTTTATGATTACAAATTATTAATAAAATTAGTTGATTTATATCACAAACAAATGAAGATTATTATAATAATAGGTACTTGTTTTTTTAAGGATTCATTAAAAAATTATTTCTCAATAAACACTAATTCTTTTGTTACTTTTTTAAAATAAAAAAATGTGGTTATTTGACACTTATACTATTTTACAAATTCCTTTCACATTTTTAATCCCCTTACAGAATATCGGATACATATCAAAAAATCAGATTTTTGATATTTATTATAAAAATCGGATTTTTTCAAACCCTGATAAAAAGAGTTAGTATAAAAAAACTTTTTTCCAAAAAAAGTTTTTATTTTACCCTCTTTCATATCTCACACAAATCCTTGTCGAGCATCAATTTTACATTGTAACTAGATGTTATTAGCACATCATCCACATAGACGAAGAAGAAAAAATGCATATTACAGGATAATTCATAAAATACCGAAACAAAAGTTCATAAAATCTATAAAATATGGTGGGAACACCCCGCGAGCTTCCTCTATCAAATAAAAAAATAATCATTAAATCACGCAGAAATCAGTGTACACAAATGAAAAAAAAAAGATGCTGGTTGAATACATAACCACCTTTTTTAAAAGTCGGTTAAAATGCGATGACTGGCGCGTACGGTCCCTGCGCTGCGGCGCGTCTATGTGCGCGTCCACCTTTACACGCACGTCGCGTCGGTTGCGAGTACGATACGCATCTGACCTTTCCAAAGAAAATTTTGATATTTATGTACTGCCGAGTTCACTGACGGTCGTCCACTTCTCGCCCTTATAGCTTAAGTCATAAGGTTGAAAGTGGTCGACCGTCATCGTCAGTGGGCGCGGTAGTACATAATAAATAACGCATTGCGTATTTTTATCTATACATATTACGTAGATAAGGGTAATAATTTCGGACTATGTGTTAAAGCTTCCTGCAGCCTAGTTGAGCCTAGCTCAATATTTGACTAACGCTTATACGTAGATAACTGTTGATGTAATTAAATCTCGGTAAATGTTATCAATGTTATCACATCGTTGCGTCCTTCATGAAGGATATTCTTATAGACCTGCAACATGTTTTAGAACGTTACTGTTACTGTTAGCCTGTATCATCCCTCTGCTGGGCAAAGGCCTCTCCCCATGACTTCCAAATTCTTCGATCCAGGGCTAAGGTGGACCACTGATCGTTGGTTCCGTCCAGCTCGTCCCGCAATCTCCTGCGAGGTCTACCGCGTCGCCTTCTGGCTGTGTCAGGGCTCCACATCGTGGTTATTTTGGCCCACAGCTCGTCGGGCATTTTAGAACGGTGTGGTCATATTTAAAGATGTAGTATAGAGCTTCAGACTGAACCATTTTCTCCCGTAGACCAAAACCGTTATCGCGAAAAAAATATAATAATCAACTGCTCCATACATTTGGGTCGAGTGGGTATTTGAATTTTGTATGGAACAGCTGAATATTATTGCGGAATTACAATGATGGTACGAATGAATGATGGTATGATGGCATGGAGACAGTTTTTCAGTTTGATGGTCTATACCACATCCTTCAATATGACTACGCCTTTCTGATAAACATCACCATTCTCCTGCCCTTATCCCAATTTATTCGGGGTCGGCGCAGCATGTCTTCTTCTTCCATACTACACTATTACTCGTCATCTCATCGGACACCTCCTGTCTTGCCATATCATCCTTTGTACAGTCCATCAATCGTTTCTTTGGTCTTCCTCTATTTTTCCATACCCTACATTTTGTATAATCAGTTGTTTTTGTATTGTCAATGAAAGTATTTTTTAGTAGGAGTCTATTACGAATCAGGAAGCTGACAACGCAATTAAACACTTGAGATAGTCACCGCACGCAAACGTACATACATGACGTTGGTCAATTTTGGACTTTGTCACACTAAACTTATAACTTGTCAATTGACGTAAATGAAGCCATTTGCATTTATTCGGCATAGGTTCTAATGGTATGGTATGGTTTACTTTTTTTTAATCTTGTTTTATTGTTAAGTTACCTACCATTTTATTTTGTCCAGTGCGAGACTAATAAATACTTTTTCTTTCTTTCAATGGGTTAGGTTTTCATAACTCGTCCTTACACAAGTAATGAAAGGCGACAATAGCCCCAAAAATGAATGCTTAGTTTCCCATATAGTAGTAGTAGTAGTGTAGTAGTATATACCTTAGTTTGCCATTAGTGTTTCACAGGCACATACAAGAGATCTGAACGCGCCCCAAAAGGTGATAGCCGTAAGGATGGTCCGTGGGTTCCGCACGATCTCGGGCGAGGCTGCGAGCCTCCTAGCCGGATTGCCACCATGGGATCTGGAGGCGATAGTCCTCGCGCGCCTACATGAATGGCGCGCGGAGGTTCTTCGCCGGGGGGTTACTCCGCTGCCGCGGCTAATTGCCGCTCAGCGGACAAACCTCCGAGCCGATCTCATGGTGACATGGAGAGAGCGACTGTCGCAACCCCGTGCAGGGCACGCCACGATAGTGGCGATAAGTCCCCTCTTTGAGGAGTGGCTTGAGAGGCGCCACGGCGTCCTCACCTTCCGCCTGACGCAGGTCCTCACCGGACACGGTTGTTTCGGGAGGTTCCTGCACCGAATCAGGCGGGAGGAGACGCCCGGGTGTTTCCACTGCGAGGATCGACCGGAGGACACGGTGGAGCATACGGTGGAGGTCTGCCCCGCTTGGGCGGAGCAACGCCGTGTCCTCATAGCGGCGATCGGCGGCGGCGACCTCTCGCGTCCGGCCCTGGTTCGAGCCATGGTCCGGAGCGAGACGGAATGGGAAGCCGTCACCTCCTTTTGCGAAGCAGTCATGCTAGCAAAGGAGGAGGCGGAACGTGAGAGAGAGCGTTCCTCCTCACGTCCCAGCCGCCGCGGGAGACGCACCGGGCGTCGGGGGCCACGTGGTGGCCCCCGGCCACCGTAGACGCAGGCCTGTGGACGGTGAGCTAAGGGCTAGCTCGCCGTCCCTCCGTCTTAGGACGACAGGCCGTGTCGACGGCGCGTTCGTGTTCCACGCGCGCCTCAAAGAGATGTCAGCATAGGGAAGGGGCCCGCAAGGGCCGATGCCTGCCGGGTGCTGCGGGTTGTTCGAAAGAGATACCGCGGCCCCGGAACACAAAAGGCGATGAAGGAACATGGGTGGGTTTTAGTCAGTAAAAGTCTGACACACCCTCCCGCTCAGCCCAGAGCGGGAGAAGTCATTTGATGATTTCCAATCCGAAAAAACAAAAAAAAAAAGGCACATACAAGATGAAAGCGTCAGAATAGCCCGGCGAAATTCAATTTTTTTTTTCGTTTTTCGCAATTTGCCTTTCAGTGTTAGGCTGTATGCTGAACAAAATATGATTTGCGGCCACGAATCATATTTTAATCAACATACAAGCTGACAATAACCCTGCTAATTGCATAAAACGTAAGAAAATTTGAATTTCTCGGGCCAGCCTGGCGCTTCTAAAGTTATTTTGAAAGGTGATCAGTTCAGTTGTCCACGCGGAACTAGCGCTTACGAATGAGTTAAGCAGTTTACACGATCTTAGTACTTGTCAGTTACGATGATACCGTACGTGTCAAGTATTAAACGTACAGAATTATTAGAATTCTAGGTAGCTGCTAATGACACAGTACTAAACTCGTGTAAACGACGCACCATTTAGTGTATAAAAAGCTCGCTTTAAGTAAAAAGTGTATGTAAAATTATTAAAATACTCTAACCGACATAAACACACTTACAGAACGTTTTTTTTATTAAATATTTACGTTTTAAACTAATAGTAACATTGTCTATCTAGGTTCAAAGCATTACAGTGGGTGCACATTTTGTATTATTTTGCGAAGGATTGAAAAAACGCAAACAAAAAAAACTTCCTAACGCTGATTTTATATTTTTTTAAATCATACAATTTGGTATTTTTACAGGGTTCGAAGAAGTTCGAATAAAACAATAATAAATATATCCCAATGTGTTAAATGTCACTTTAACATAAAAAAGGTCAAACACATTGTCAACATTGTGTTTAATCAACAAACATAATTTTTTATCTTAAAAAGTATCAAAGTATTTAAGATCATGTTAGGATTCAGCCTGGATAATTATCATAATATTTTTTTAATAAATAATTATCTCGACAATTTCGAACCCTGATTTTTTTAATCGACTCTGATTCGTAGGTACCTCAATTGTATCTTAAAAAGCTTCCAAGTATGGAAGAATCCAACAATTTGTAACATTATCTAATCGGATAGTACAGTTGCAGAACTATACATACTCGAAGCCAAAATCTCGATTCGACTATTAACATGAACGTAATCAATGCATCCAAGAAACTATTTTTACGTGAAACACTGTATTTTCTCAATTCTATTTCCGTCTGAATGTAAATACAATATGCACCCACGCCACTATATTCAAATCTTAGAGTATGAATAAGGCAAACTACAGAGCGCCTTCGAAAGTACGAACTCTTGGGGGGGTCCCAAGTCTACGTTGTGTATGTTACTGGCACTAAAGCTTTTATGATTAAGTAATTACGGTTCAAAATGCAGAGGCGGTTTTGAGTTTATACTACTAGCGTACCTTTGTTAGCACCTATCTCAATATAGAAAACCAACTAATAGAGTAAATTAATAGAGCATTTAAATGATGACGTCACTAAACTAGCTAAAATACCTGTTTTATCTGTATACAATGGCGCTCTATCGCTGGCTTTTCCAGTATGCATTTTGCTAACTTAATTTAATAATAATAAAAAAACGTTTACTGAGATCAGCCACAGGCTTACGTATCGACCATGCTGCTGCAAAAATTACATTTATCACCATCAATTCGATTTCGATTCGATTCGTTGTATGAAGATGCGTATGAATCAGAAATGAGAATTGATACATAAGCATTTTCATACAAACTAGCATTTTTTTTTTACATACAGACCATTCGTAAGCAACGCATACGAATGCAAAACAAGCAGCAAAACAAAAAGCCAGCGCTCTACAGCCTCTATTCATACTCTAACAGTAATATTGGGGGCATACTAGCTGCGGTGCAAACCGGGCAGGTACCACAATCTGACGAGTCCGCCGACTTTGCTGACAGCGACAGATCTTGATTACTTTTCTGTCTTCTGTCTATAAATCCAAGTGATGAGTAAGGCAGGGAAAGAAAAAGAAATAGCAAAACAATTAAGCAATAAAAAATAACGGGACTATTAAGAAAAATAAAGTAAATTACTTATAAAAACCGGGATAAAAAATAATTTAAGCGAAGAATCTGTTGTTTTTCTGAGTCATGTATTGTAAGTTGGGTCAAGTATAAGTACGGGGTGGTAGGGACGCCGACGCGAAAACGGAAACCACATAATTACAATGAAAAAAAAAAAAAAAACTGCTGTTTCCTACAAGAGTGCAAAACCTAAACGGTCAAAATGTATGGAACAGTAGTTTTTTTTTTAAATTGCCGATGACAAATTTCTATTTAGGGCGGGGGGTTCAGAATGATGTACTGAGTATGTGGTTTCCATTTTCGCATCGGTGTCCCTTCCACCCCGTATAGTCAAACTTTTAACGGGTATCGCTAAGAAGCCATCTTTTACGAGTAATATTTGGTGCCAAAACAATTGCTTGGGAAGTAAAGCGAAATAAATAAAATCATTATTAAGTTATTCAGATCCCCTGAGGATACCACATGGCGCTGGCCTTAAAGTTGGGTTGCATGTTGCTGATAGTTATCACACGTTCTACATGTGCATATATTTGCTGTATCCTGCATCCAATCCCGGATCTTTTGCAGCACATTATGTAAAGACGGTAGACGTGTTGGTAGACCAACAGCCCGATGGGTGGATAACATTCAAGAGTAAGAGCTTTTGGTTTAAAATGGCAATTTTAGACCCCCGGTTAAGATTCGCGCCGGACCAGGGAAATGGAAAGCGGGGAAGATTTTACGCAGCTGTCGGCGGATCAAGGCTGCTAATGATGACGAAGATGATTTTCCATAACATTTTAATGTCGACGGCACGACTGGCGTAGTGGCTGAGCGATTGGCTGCTGCGCTGTGTGTCGCGGGTTCGATCCCCGAACGGAACAAATATTTGTATGATCTACGGGTTATTCCGGGTCTGGCTGTTTGTGTATGTGAGTTTAAATGTTTGTAAACGCACCCACGACACCTGAGAATTTTCTAGTGTAGAGCAAAGTTTTTTTTTTAAAACAATGTCTTCTAAAATATTGAGTTCGAACCTACGAACGTGATGAAACGATAAAACATATCTAAACGCAATAAAAAGACATGCTTACGAACAATACAATGCGCGCACGAACAATCAGTGGTCGGTAGTTATGTGCCAAATGTGTAACGATAATGTTTTATTGGTCGTTGGACAGACGTCACTGAGACTGTCGATGGTTTAAAAAATAAATAGCTCTTTTCAATACTGTGTTAAATTAAATCTGCTAGCGGAACTTCTCAGACGTGATCGAAACATGATAATGATCTCATAACGTAACATCACGCCTCATCCGCGTGGAGTTAGGCAAAGGTGTATTTAATAATAAAAGTTTTCAACTCCAATAGGAGGCGAGCCCATTGCCATCGACCGAAATTCCTGATGGAAAAACCCAATAACACTTTGTCCGACCTGGCAATCGAAAACAGGACCTCATGCTCGCAGTCGCCTTTGCAACCACTAGACCAGCTAATTTTAAACAAATAATATCTAGTAAGTTTTCACCTATTACTCTAAAAACCGTTGATAGTGTTAACCCATTTTTAACGCTGACTGTGTCCACTTCAGCGGTCAATGCCAAGATTACCAAATATTATAATCACGTGATTTAACTTAACATATTATAATAATAATTAAATAAATAATACCGTCATTTACTGTTGCCATACGCACGTCGTAAAACCAGTATTATCTCATAAAATCATTGAAAACTTGTTTCAAAAATCAAGTTTATTTACAACACGTTTTTTTAAAATGGTACGACTTACTTCATCATAAGCTATGAGACGATATTATACGTCTTCTAGATTTTATATGATTGTAGAGTTTTAAGGTTTAATTACGTGTTTATGAGGTCGCGCGGGCGGTCAGGGCCTCAAGTCTGCTATTACAATAGTGTCAGAATGGTCTATCATTGATTTCATAATGGTTGATTTTGACAAGTTTGGTAATCTACTAATACAATGCCGTCATTATGACTTTCCAATGGTCAACCACTGACACTCCATTGAAAGAAATGGCATAGAATGGTAATCTCGTACATAATGACAAATGAATGACTGACTTAGGCGGTAATCTGCTAAAATTTTGACAGTTCCTTTGACCATTGACCTACCATTAGAACGTCATTGTGCAGTCATTGCTTTGCTTCCCTCACGTAGAACTCAGACTGTTCGGAGTGTCAATTTGAATTGTTTACAAAAAACAAGCGGAATACTTTGGTTATAGTTATTAGTTACGAGTATTGTGTTTGAAGTGTTTGTGGAATATAGAATACTTACTTATTACTATGTATTCATTACGAGCAAATATTCTCGAGCTAGCCAACGCAGTGGATGCTAGTGAAAGAAGATGGGCGGAATGCAGAAGACGTCGTCGAGCCCGTCGCTTAATGAGAATGAATACGGACCCCTTTATTGATATTCCCGAGGCGGAATTTGTAAAAACGTTTCGCCTTGGAAAGGATTCAGTAAGGGGGTTAATTGAAGAACTCATTCCCCTTATGGCCAGACCGCGTCGAAACGATAGTATATCGGCAGAAACGAAGGTGAAAAAACTGAATTTGACATACCTAGTTTTCTATAGCTCTAAACACGAAATATTTGATTAATGTTAAATTTTTTATTGCAGATTCTAATAGCACTTGCATTTTATGCATCAGGGTCTTACCAAAATTTGATTGGACAGAGTGCCCTCCATAATGTTTCACAAATTAGTGTGTCAAGAGCAATTAGTGAAGTAACAGGCATTAAACAAAATTTACCACAAATATATTAAATGGCCTACACAATGTGATGAAAGGAATATTATAAAGGCTAAGTGAGAAAATAAATATACCCTGATTGTTTTGTTTGTACTGCCTGTTGTACCTAAGAAGCATAATTATTTAGTTACTAAAAACTTTTCAGGTTCTATCAGAAATTTGAATTTCCTGGCGTCCTGGGTTGTATTGATGGCACACATATAGCAATATTAAGGCCGCACATGCACGAGGAACGGTATTATAATAGAAAGGGCTTCCATTCCCTTAATGTTATGATAGTAAGTATTGGGAAGAAAGTAGGAATGTCTGCTTATTGCCCAAATTTTCACTAAAAAATTATATAATATCTGTAATGTGATAATAACTAATTATACATAATATTTAATTCATTTACAGATTTGCGTTGCTGATTTAAATATTTTATGTTTGGATGCAAGCAACCCAGGCTCTGCGCATGATTCCACTGTATGGCAGAGTCATCCACTCAGTCACCACTTAAAACAGATTACAGAAAATACTAATGAACAAGTATTTTTATTAGGTATTACAATATTTAAGTGGCTACCCATCCGGCAGCGCAGAGCTTTGAGGGCTTTGACGACCCTGTTTTCTCTTCTCCACAAACCCACTTCTCCTTCTTATCTTACATCTCACTGTCAATATTTATGCTCTGCGCACAGCAAGAATCTTCGGTCCGCTAATAATTGTCTTCTACGATGTCCTTCTCATCGCTCTGGTTTTATCAAATCTTCTTTCTTTGTCCAGGCGGTCTTCCTTTGGAATGCGCTCCCTCAGAGTATTAGGACGGTGACAAGTCGGTTCACTTTCAAAATGAAAGCTCGAGAGCATATACACAAGAAGTTGGCAGATTTGTCTCAGAAATAAGTTGCAGTAGTTTTTCTTGTTATTTCTCTTCACTTTATATATTTTGTTTTATGTATGTATATAAGTATTTATTATATCTATATATATTTTATAAACATTTTCTAGTATTTTCCGTTTTGTTATTGCACCTACTGTGTATTGTCTCTGCATCACCCTAAGGTAGACTGGTAGAAAATGCCCTAGGCATTAAGTCCGCCTTTGTACAGTTTTTTACTTGTGCATAAAGTTTTAATAAATAAATAAATATTTTTTTGATGAATCCTATGACCTTTATCATGTTCATTGTGTTAGTGTTTGTTGGAAAAATGATTATAATTTTCAGGTGACAGCGGGTATCCACTAAGGAAAACAATGATGACCCCAATCCTCAATACTGTAGATGGGACACCACAACATCATTTTTTGCTATTTACAAGCTTCTTAATACTTCGGAATGCTTATAACACTAATAAATAATATGTAAAAATATATATACATGAAATCTGGAATGAATAAATGTTCAAATTTAGTAGTAGTTTTTCGAAAATCATTTCTACTAACGGGTTTTATAATAATGGCAATACGACAATGTCATTATGACACAATTCTATTACGAGACCATTGACCGACCACTGATTGACCATTAAGATTTTAGCAGATTACGAACTTTTAGCAAAATGACAATGGGATCGTGTTGGAATGACGATGGTTATAAAAATAGCAGACTTGAGGCCCAGGACACTTGTATAACGTACAGCTCTGGGGGCCTACCAGCATCTCTTATAGCAGTTGTGTGAAAGAGACGGAACTACGTCCTACGTTCAGCTGCGCTATGAAATGAAATAAGGAAAACGTCGTGACGCACAAACGGTTACCTCATAGTCAGTGCATCATTCTAAACCCATCTACATCGAAATTATTTATCGGTGATCTAAAAAAAAACTGCTGTTCCATTCATTTTGACCGTATGGGTATTGCGCTTTTGTAAAAAGCCACGTGGGGCGATTCAGAATGATGTAAGTACTAAATACGTGGCAAACATTGGTACGTCGTCGATGTCGCTTCCAGCCCGTATGAATGTGATTTGTTATTATAAAAAATAAGGGAAGACCAAAGAAATGATGGGTGGCATGTGGGATAGATAATATGGCTAGAAAGGGGGTGACTCATGAGATGATGACAAATAGTAAAATATTGAAGGGGATATGCTGCGCCGACCACAGAAATTGGGATAAGGGCAGGACAATAAAGTTCTGCTTAGCCATCTCTTGCACAAATAAAGTAAGATTCAAATAATACTGCTTTAAGAGGTGGTGGTAGGCCCGCAGCTCCGTAATTGCGAAATGTGCATACAATCAGTAGCACTTAAGACCCGTGTTTTCTGAGTGTTCGTAATTATTATACGAGTAGGTCTTCGACACAACGCTAGCCATTCACGAAATGATTTTTTGTTGTTCCTGCTACATGTAATGTTTAGCTATTAAATTGTAAATCCGTAACTGGCTGTAATTCCAGTTTATATATTTTAAGATAAAATTTCAAAGTGCTGTGGATTTTGTGAATAAATAAATAAATTACAAAAAATATGTAAGGCATTGGTAAGATATTAGTCTCATTGACATAAATATGGGATAGACAGGTCGTCGACCAGATGGATGGATGATATACACAGAATTGCGGATAGATTCCGCCCACTACACCGTACCATGATCGTACTATTAACTTATCAGGTACGGAAAGAAACATGACACGGACTACTCTGCCTATTAGAAACAGCGTAAAGCAACAGCGGATCAACCCGTCTATATCGGATTTAGAACGGTCATAATCACACTAGCTTAAACCCTATATTCGAATATACTGAAAAGTATGAGACTATTTCTACTGGACCGTTCCGTGAGTAGAACAAGGCTGGCAATGTTGATGACGAAGATGGTGACGTCGCGTCGTCAGCGTTTACGTTGAGGGCGGATTTCACCAATGAAATTGAAGGCGGTTAAGATGAGCTATAGCTAGCGGAGATATGCGGTCATTGTCATCATTGTGATGGTATATTGACACAGCTCTCGTCCGCCGTTTAAATATGCGGTCAGTTTCGTTGGTGAAATCCGCTCTAACAACATAACATCACGTCTGTAATTCCCTAGGGGCTAGGCAGAGGTGTACCCATTAGTACACCCACATTTCGCCAGTTATGTTTAAGTCCCATGTAATAGGGGGCGAGCCTACTGCCTTTAACGGGGCACACATCCAGACTCCGTGGCTGTTGCTGCGAAATTCCTGATGGAACAAAATCCATTAACACTTTGCCCGACCTGGGAATCAAACCCAGGACCTCATAATCAGCAGTCGCGCTTGCGACAACTAGACCCACGAAGCAGTCCACTCTAAGTCATTTAAAAACATTACCAGCAAGGGTTTTCCCGAAGAGGATTTTTCAAACTACATGAAAAACAAAAGCCCTTGAGGCTCAGAAATACTCAGTACTGTTTCCAATTACTCCAAACGATAGCTGACAAAGGTTAATTGATCCAAATCATGAAAATTGACGTGGGAACGTATAGGGGCAAACACCCGGCGAATGCAATCGACAATGAATTTCTTTTAAAGGACGAATCAGTATCGATTTTCGACATGGTGTATGTTTATCGTGTTTGATTATTGTAGGGACACCTACGCAATCTGAATAGTCACCTGGCTATACAGATTGTCTTAATGCGTTATGCTGTTCTAAGAATATTTAGTTTTATATCTATACAGCATGTATCACATAGGTGAGGGCCAACATCGTAACCATGAAAAAAAAACAGCTGTCCCAAATATTTGGTTTGAGGGATATTGGAATGTTGTATGGCACAGCTCGCGATTACGCGAATACGATGATGGTGCCATGGAGAAAGTTATTCAGGTTGATGGCCTGTTCTTTTGTTACATGCTGTAGGCACCACAGATCCACAGCATCCTTAAAATTTCTTTAATTATGAGAGCAATTTCGGGCGTATGGAACTCGAGGGCCGATTGTCATTAGTAGGAATATTCTTATGTTGGTCTTTATAAGGGTGTTTTCTTTTTGTGCCGAACATCTATTTCCATAAAATTTATTCCAAGCAAGGACGCAGCACTGAGGGTAATCGCGCGCGGAATGTCGGCCGAAACGCGTCGATTATTTCAACGAAGTCGGAGGTGTCACAATTGGCTCGAAGTCACGTGACTTGGTCATCAAAAGAATCGACGCGAGACTCGTATCCAGAGGGCTAGAACCGACGTAAATACCGACGTCCACTTAAAGTATCTATGTAATGCATGGATTGTCGTTTAGATTCTAAGTCTTATAACACAGGGCAAACATATGCCTTGGCACTAGTTATAATCTGGGTATTATAACTGGTCAAATTTATTATTACATTATGGTACTTATAACAACCATTGTCTGCTGTTGTATAAATTACGGAGTGATAAAAAAAAATCCACAAAAGGAGTCCTATCATGACAAAACACCATATTGACACTAAAGTTACAAAATTTCGTATAAGAGACACGGCGATCCTGCGCCTTCGGAACGCACCGAAGGAAATTAGGTAAACTAAAATGTACTAAGTATCAGTGCCCTGCAAAAGGCCCGGTGTCAAAGCGGAGACAAACGGGGCAGAGGAGTGTCAGATTCGACCAATAGCAGGAGGGACGAGAGACGCGTTGTGATTGGGTGATTCCCACAAATCTGCCGCCCCGCTAGTCTCAGCTTTGCCGCAAACCGGGTTTTATCTGACCCTTATTCTCTCTGCTTGTTCCTAGGAGGGGCGTGGGTCGCGGTATCATTCTGTAGCTGCTCCTAAATGAATCAAATTATCACTTACCAAGGAGTGGGTAATCTTTGAAGGGCTCATTTTTTACTACTTCAATTCCTTCGCCGCCGCCGGTTTCGTTTTTGGACACCTCCGCCACGCAGTAAAGCTGGCCCACTTGGTACTGTTGACAAAAAGCTAATTAGAGAGGAACTTTTGGGTTAAGGGGAAATTTGTTCAACTCGAAACTGGGCCCAAAGGCCGGTTCCCCATTTTCAAAATTGATAGAGTTAAACTGGTGCCATAAACGAAGCTTACTTTAAATGATAGTTGATCGTATGAGATGACGAGGAATAGAGAAGTATGGCTCCAGCCCCAAATAATTTGGGATAAGGTTAGGCGAATTAATGTATGATTCTTTGACACGTATGCAGGCCCTTCCACATACACCTCTGCTTAACCGTATGTTGAGAAGCTCACCATCATCTACCAACTCAACTATGTTGGGGCCGACTTCCATATTGAAAAAAGTATCATTGGGAAAAAGGACACATTTGGGAAAAAGCTAGGCAGATGATGATTAACGTGTGTTGGACCTCCAATAATTGCGCAACCATCTATACATATTAAATTCTGTCTCATTAGTCAAGTCTAATAATAAGTTAAATAGAAAAAAAAGTATCATTGCCAACTTCCCCAGTAACAATAACCTAACTAACACGGAGTTCACAAGCTAGCATTTATATCGCGTGTGCAATTATAATTATAGAGGTGTAAACAATAACGCATTAAATACCTATTATTAGAGCAGCACCCTTTATTATAACCTTCGTCTTGACTTCTTGACATAAAGACATTTGAGTACACATTACACTGTTTACAGGCAAGAGAAATACACATTGAATAATTAATGCAGGCTAGCGTCAGGCCCAGTTTCCACCAAAGCGGAGACGAGCGAAGAGAAGACGTGCATGATTCGGCCAATCACAGGAGACGAGATGTGGATTTCGTCAGATGTGATTGGTCGATTCCCGCAGATCTTGAGATGGCTTTGGCAATGGAAATCGAGCTTTATGCGAGAGAGATACGCAGGTAGTGTCGGAAGACCGGTACAGTAAGAAAGAGCTGGATGAGCTGGATCACATTGGCACGTGACGATGACAAAGATTTTCTAGGAGCCCACTCTAAAATTCATCACAAAACATTTAACCAAGACCTGAAACATGTAGATTGGATACAAGGCATATGATTAGTGAAAAGTGATGGTCTGAGATCGGAATAGAATAAGTAGAGGTTATTATATACCGTAACAAATATGGCTTAACCCAGTTATAATCATTACAATCATCAATACAACCCTCTAAGAACATTTAATCCTATTAAATGATGTTTTCATGAAATAATCTTGGTTAAGTTGACGGATTTATCAACACAATCTAAGTGCTAACAAAAACCATGACAGAAAGCAGTAACCTGTAAAAAATCTCGAGTCCCAACAGTACCGAATTCTCGATTCGTCACCCTATTGATTCCCGATTCGAGTTTCAGAGCGTGAGCAAAAACTGCAGTTCTATTTCTAAAGCACGGATTCACGGAATATCGATCTGCTGTAGTCTAGAGACGCGAATATAGGTAACGTTATGCAACTTAGTGAAAACTAAGATATCTCTGTTCCTATTCATCTTCTCGACTGTGACAGTTTCTTGGATTGCAAGCCGATTGGATTTTCAATCGGCAAAAACGACGAAATTTCATCGTTAAAACCAGGCATGCATTTTCAAAAGAAAAGGATCCAGCGTTCGTATTTTCGAGATCTTTGATAATATCAATGCTGATTCGTAAGTTGATCTCCAATTTTTGACTTACAATATTTATACAACATAACATAACTTCACGCCTGTACTCCCTGAATGGTTAGGCAGAGGTGTACCTTATAGTACACCCACATTTCGCCAGTTATGTTAAGTCCCACGTAATAGGGAGCGAGCTTAGTGCCCACACCCGGGAACAAATCCAGACTCCGTGGCTGCTACTGAGAAATTCCTGATGGAAAATCCCAATAACAATTTACCCGACCCGGGAATCGAACCCAGGACCCATGCTCAGCAGTCGCGCTTACGACCACTTAGACCAATAAGGCAGTCAACGACTTACAATATTTATAATTACTAATTGTTTTATTCTTTAAAAAAAGTAGCATTAAACATCATATATTTGTTTATTTTTGTTGATTAAAAATACCGTTTGTATATGTATTAAACACAATTTTGTATCCGTTTTTAATTAAAATAACACTTAACGCGTTTGGATAGGCGTGTAATCGGTAAATCGCTGTCGTATACATTGATAACTTTGGCGATTGTTTTATTAATTATTGCTTTAAGATTTTTATCTCTTGATGAAACTATACTTGCCGAAGATGTCTGTGAAACATGAATTTAGTCATTACTAGCTGTCCCGGCGAACTTCGTACCGCCTAACAGTCAATGAATCCTACCCCACCTACCCTACCTACTCTACCCACCCTACCTACCCACCTAGCCTACTCTCCTAGTACCTACCACCTACCTACCACCTACCTACCACCTACCTACCACCTACCTACCACCTACCTACCACCTACCTACCACCTACCTACCACCTACCTACCACCTACCTACCACCTACCTACCACCTACCTACCACCTACCTACCACCTACCTACCACCTACCTACCACCTACCTACCACCTACCTACCACCTACCTACCACCTACTTACCACCTACCTACCACCTACCTACCACCTACCTACCACCTACCTACCACCTACCTACCACCTACCTACCACCTACCTACCACCTACCTACCACCTACCTACCACCTACCTACCACCTACCTACCACCTACCTACCACCTACCTACCACCTACCTACCACCTACCTACCTCCTACCTACCACCTACCTACCACCTATCTACCGACAATTTACGCTTTCGCGACATAGACAATAGTTTATTAACCTTTCTATTATATCAAAATAAAATAAGTTTCTGAACGCACGCATAAATATTTGTCAATCATTTGTCACTACTGACAGTATTTGACAGGATGGACATCAAATGTTTGACAGGTACGAAACCAAGGAACATTTTGGGAAAATGATTTATCTTTCGTAATTTTTTATTCGTCGATTTTTCATTGTTTTTAAGATTTATTCTGCTATTCTAGGCAGAGACAAATACAACAAATCAATAACCATGAAAATTGGTCCAGCAGATCTAGAGTTATAAGTGTTGTAACAAACCCGACTTTGTTTTATATATACGTAATTTTTTATTCGTCGATTTTTCATTGTTTTTAAGATTTATTCTGCTATTCTAGGCAGAGACAAATACAACAAATCAATAACCATGAAAATTGGTCCAGCAGATCTAGAGTTATAAGTGTTGTAACAAACCCGACTTTGTTTTATATATATAGATTAAGAAACTTAATCATAATTTACGGTAAAGTGCGATGATGATGTCTTATTTATCGATAACTAGCGACCCGCCCCGGCTTCGCACGGGTGCAATGTAGATACTAATGTTTTCTCTACTATAATATGCATGTATTATAACATACCTATAAACCTACCTCTTGATTCACTCTATTTAATAAAACTGCATCAAAATCCGTTGCGTAGTTTTAAAGATCTAAGCATACATAGGGACAGACAGACAGCGGGAAGCGACTTTGTTTTACACTATGTAGTGATGTGATGATAAGTAGTGGCCGTATAAGTATAAAGCAGTGCTATACCACCATATTAAGTGGCTTAGCTATCTTTCACACGTTAAAAAGACTAGCCTGAATGAATTAAACGTTTTACCAATAAATAACCTGACTAAATTACAGTGTAAAAGACACCTAAGCTTTAAGCAACACGGATTTGAAGGGACTATTTTATCTATCAATTAGTATCATGCAAATTGTTTGCATGTTTTAAGGTAACGCAGTTTCCTTCGTATCTTGTCCCTAACATAATTACCCAATAGGTACCTTTGTATTGTTATGTACATGTATAATACTACCATAAATAATTAAGAATAAGGAAGAGCTTTTTTCAATGATGGAGCGAGTTTGTGGTTTTTTTTTTAAACCTGTGGCAAGGTTATGATAATTACATTAATATTCTAAAAATAAATTATTTAAATGTTTAGTGTTCGATACTAATGGAAGGCTGTTAGTGGTTGAAGTTTTTAGAGACTTACATAACATCACGCTTGTAATCCCCGTAAGGTTAGGCAGAGGTGCACCTAATAGTACACCCATGTTACGCCAGTTATGTTTAAGGCCCATGTAATAGGGGGTGAGGCGAGCCTGAAAATGCTATCATCCGGGCGTAAATCCAAACTCTGCTGAGAAATTCCTAATGGAAAACCCAATAACACATTGCTCAACCAGGGAAACAAACTCAAGACCTCAATCAATCATGCTCAGCAGTTGCGTTTACGACCACATGATGAATTTAATTTTATGGGTGCATTTTTAAGGTTACAATTTTGGTCCTATGAAGTCTTATCGCTTCTGGCTATGACCAGACTAGCACTGGATGGATAATAAATAGTAGAGTGGTCCAGGAGTTAAGGAGGATGCGGCAAGGTAGCCTGCGAAATTCAAATTTCCTTAAGTTTTTTTGCAATTTGCAGGTCAGTGTCAGGTTGTATGTTGATTAAGCGTGTTTAAATATTGATGAACACGGGGTTCAAATCTACGTTTGGGAACAACTCAGCAGTTGTGCTTGCAACAACTACACTAGCAAGGAAGTATTGATATACCATATTTAAATACCCGTTTCAAACTAGATGTTAATTTCTACATAAAGAAACATAAACTCTAAACCAGTGTAAATTAAGTTGATTACAGAATGAAAATTGAATGTCATCAAAAAGATACACATATCTTGTTAACTAAATTGCAAAATGCAGTATAGTGTTGGCCAAATTCCCACAGTATTATCAAATTTTGATGACATGTAGGTAGGTGTGTTCTCAGGTCTTGGAATCAGGAAAAGGTGATAAGATTTAACTTTATCTATTAGAATGTATTACCATCATAGATAATGTTGTTATATGTGGGCTAACATACTGTTGGCATAATAAGTTATTAAATACCATTTAGTTTACAATAACATTTTGCGATTAGGAACAGATGTATGAATGTGGATGAGACGAGATGGGTATGTAAGGATCGTAGCAGGGGGCGTTCTGTCTCTTCTGCCTCACCCATGGAGGGTAAGGCGTGAGTGAATATGTTATTACATTCGGAAATGTAAAACATTTAAATCTGTAAAATTTTTTGGTTACTATGTCAGTGTACTGTTGTGCTAGCGACACAAAGAAGACGAAGTGAGTGTAGTCAGAAACTTAAGACAAGGCAGCCAATGATCCAACGGAGGTCACTTAAAAAAAAACTTTTTCTTAACTTTTTCTGCTTACCATACTTCTACCTACCCTCACGAATGCACTAGTGTAACACTTGTAATATTAATATGTATGTCCTCAGCATAATTTAATATGAATATGCAATTTGTAACCAGCTCAACAAAATAATGATGAGATGATCAATATTGATGTTATAACAAACTTTTGCATTGCAAAATTGGGTCAATTTCATAATTAACATGCAAATTTGATTTTAGAATTATTCTTAATGGGCATAATGCCTGTTTTTAATAACACAAGGTACAAACAAATGCTTAAATTAAAGCATAATACTCAGCATATAAAGCTTGAAATTCTAATAGGTCAATACTTTAAGTATCCCGAAAAGAGGTTTAATTTGAATACATTGTAGACGATCTTCCTGTTTCTAATCCTCTATCTACACTAATATTATAAAGAGTTAAAGATTGTAAGTTTGGACGTGGGGGGTAATCTTCGGAACTACTGATTCAATACCAAGAATTCTTACACTTCTTCTCAACGTATCAGTGGCAATTTAAATTGATTCTACCCAAAATTTGATGACGAGTTTGACACTTTTTATTTTCAACTCTTTCGCTAATGGTAGTCTAAAGGATCGCGGGAAACGGATGGATAAGGGACCCACATAATAGAGAAGAGTGGCAGAAGAAATGGCAGGCCTCTACCCAACAGCAGGTGATTCCAGGCTGAAAAAATGATGATGAAGCTACATTATCCCAGAGTGTCTTAGGCTATATTTGAAACTTTCCCGTGTGACTATTTCTGACTATAACGCAAACCAAGCCACGGGAAAAAGCTAGTTTCCTAAACAGCATATAGAAAGATGTGGTCATATTCAAAGATGTGGTAGAGATGGATTATTGAACAGAAGAACTTCCCTCATGTGACAATTTTCGTCACCGTCTGCCTAGCCTTTTCCCCAACTATGTAGGGAACGGCTTCCAGTCTAACTGGATGCAGCTGAATACCAATATTTTACATTGACGTTCATCGTAAACACGAAAAACAAATCTTGATGTCCCATACAAACTTTCAATACTTGATTGAAATATATGAGACAGCTAATTCTGATTTTAACTAATGAACATGCATGACTACCGATCTAGTTATTGCAAGCATTATTTACTTACTTATTACTACTAGCGTGAGGTTTTGGGTGCAATGTCCAGGTCAGGCAAAGTGTTATTGGGTTTTTTGAGCAAAAGTCTAAGTTTCAATCTTTACCTGATTGATGGCAATAGGCCTCATAATACTTACTTCATGTGACTGCCAAAATGTGGTTGTGTGGTAGGTAGACCTCAGTCTAACTCTTCAAAGAATACAAGCCAATAATAAAAAATAATGAAAAAAAAAGGAACAGTTAATTTAAACTACGGCAACTTATGATTTTACCTTAAATCATCAATGCCTTAATTAAATGGATAATGAAATAAATACATATTAGTGTTTATAACAGGATTATAAACTAATACATTCTCCTCTAGATAAGTTATATTTGGCTGTGATAGTGCAATGAGTTATAAAATGAGGTAAATTAAATGATTATACCACTGACAGGTTTTATAAAATGCACTTTAGATATCAGAATTTTATCAAAACCAATAACTTGTTTTTTTTTTATTTCTATCTATGAATAAAAAAACCCTGCAGCATAGTTCCTGCTTAGATAAAAAAAGTGTTTCAAAGTCTATAGTTTTTATATAGGTCAATATCAATATGCATGCTTCTTGTAACAAAGAACTGCCTGTTAGTGTGATACTTTTGCCCAGGTGTCAATAAAGACCGAAAATATAAGAATGCTGGATGGGTGATGTTTACCAATACATTATTGGAAAAACAGATAAAAAAAACATATAGAACATAATATATTGAATTTTACAATTATGTAGGAATTTTCTCATATGTATCCTAGTCGGAATTTGTGCATGATTTGTATTAATAGGCTTGTCCCTAATTACATGGGACTTGACCATAACTAGCGAAATGTGGGTGTTACTATACACCTGTGCCAAACCCATTGGGAGCTACAAGTGTGATGTTATGTGTATTCTGCAATAGTTACTATTGTAGACTACTACAATTTACAGTAGTGTAATTAAGCAAAAACCAGACAATCTTCACTGTGCACCTAATTGTATTGTCCCAAAAAATCAATGAGACTTTTTCTGACCTAGTTTCCCAACCATTGTAAATATAACAGTAAAAGAGTTTTGCTATATCAACGAAAAGTGTAAAATTGATTTACCTTAAACTTTTAATACAAGAATCTAATTAGAATACATAAAAACCTTGGTAATTGATGTAGGTAAGTTTTAACTATTGTTTCAAATCATACTTCCTACTCAAGGGATTGGCAATAACATCTTGACTACATTACGACAGACTTGACTCAATGTTGCAGAATATCTGGTTTCAAAGCCTGGCTTATTGTCCTTGAAAGTAACATATGAGAGACAGGAATCTTACCTCCTCGACTGTAAGGGGGAGCGTCACACGGCTGCAAACAAAGAGATTTACGTTTAATTTTCCCTTTTATTAATTCTAACAATGACACAAACATCTGTTAGATTAATCCGCGGAAATTCACTGCCTTCGCGGATAAACCTTGACCCAAAGATCTGTCACTGTCACTACCTTTTTTATATTTCGACAATTTATCTCAACTATTTCAATTAAATGTTACAATTAAAGCTTCATTTCACAAACAGCGACCGCTGATAAGATGGAACAATTAAGCGGACCGTGGCAAATTTTCAAGTAGATTGGCCAAAAATCGATTTGTATTCGCGAACAGTATAACCTTATCATAATATACTCACTATTCCTTGATAATCATGTTGTATATGTATTTTGTAACACTTTAAATGCACATCAGACAGTCCACTACCACCATAAAAGAAGACTTATCACAGAACAAGACTTGAGCGATGGCCCGATTATTGGTAGATTATTATAATTTTAATCTATGACCAACCAATGAAAATGACAAGGCGCATGCTTCGTTATGACGCAACGGATATTACGTCAATGTATCCAGCTACATTCCGATTTACGTAAGGTAGCTTTTTCAGGTTTTTTCCATTCAGAAAATAAAAACGGCCTTTTATAGTAATCAAATCAAAGAAATCTACATTTAATCTAAGTATCAACACTTATTTCGGCACTTTTGTCATTAGGAATCAGAATTTTAGCAAAATATTGGCAATGCTGTTGGTGATCAACTGGTGTTTCAATGTGAAATGGAGCGCAATTCAACCGGAACTGCAAACGTTTCTTTTCAAGTTTTAGTTACACGTATAGGATTTATTTCATTATTTTATTTTAAGTGATCAAATAGAAGTATCGGATTAAAATAGTATTTTTTTTTTGCGATCTCGTAAAATCGTGAAAATAAAACTTTTGACACAAGAAGAAAAACAATATTCGGATACATGTCCCAAAAAAATATGATGCACACAAAACCATTCACAAAACTTGATTGTGAACTGACTCTGACTACTATTATTACTATTTACGAAGCGTTACTCTTGAGGGTATTAAAATCTTGCTAACATTTATATTAACGAAATAGTGATGTAAAAAAATATATAATTTTATGAAAGTGTTGTTTGCAATGGCCTCGACAACAACTTTTCAAGTTGTATCCGATCACCGCCGTCATAGTTTCAGTTTGACGTGAAAGACAAACATTGAATGAATTTTTTTCATTCAGCATCAGAAAATAAATTACTATCAAAATGCACTAAAAATGCTGTGATGTGATACGCAGTGCATGCAATAAATTTTCTATCTATCGTGCCTATACTTTTGAGATTACTTACTACTTTGCAAGGAGGTATACTTCACAAATCAAAAATGAGTTTAGTTGGAAAAAAGTGCGAATCAATATCGATGCTCGATACGACTAAAGACGGCGTAATTGCCAGTGGAATAACTCCCGAGGATGTTCTGAGACTGGATCGGATCACTGATACTTATATGTGCAGCCCTGAAGCCAACGTATACGACATAGATTTCACGAGATTTAAAATTCGTGATTTGGAAAGTGGAACAGTGCTTTTTGAGATCGCTAAGCCTCCAACGGACTTCGGAGTGGACAGTGAAGGCACTGAGGATGCGCCGGAGGAGCCCTTGGATCCCAACGCCGGGAGATTCGTCCGCTATCAGTTCACGCCTCAATTTTTGAAACTAAAGACTGTTGGAGCCACGTAAGTTTGATAATATTTATTTATTCAGGTGTTATTCGCAGTGTTGAATTAAAATATTTTTGCGGTGTAATTGTCGTATGTCTTATGACCTGTGGGCTCGAAAATCCAATGTAGACTTTAAAAGTAAGAAAATAACAGATTAACAAAGTAGCCTTTACCATTTTTATTGCAACATTTTGAGCCCAGTGAGCTTCAATAACTTAATTAATTTGTTGGTCTGACTGCATCTTTAGTCTAGTGGTCGCGAGAAATACTGTTGAGCATGAGACCCTTGGTTCAATAACAAGGTCAAAAGCAAGGCAAAATGTTAAAGATATTATCTGTCCTGAATTTCTCAGTAGCCTTTAAAATGGGACTTAAGCATTATAATTGCCCCGTTGGTCTCGTGTTCTTAAGTGCAAATAACGAGCGTGGGGTCCTGCGTTCGATTCCCGGGTCGGGAAAAAAGTGCTATTGGGTTTATCTAGTAAAATATAGGTGTACCACAGGTGCACTCGTGCCTAACCTCTCAGTCGAAACAGATGTGTTTTAGTATCTTTTTTGTTGTAACATTACAGTGTAGAGTTCACGGTTGGAGCCCGTCCCGTCAACCACTTCAGAATGATAGAGAAGCACTTCTTCAGAGATACATTACTCAAGACATTTGACTTCGAGTTTGGTTTCTGTATACCATTCTCAAGAAATACTTGTGAACACATATACGAGTTTCCCACTTTGCCCCCAGATCTAGGTAAGATTATTTTATTTTTTTGTCTTGTAACTTTCATTCATTTTTTTCCCGAGATCAAGTAACTAGGTCTGTGTTAACACTTTCGCTGCTAAGTTCAAATGATCCATTTTCACTAGTATGTGCGTCATCTATAGCTACGTATAAAGACGACTTGGGAGGCGGGTTGTACGCACACAAATAAATTATTGGTTGACCCATATGCAGTATATAAAACATAATTTATCATCTGCCTCACTTCCCAACTAAGTTAGGGTCAGCTTCCAGTCTAACCAGATAATAAGGACAAATAACAGACCAATATGATACCCCTTATCAATTTCTTGATAGGTTCTTTGAACACTCTGGTCACATCAGTAAGACACTGATGAGTAAGGTACTGCTCTCTGCATAATCAAGCTTCTTACCTTGACAAATTCATATGAACTGATGATAGAAAAAAAAAATACTCAAAACAACAATAAATAAAACCTTTTTTATTCAAGAGAGCATTACATAAACAGGATGTCACTAACCTCCACACTAGGATTACTTGTGTCTTTGAAACTAGTCTCCTTCGTCTTACAAGATGACAAGATAAATAACTACTAATATAATTGTTAAAACCGTGGAGTTCTTCAATCGCTCGAGATTTTTAAAATAATGGTCCAACTAATTCATTATTTTTACGTTTCAGTGGACGAAATGATTGCTGCGCCTTTCGAAA
Source organism: Standfussiana lucernea (assembly GCA_964057025.1). Lineage (NCBI taxonomy): Eukaryota > Metazoa > Arthropoda > Insecta > Lepidoptera > Noctuidae > Standfussiana > Standfussiana lucernea. The sequence continues at coordinate 1,567,128 of OZ059805.1, forward strand.
CCTGTTCAGACAGCTTTTACTTCGTCGACAACCATCTGGTGATGCATAACAAAGCCGATTATGCTTACAACGGAGGCATCAACAACTAGTCACAATTACTTTTTTTTACTCAAATTGGCACCATGCATCGTTTTCGTGATTTAAATTTCTTATAAGACACTGTTTGACACAAGAAAATGATTGTTTAAATTTGTGAGTAGGTCCAAGTGTGAAATGTCATTGTACATGAAAGGTTAGGAAGTAATGAGAGAAGATATGGTGTATTGAAACATACTACCTTATTAAAACCTACAGTAAACGCAATAAAGCACAATCAAAAGGAAAATAAAGGAGCTTGGGGTAGGTACAAACAAGGTCTGCCTGTGTGGTTCAGACAGAAAGAATACTTGAATTAATGATTGTGAGTACCTTTTGTAGTCTCTTCACAGAATTGTAAACAAATGGAGTACTAACAGAATCTTAATATGGGTGTTTAAGCATAACTCTTTGAGATTACAGTCATAGACTGTATTTGAATCAACTAGCTAATGCCACATTGGCGAGTTGTGTTCCATAGTTTGTGTGACTAATAAAATACATACCAAGAAAAGTCTGTGCTTCTCAATCATTGTCTATATTCGGACATGCTATTTTGAGATCCAATAAAGGGCTGTACCAACCATGGAATATAATCTGATTAACAAAATCAATGAAATTCGAAACACCATTTTAAAACTTGTTGAGCGCAACGAGGTATGGAAGAAGAAGACATGCTGCGCCGACCCCAAATAAATTGGGATAAGGACAGGAGAATGATAATGATGAGGTGTGTTCAGAGTATGTAGCTTGACAAAGAGACAACATCATACAATTCGCAATTATAGGTGCATTACCACCGATGCGCACACTTTTACTGGTTTAACTGTACATCCCTCGCCCCGTCCAACATGCTTTAGTACTCCATTTGCGTACTAATCTGTGTGTAGAAACAGCATGACTTTTTCGATCCATCACACTAAATTAGATAATATTTGTGATCTTATTGATTGTGATTTTTACACATAATTATTAAAATAATTGACATAAATGTGTACTGAACTTAAATTAAGGGAGAGTTTCGTTTAGATGTTGCAAAAGGTTGCACTTGCTTGCACCTCTTTCTGTTTTAAAATATAAATCGATTGAAGCCTTTGAAACTTTATAGAATGTTCATTTTGTGGGAATCTATTTTTGGTGGTCTTTACTACAGTCCTTTCAAAGTTATCGTACGCATGACGACTAATCTCTGACTGTACGGGAAGCTCATACAAAGCGAGGTCAGGTTATACTGGATATGTATATAACTGTGACTCACGGTGACCTTTAATCTCTTTGCAATAAGGTTTCTGTCACTTACAAGTCTGTCAAGATGACAGAGATCTTTATTTGCGTATCAATATGTTTGATGTTAGATTGCAGCTAGCAGAGATAAAATAATTGTGACAGGTCTCTTTGGGGGCCGTCCTTTAATCACGTGAGGTTTTTAGGCGACCTTTATAGCCCCCCCCCCCTTGATGATTCGTCGTGAGATTTCAGGTTACCCCTCCCTCCCCCTCCCAGCATAACGTGTATTTTTAATTGAAAACATCAGATCGTTCTAGAATCTGTTTTAACAAAAAATAAATTTAAAAAAAACCGATTATTTAAATAAAAAATCGCTGGCTCGGGTTATTCGGCAAAAAATTGCTCGGGTTTTAATAAATTTTTGGTATATAACGTATTTTACACGTCACACATTTTTTTTTTCTTAGTCCCATGAAAAAATACACGTGATTGCCACATTATACCCATCTTGATTAATCGTGATTTTTCCCCCTCCCCCCTACTCAAACCTCACATGATTAGAGGATGACCCCTTAACTATTTGTTTTTTTTTTTTTGGCCACCTGTTTGGAAGGGACTTTGGTGTGATTTTGTGAAAATACGGAAAACAGGGCAAGAAATAAATAATTGAATGTAATTTTCTAAAGTATTATTATAATTTTGTGCATTTTATTGAAATAAAATTGATCTCGATATTAACGAAGTTATCTCAGCAATGACATTCCAAATTTAATTTATAAGGAATATTTTTAAGTTTTTTTTTTGTTAATTAATTATTTAGATATTTTTTTATGAACTTCTTATTATTACAAATTTGTTTAGTTCAGTTATATGGTTTAGTATAGATTTAATTTGTTAAATTGGACTTACTATGTATGAATAAAGTATAGGTAATTAATTAATCAAAGATCTGCTCTTTAAGTTGGCAATACTTTACAAGGTATCACCCAATATCTCATAAATTACACGTATTTGAAGGAAATAAATATCGACTTAAAGGCGAAGCATGTAGGCCTATTATTGCCTAACATGTTTTCTGAAAGCTATTCACTATTGAAATAAAAAATCACAACGGCACATTTTCAGTGTTGTCGCAATGATTGTTTAAGTATCAAATGATGGGAAAAGTGTTTCACTTTATTGTTGTCTATATTTTGTGCTTTTGTCGTCTTATAATACTTTATAAGTGGTGCTTTCGATTTGAAATTGTTCTAGTCCTTTTGAAGTAAAAATATTTTACATGGAGCAACTGCCTATCTGACCTCCACAACCCAGTTCGTACTGGGTAATACGATACCCCTTGGTAAGACTGGTTGTCACACTTTCGGGCCACTAGCTACATGTAACGACTGTCAAAGATCTACAAATGACAGCCGGGACCTACGGCTTAACGTGCTTTCCGAGGCACGGAGGAAACTCGGTATGTAATGGGTGGTCACCCATCCACGGACCAACCCAGGAAAGCGCGGCTTAACCTGACGATCGACCCGAGGGGCTGTTATTATTTAGCCACGAGCTCCTCAATTATCACTCAGTTGTGATTGTCAAAAAAGTTAAAAGCTAAATTATTTTGTTGATAAGTTGAAACAGTAATTATTTAATAATGCTTTATTTTAATTCATTTTCTTACCTACATAGAATAGAATATACTTTATTGTACACCAAAATTGAAACAGAACAGTTTCATAATTGTAGTTTACGGCTATTTGAATGAAATGATAATACAGGGAGACGAAACTGGATGATAACATCATATTTTTTTTTAATATAAAAAGTGGTCATTTAGAAATCAGCACATTCACGCAAGTCGTCATGAGAACATCGCAATCTCTAAGTATTATCTAACCGGAAATAAAAATCCAAAGTATGCATAAATGAGGCCTTTGCCCAGCAGTGGACACTCAAAAGGCTAACAAAAAAAAAAGCATATTATTTTTATTGTAATGCAGTAAAGAGGTAGTTGAATCTAGATTTCAACATCTTCATAATAGGTACATTAATAGAAATGAGGATAAGAAATATAACATTTAATTTAAAAAGTAAAATAAACTAAAGTGTATTCAATCTACATCCTTCATTGTAAACTGACCGTTTATCGGTATTTAAAAATGGCGGCAATGATATAAAAAAGTAAAAAATAACATATTTTAATGTTCAGCTTTAAAATATTTTAGATTTAAAAAATGAAATCCCAAAATTCCCATTTCATGCCGTCCATGTTTTATTTAAAAAAGTGACCTTTTTTAATGTAAACTTTAATAATACGAACTTGATGTGTTCAGTATATGAATTTTCGTTTTAAGTCATTTAATTCTTGTAACTATGTATTTCTAGTTTAGTTGTAAAGCTGTATCTACACTGTGTGACGCTTGTAAATTAGAGTGTGTCTATAAAAACCGACGACGTAGTATTCATGTAATCCAAATTATTTAATAAATACTGTCATATTATATTCTTAATTTATTATATAATTTGACGTCCAACTAAAAGAGGCTAAAGTGCTTAAAGCCGATTTTTCAATAGTAAGATGAAATCTTTGTATTTTTAGTTTAGGAAAACTCAATATGCTATCCACTGCCCCGAGTTTAGATGCTGAATTGAGTGTACGCAGCCTAGGCGACTAATTAATAAATAATAATCGGAATAGGTTGAGTATATTTGCCTAAACTTCAAGGTTAAAACATGTGGATAATACCACACTCGAATTTAACAGCTTTATTTCGAAACTTAAACATCATTCCAGGATTTTATACGAAGTTATTATCCACATGTTACTTAAATACTTCCTTAATGTTTTTGCAAATAAATGAATTTGAATTTAAAGTTAGGCAAATATGCTCTACCTATTCCGATCTCTGATAATAATACATTTATTAAAAAAAAACAACTGTTTCCTACAATAACTAAACGTCAAAATGTACCTACTGAACAGCTGTCTTTTTTAATAACCGACGAAAAATTTCTGTATGGGGGGTTCATAATGATGTACTAAACACGTGGTATCCTGCTTAGCGTCGCTGTCCCTTCCACCTTGTATTTTTTCTTCAGAAGACCGTTACTGACGATTGAGAAATTAGACAATGGTAGATTAAAAAAACACGTTTAGGAAGTCTCTCAATGGACGCCGACTCATTAAAAATAATAATATTTATTTAATTATTTTTTTAAACCATATAATATATTGAATACAGTTGTATAAATTGATAAGCAACCCTGACGCCACTCACATTTGATCAGTAATGGTGCGGTTAAACCGACTGCGGACTGGCTGATGATTTGTGACACATATTTCTGTACATTATCTGTCGAAAGTCCGGTCCGGTGTCCAAACCGCTCGTTTCGACTTTTACCTAGTGAATGGAGTGTGTTTTTTTAAAGTGTTGTGGACTGATTTCTGTTTGAAATGCTTATTAAAATATTACAAAAAAAATTGGTACGGATAAATTGCAGACGCGGCTCCGAACCTCGGACACAGACATACACTTTACTAAAGTATACGGGGTGGAAGGGACACCGACTCGAAAACGGACACCACAAAAAAAACAGCTGCTCCATACATTTTGACCGTGTGGGTATTGCACTTTTGTAGGAAACAGCAGATTTTTTTTAATAACCGACGAATAATTTCTATGTGGGGGTGTTCAGAATGATGTACTAAGTATGTGGTCACACTGAGTGTGGTGTCCGCAATTTGCCTGGACCAGTACGACAGATCTTTTACTGACACGGTGCTTGAGGTAGCTGTGCCGCCAGGGAGGGCCGCGTTCAAGTGTAGCGAGTGCTCAGTCATTCACAAACCCCTCCCGGCCAGCTGCCTCAGGCACCTTCCCAGCTAAACGGCAGGCTTGATACTACAGGATGTTGGTTAACAAACCTGTTTGTGATATATCTCACACAAGTGTAGAATCGAAGTATTTTAGTAACTCGATACATGCTGCGTGGTTTTAGTAATATCTTCAAGACCAATCACTAAATGCATTTGTCATAAAATATTTAAAGAAACGTTCTGCTTCTGTCAATCGTTTCAAGGTGACGGGTTTTGACGGTTTTTTTTCTGGGAATTGCATCTCGCAGGTCAACCATAGAGTATAGTAATATAGATTGGTCAACCTAGAAGGTTGTTGTCTGCTTAACCGCACTATCTTGTGGGTGCCTTGAGTGTAAGGCCTCCAGCTAGGGCAGGCTAAGGGCATCCCTCTGTGGTGTACGAGCCTCGGCTTAGGGCGTGCTAGGGGAGGACAGCAAAGGGACAGACCTGGATTTGAACGGATGATGACATGACGGGTACAGAACGATGATTTAAATACTTGTAGCTTAAAGATTTGTTTTTTTTTTTTTTTTGCGGGTTTTTTTTTAACAACCAAATTGGCGACGAACTCCCACTATGGCCCCTAAAAGAAACATCCAACCACTATACGTGTCATGCATTTACTGATTTGTGTTGCAAGTCTTGGTTATTCGAGTTTAAATGTTTCGTTTTGTTTAATGGCCCTTAAAACTTTGTGTTCTTTTTATTTACCAACAGCTTATAATAGTACTGGTTATGAGTTGTTTGTTGGAGTTAAGTATCTGTGTGTTTATTAATATTATTGAATGTACTTGTATAAGAGTGGGCACAGACGGTACATTTAAAATTTCAACAAAACTTTTATTGGATACCTTTATTCTGATAAGTACTAGAAAATAAAACTTTATCTTACTTTACGATAACGCTCGGGCCATGTAATAAAATAAATATTATTTAATTAAAAATTAAGATCAAACTTGTACAAAAAGGTGCTTTAATTGTTTAGAAAGTGTGTTATTTTTAAATTGTTAAGTACAGACGCCAGCACATCAAGCTACCCGAAACTGTCCAATTTTCCCCATCCAACCTTGAACCTAATTCTTTAACGATAAAGTGGGAAACCTATTAAAGAAATTGACAATAGACAGATTATTGTAGCTTGATGTGCTTGCGTCTCTACCTATTATATTTGCTTTTACATGTATTGACCGTTTGTGCTCACACTTCGAACTCACTGTCACGGATCACATAAGTACACTAGTTTTGTCGATGAAAATAAAGTTGATAAAACGATATTGCAATTGTTTCTTTCGAAATTTTATGCCCTATTTCACAAGCGATATCAGATGTAATGCCTAAATATTATTAGACTGTTGGATTTATGTAAAACTCAGGTCTGCACCATCATCTGCGTAGCCTTTTCTCAACTATGTTGGGGTCGCCAGTCTTAACCAGATGCAGCAGAATTACCAGTATTTTACGTGGAGCGATTGCCTATCTGACCACAACCCAGTTAGTACCTACTGCGGTACCCCTAGGTAAGATTGGTTGTCAGACTTTCGGGCCACTGACTACCTGTTACTACTATCAAAGATCTAATATTGACTTTTATTATGAAATAAACATTTATTTTTACGAATTTTTTCAATAAACTTTGATGTATTTAACATTGACAATGAAATCAAGCTGAAGCGCCTGCCTGCGCCTTGGATGAATAGGGGAGTTAAGATGGCAATGCGACGAAGGGATCGCGCGTTTCGCAAGTATAAAAAGGATCGGTCCGAGGATAACTGGACCCTCTTCAAAGCTGCTCGCAATCGTTGTAATCAGATGATACGCAACGCTAAACGCCGCCATATTCTCGATAATATCACTTCTGCTTCTCCTGCTGATATTTGGAAATTCCTTGGGACTCTAGGTATCGGCAGATCGCGGCATTCAGACCTTCCTAAGATATTTGGTTTAGACGATCTAAATCGCCATTTCTCAACTGTTCCTACTCTTGATAGTCTAACCAAATGTCAAACCATTGACTATCTTGCTGGTCTGACGCGACCCAATATTTCTCCCTTTGTCTTCAACCCAGTCGACCCGGGAGAGATCAAGAAGATTGTCCTGTCCATTAAATCCAAAGCAGTGGGCTGTGATAACATCAGTCGTCACATGATTGTGACGGCTCTTGATCAGTTCCTTCCTGCAATCTCCCATATCATTAACTTCTCCCTTTACTCCGGTGTCTTCCCTTCACTCTGGCGAAAAGCCCATGTTCGGCCACTACCTAAGATTCCTAACCCCACTCTTCCCAGTCACTTTCGACCCATTTCCATCCTTCCCTTTTTATCTAAAGTACTTGAGGCCTGTGTACACAAACAATTCTCCCACTTCATTCATCACAACTCCCTTATCAGTCCATTGCAATCCGGGTTCAGGCCTGGGCACAGTACCGTTTCAGCTCTCCTCAAAGTGACTGATGATATAAGGCGGGGAATGGAAGACACTAAAGTTTCCGTTTTAGTATTAATAGATTTTTCCAATGCCTTCAATACCGTCAATCACGAAGTCTTTTTATCAATCCTCTCCTATCTCATGGTCTCTCCCGAGGTTTTGGAATGGTTTTCATCTTATCTTCAGGGGCGACAGCAGTCAGTTCTTGCTGGAGAATCTTCTTCCAGCTGGTGTGATCTTGTAACTGGCGTCCCTCAAGGCGGTATTTTATCCCCACTTTTATTCTCTATATTTATAGACCTCATAACTACTGAGCTTCAGTGTTCGTATCATCTTTACGCTGATGACTTACAGCTCTATTGTCAGGCAAGTGTTGACAACTTAGCCGATGCGATTAAGGATTTAAACTGGGATTTAGGAGTAGTTAAAAACTGATCTGATCGCTTCGGGGTGGCGGTAAACCCAACCAAGTGTCAGGCTGTTATTGTTGGAAGCCCCCATAGCGTAAGAAGGCCGAATGGTTTAACTGTACCACCGGTCACCTTTGACGGCACAGTCATTCCATTTAGCCCCATCGTCAAGGATCTGGGCTTGCATGTTGACACTTGCCTTGACTGGCGTAAGCAGGTCGCGACTGTGAGCAAAAAAGTCACCGGAACGCTGCGGTCGCTTTATCGATTGAAAAATATTCTCCCATCGCACATAAAGGCAATGCTTGTTCAGTCCCTTATCTTCCCCATGATTGACTATGGTGATGTGTGTTACTATGACCTGAATGCAGATCTCCTCAATAAACTTGACCGACTTCTCAATAACTGCATTCGATTCGTATTTAATCTTCGTAAGTATGACCATGTATCCGCACAGAGGTCACTTTTAAAATGGTTGCCCATCCGACAGCGCAGAGCGCTGAGGGCATTGACTACTCTCTTTTCTCTACTTAACAAGCCCACTTCTCCTTCCTATCTGACTTCTCATTTCCAATATTTATGCGCTGCGCACAGCAAAAATCTTCGTTCCTCCAATAACCGTCTTTTGCGATGTCCTTCTCACCGCTCTGGTTTTCTTAAATCTTCTTTCTTAGTTCAGGCGGTCTTCCTCTGGAATGCGCTCCCTCTGAATATCAGGATGGCCACCAGTCGGTTCACATTTAAAGTAAAAGCTCGCGAACATTTACTGAAGAAGCTGGCAGACTCGTCACAAAATTAAATTGTTGTTAGTTTTCCTCTCTCTTTAATTTGTTTAATGTTGTTGGTACCTATGTAGGTATGTATTTATTGTTATATTTTATTTATAAATGTTTTGACATTTTCTTTTATGCTGCACCTACTATGTTTTCTCTCTGCATCACCCTAAGGTAGACTGGTAGAAAATGCCCAAGGCATTAAGTCCGCCTTTGTACAGTGTTATTTATACTTGTGCATAAAGTTTTAATAAATAAATAAATTGACATTGACGAATCTATCATTTTTTTTAAATAAACTTTTAAGTAGTAAACTTTGACGTATCTAATCAAATAAGAAATGAAATAAACAACTAGTCTTCTCTTCTAATATCCAGCAAGTCTTTTAATAATAAAACAGTTCTTTTATAACAAAACAACAAGAAGTCAAAAACTAAAATGAAACTCATTAACTAAGCTGAATACCTAAGACGTTTTTATGCTCGAATGTAATCTCGTTAAACTCGCGAGATCTCGCCCATTTTTCGGGCGAGATCAATCTCGCTAAAAAAGGCAGAGATCTCGCGAAAACGAGATCTCGCGAGAACGAGATTGCATTCCCTACTTATGAAGTCACCAGGATGGTTTTTAGCTATAAGCTGAACCCGGTATGTTTGTTTTCGAAGTCCAGAAATTATTGGGGCAGGACGTAAAGTATGTCAGGTCTGCTTGTATCTTTATAAAAACCTAGGTATATAACATAAGCTTTACAGAATATAACACATGATATGAGCAAATAAAACAACGTATCTACATTTTAATCAATTTATTGAATAAAGAGTAATAAAACACAATTTCTATCATCACCATGTTCCTGCCCTTGTCCCATTCTACTTCGGGTCGGCGCAACATGGTAGTATTAAAATATAATGTCTAATAATGAAAAAACAATAATTCAAACAAAGATAAATGTAGTTACATAAAACATTACAAGGTTGATTAATGGTGAATATATGACTAAGTATAGAGTAATTAATTAATACAATATTTATATGAGATTGTCGAGCTACAGTAAGGGATTAATTCCCTTGTTCGCTTTACGGCAGAAATTGTACAGACGTGTTGTCGTATATCCCAATACCAAAATTACCGGTTGCTTCTACCACTATTGGAAAGCGCTCTAAAAAAAGCCAAAATTAGGCCTGAAGAAAGTCGATAGTGGAGACCGTATTACACAAATGTACCAATTTTGATCACTGAAAGTATCTTAGCTCTTCAAGAATCAGTGAATGATCCTGAAGATTATTCAGCATTCAGGGACTATTTCTCAAAGCAATGGATGGGATTAATAATGACTAGGTACCTACTGATACATTTAGTTACTGCAAAGAAGTATTCAGAACGAATAACCCAGTTGAAGGGTTGCATGGCCGCCTTAAAAACAGAGTTCCTTTTAAGACGGTGTTGCATCGGTCCATACAATTACTTGAAAAGGAAGCCAAATATCAAGATAAAAATAAAATAAAAAAACAGCGTAGTTTAAAGTTAAAGGAGAAAGATATAAAAATTGACATGATTATTAATAGTGCACTGCGAAACGAAATTTCAGTTCTGCAATGTGTAGAAGATAAACAGGTATGTATCGTAAGATAAATAGCATTTTTGACACTGTTTAATGTTTTATTAATAAGTACACTAAACTCGATATAGATATATCGAGTTCACTGTACTTCTGTTGTAAAGCGAATCTGTCCAAATGCGAACAAGGGGATTCATTCCTTTCCCAAGTCAGGCGAGTCGGCGAACGGCATAGCCGTCGAGTGTTTAAAAGGTCACGCGGCTATTCGCGCCAGTTTGAACAACTCCTTACAAATTAGTTGACACAATTAGTAAAGGCGAGGAAATTTCGACATGCATAGCGGGATTCGCCTTTGTCTGACCAAAACTTAAAATATTAAATTACGTACAATAAAAAAACGATTCTGGTGCTGTTTATTTTTTGCAGCCATGAAATGTAAAGATGTAGCAATACAAATCTTAAATGCTTTTATGGTTTGGCTAAGTTTTGAGGGTGGAGCGTGGATGTGAGGCGGCGTAGCAATAAGATTAATTGAAATCTCGAATGTATAAACGTAGCAAATTTTAATTTGGTGGTCTCCCACTGGGTTTTTATGTTGTTACAAGTACTTATGGTATTTTGAAACCCATATCTGCAGTCACCAAATGGATAGTTTCAATCAATATTTGACGATAAAATGGCTATAATAATACTTAATTGAAAATACTGCCTTTAGAAAAAAAAAAAAAATTTAGTAAAAAATAGTAGTCTGTCTTTTGAAAAATTCTAGAACGGAAATAACTTGTGACAGTCTGAATATGGATGTATTACAATGATAATGTAAGACTGCCTACCCCAAAGCGATTGGCTAGATGATACATGGAAAATATTATTTACGCCAACATTTCGGATTCACCTTCATCTTCACTGTCTTCGATAAATATCATTTAGACATTCAAATACAATTCTTTAAAATTCCTTTATACTTACGCCGGGTTTTCCCGTATTTGTGCCATTCAGCATTCTTCATGGTCTACTACGCCAATTTTTGTCACCATCTTCTTGTTCTGAACCGCCTGTGACATTTGATTAAGAATCACTTATTTGCATAAAATACAGGTGTTACCAGATATAAAAGTTGGTAATATGTGCACAAACCATATTTTGCCTGTTTAGTGCATGCAAATTTGAATAGAGTATTAAACTTACTAAAACCTTATGGATGTAGATTACATGCTAACTTAAATCTCTAAAATATTTTAAATTGAACTTTATAATATTAATTGTCAATGGCAATCATGTTGTAAATATGAATTCTGCCAAAGACTTGCCAGTGGTAAACCCTAACTGGCAACACTTGATAGTGTTTCCATAGTTCAAAACTGGAAACACTGCAAGTATACAATAGTATGAATACAAAAACATAGCCCTTATTTTATCTTCCTTTTGATTAAAATAATTATGACATGGGCTTTCATTGTGATTGAAGTGCCTGTCTCCTTTAACTCTTATTTACTTTTATATGTCAAAGTTTGACAAAGCAAAATTGGCAGTCTTTACAACGACTCCAATAATATACTATTATCAGTGATAAGTAATCCAGCGTTTACAAGTTTGACAATTCTGGTAAAAGACTCGTCAATAAAACTATAATTATTACATACATTTTTGACGAGTTTTGTATGTCGAAACTAGTAGACATAAAATGTAGAATACATGTTTTACGCCTTGGTGTTACCATTCGTACATAAGATAGGAACCATAGCCATTAACTCTCTTAATCCTTTTAAGAAGGTCTATTATTACAATCTAATTATAAACATTTTCTAGAATAATCAATAAGTTTTGTCTCTCCCAGGGAACCATTCTAGGACTCTGTCATTTATCAAATAAGACAAATAGACATAATAACATGTTGAAGGGGCTTTCGACATTCAAGTTATTTTACCTGTGATTTTGCATCACACTGACCTTTATTTTCATTAAAATAAGGTAGCTGTTTGGTTAATTTCAGAAATAAAATAACTGTGTTACCATGTTAAAACCTTATTCATGCTTTAAACATGCTATGTAGACTTCCATGTTTCTCATCATTAGCAATACAATTTTAAAATAAAAAATGCCATTTGACAATTATCTTTACAATCGTGCTCCCATATTAATCGGTATCATTATCACAATGCCGACTTCAATTTAACAATAGGTAATTTTTAATAAAATATTAATTGAAATCATTTTTTAAAATTAAGATTATTTTCAAATTTTACTTCTCTAAATCTTAGCATGCACCGAAATTATAACACAATGTAGACAATTTCTTACCAGGAAAAGACAGAGGGGTTGAGAATTGTGATATTCGATGCGATTTTTGCAAGTAAACAAAGCCATCCGTTTGATAAGAATCATTGTCATTAACGAACATTAAATTCGGACACTTCACTTTTATCGGCCAATACTTTAGTAAGATAACAGTGTTCCAAGAAGAATGAATGTAAGCAGGTCTTGTTTATTATTACAGCGTGCTCGTTCTACTGTATTTTTGGTATGGCAACATTAAAAGCCTCTAGGAGTGGCAACACCTAAAAACTGTTGGTTCAGCGCACTTTGGGTATTGTCCCTTCATTGCCATTTTACCTCTGATTTTGCAATACAGAGACCTTTTAACTTGTTGTAATAAAATTTATATCAGAAGTCAAAGGACTGTAGTGTCTGGACAGGCTCCATCGCAGAATGTGCACTGGACACAAAATGTGCACTTTGCCATTGGTGCACTTCTCAAAATCATATAATAGAAATATTTGATTCAGTTTTGCAATTTTTGTATTCTATATTTTATTCAATATGTATATAGAATAAAAAATCATGTTCCAAAATATAATAAGTTAAAATCTCTTACTCTATTTTATCAAAAATAGTGTATATAGATTTTAGAAAAAAGGTGTCTCGCAAGATTGTGAGTATGAAAGAAGAAAACATGCTGCGCTGACCCCAAATAATTTGGGATAAGGGCAAGAGATGACGATGATTGAGAGTATATAGATTTTAAGAACCGACATCAACAATAAACAAAAATGAAAACACGACAATTACTATCATTTTGACTGAAAATAGAATAATTGCATAATTTTTCTTCTGCACAAGATTGACGAGCCCCTGATACTGTCTTATTTCTGATTAAAAGTACAAGATTTATGAAAAACCTAACGATTTTTATTTAAAAACAACATTTTGAGATACATGTGCTGATTTTACGAAGTGCCCGATAAGAGAAGTGCACCAATTGAGAAGTGTGCGTTTTTTGTCCAGTGCACATTTTGCGTAGTGCACATTCTGCGACGGAGTCCGCTTGACTAAGATGGTGCCCTCGATAGCTACGCGGTGCGTGCCATGAGCGCATAAACACTCACCTGCTAACGGGTGCTTACACTTCTCCTGTACTGCGCAGCTACCTTACGCATCTTCTCAGTTAAATACAGTTAAGCTAGAATGCATAATTACTGCTTCGAAAGCAGTGGGAACATGTGGCAGAATAATACATCAATCAAGAGTTGCCTTAACATATTATTTTTTGCCTTCATTTACTAGACTCACTGTCCGTATTGGGAAAAATCTACATGTTCTTGTACTCATAGTGCAACCAAACATTTTGCTAGGGTGGATGGCTGACTTTGTAAAGTTTTTATGGAAACCGTGTACATAAAATGAATCCTACCGGTACATTTCTGCACTTTCACAAATATACGAAATAGGGAGCAACTGTTCGACATAATTCTCAACCACTCTCTCATTTACAAACAAAACCTGGTGTAGGTATGCTGCCAAAAAATCATTCTTATCTTAATTATGATTCCTACCTCTCCCGCGATGATTTTTGCCGAAACCTCTCTTTTCTTCAGCAACCTTCTTAATAAAAAACTTGTAAGTCATCGCGCCGTTGTTGAAGAAAGTGTTAGCGTGCCACACTGGCAACATCGCGCACTCTCCCGCTTTAAAAACGTCTTCTATCTTGTCGATGGACGAGCAACAATTGTCCGTGTACATATATTTCCTGCGGCTTTCGCTTTTATTGAACACATGTATTTCGTACAGCCATTTCATAGCGCTGAATTTTGTGCCGATAAGCTGAACGGCCATGTAGACTTTGCCGTCTGGCTCAGATACTTTGACATGGAGAAGGAAGTTGTAGACGCCGATACAGACGAGGTGGACTTGTTGACTGTTGTTGCGGACGTTCGTCAGTTGCATCTCTGTGTCGACGTTGGTTTCACGTCCATTTGGATGCATGCTGTCGAAATGGCTGGATATTTGGCTCAGTTTACCTGTTTTGGGAAAGAAATATGTATCAATGAAGCGGTCAAGGGTGTTAAGGTTTTGAGATGTGTTCTATGAAATTTTCTCAATAAGGCCTAAAGGTTAAAAGGAACGAGACACTTCCTTGTAGAGACGTACTAAATTGGACATAAACCAATTATTCTTACCTCTCCAACGACAGGTACCGAACACTGCAGCGAGGGGACACTCTTGTTCCTTAAAAGGACACTCTTTGACATGATTCTCCATATCTATTACCTTGATGAACAGCTTGCAGCCTTCATTCGAGTGAGGGCATGGCGCTTTCGACTGAAATGTAAAAAAAAGTTTTTTTTTTAGGATTGATGTTTTTTTTATCTGTTGTCCTAATGCTGGGAAGAGTCCCCCCCATATTCATCCAGGCCTCTTTATATTTAGCCTTTATATTCGCCAGCGTTTGCTAGTCCTGGCCTCGGCTTCGATCCGGCTTTGACCGTCTTCAGGCAATTAATTAAAAAAAAGTATGTGTTTTTTTCTGATTGACGTCATTATGTTCAAGTTTCACGATTACATTACGTGAATCATGCAATAACAGCAACATCTACATAGCGTAAAATATAAAAACAAATATCGCCATCTCGTGGTTCTGCTGGGTCTTTACCGTTAAATCATGACATTTCACTGGGATTTCCCGAACGATTACAATCGAAATGTTGCCAGGTACTTAAAGAAACGGATATTTTTTTCAAACATTTAAATGATAGTAATGTCATACCTGAGCAACATGATTTTCAATATCATAATTCCTCAAGTTGGTTAGGCTTTTCTTGCAGATGCCGCATGTACGACCCCTAGTCTTGCAGTCATTGCAGGAGCTGTGCCCATTTTCGCACTGGAAAATTCTCATGCCATATCTTGAGTAGCAGGTTGGGCAGTCTAACACATCACGGTTCCTAGGCGAGTTGCGATTTCTGCGGGTTAAAAACATAGTTTTAAAAATCTTAGGCATCATGCAGGACAGGGCCAGTTGTAATGCACGAAATAGCATAACATTCCGCTTTTTGTATAATATTTAGAAGCCTTAAAGTGGAAGCGCCAGGGTAGCCCGCGAACTTCAAATTTTCTTACGTTTTTTGCAATTTGCCGGTCATTGTCAGGCTGTACATTGAACAAAATATGATTCGCGGATGTAATAGGTATTTAGTTACAGAATTAAAATCATCAATACAATCTTCAAAGTTCATACAACCCCATTGAATAACTATTTCATGAAAAAGTCATTCAGTGGTGTTGTATGAACTTTCGCGAATCATATTTTGTTCAATGTACAGGCTGACAATGACCGGCAAATTGCAATGAACGTAACAAAATTTGAATTTCGCGGGCTACCCTGGCGCTTGCACCTTAAGGCTATATGGCACACGTAAAATCGGTAAAATTCAAATAAATCATGAAAAAAAAACAATAGTTGGTTAATTTTCGGGTTGATTTTCATTACGGAAAACGGGCGTAGGTGTCCTAAGACGTACCTGCTAACTGAGCGCGCTCTTGGCGAGGGCCCGCGTGGTACAGCAGGGGCAGATGGTGCTGGGCGGTGCGCGGGCATATTGTAGCTGTTAAACAACAAACATTGACATAAGAAAACTGTGCTTTATTTAGATCTAGACGAGTAGATCGTTTCGAAGTTAAGATACTGGCCAATCAATCAGCAAGGTTGATGCTTCAGAGGGCTTAGACAATGTGGATGGCATCTGTGAAATTAATGGCGGTATTTTCAAGTATCTTCGTTGGTTGAAAATTCTTTGGACATGTAATTTTTTTTTTTATATTTTAATGGGCGACCAATATAATAGACCAATGATTCTGATTGGGACTTAGCTATGGTCTCGCCATCTACAATGAGCTTTGACAGGCGTGTCCTATTGGAAATAGATTTCAAAGCGTCTCGTGTTTTTAAAAGATCTTCACACGCTGTTGCATGCCGTTCTGCGCGGGATTCGCCTCAGTTTGACCGGTCCTTTAACTTTCTAACCTAACCTGTGGCTCTTATTTTGCCAATGAGATTTAAATTTATATCTTATGCAAATTGCATTTCAGGCCATATGTCAATCAAAATGTGATTTGCGACAGGAGTATATTCACGGAAAACATAATAGAAGTAGTATATATAGTACATAATACAAATTACCTTGCAGTCTGCCCATAGTTATTGACGAACACGAAGTCGTGATTTTGAGGCGTCGATGGCCGGAAAGGGTTATTGTTATTGTACATGTATTGACCATTAGGGCTCGAGGGGCCCTGGTTGAGGTTAGGGTAGACCGTAGGGTAGCTATTGTTGAAGAGAGGTTGGGGCCCGGGTGCCGGCGCTACGTTCTGCTGTAATTGGTTGCCTGAATAGTTGTAGGGCGCTCGGTCTCGTTCCAAACTGTAACAACGTACGAGTACGATAAAGTGAATTTTTTCACTTTCTTTTATGTACAATGGAGCTGGGAGTTGTAGCCAGCCAGATGAACCGACAACCTTTTAGGGCCGGACCGAAGCGGCGACGAGACGAGCGGAGATGTGTTGTAAACCACCAGAATTTAGCTTTAGTGGAAACGGTTGAGCAGAGAGGAGACGAGATGCCTCGGTAATTGTTTAGGCCAGTGGACAAGAGAAGAGACGCGAGCGGCGTGCGGTGAGCTGCGTGCCGCATTGCACATCTCATCCCCTCTCCGCTTTGCACATCTCCGCACAGCTTCGGTGGATACACCCAGCTTTAACGCATATCTTCTCTCCGCTTCGCACATCTGTGCTCGTCTCCGATTCGGTGGAGTCCGGGCCTAAATCATGGTCGGGAATCCGGAAGCAGGTATGGTGGCTCACTTAAGAGACACTCGTGTCTAGCAGTGGACTGGATGTGTAATTTTTTTTTGTACTTTGCTTGGCGACAGCTGAATAAGCCATATAAGAATAGCTGTTATTGCCATCATTTATTCAGTGCTGTAGCACTCATGAAAAGGAATAACTTTGTCTATGGGAGCAACCATGAAATCGCGAAAAAAATATCTGTTGCTCCATACATTTATGGTCACATAAATTATAAAACAACTGTTCTTTTAGAGTAAGTTATTTTAGAGTAATACAATTGAAGTTGCTTGTGACTGGCGAAATGTGGATGTACTATTAGGTACACCTCTGCAGAACCCCTCCGGAATTACAGGCCTGATGTTATGTTAAAGTTGCTGTTAAAAGCTGTAATAACAAAATAGGTAATATAGATAGGTTCTTAGTTCTTACCCGTTTGAAAATATGCCCGTACTAGTTTGTGTTGGTGAATGTATTTGGTTTATGTTTTGCACGGCTGCTTTGGCTGCCTCTGTCTGCAGTTTCCTCTGAGCGGCTGCCCTCGCAGCTGCTTCCTGTCTCCTCTGGGCGGCTTCTTTATTAGCCTCCTCTTGTTTCCTCTGAGCGGCTGCTTTCGCGGCCACTTCCTCGAGTTTCTTCTCGTATTGCTTCCTTTGAGATTCGAGGAGACGCTTTACCTGGGCCTCCGTCATTTGCGGCCTAAACAAAAACAGATGATATATCATAATAAATGTGTGATGAATCATAAGGGATCGGATATTGGGATGCATATTTACCTAAACTACGGTTTTTTATGTTTATAGTTCCAAATACAAATGTTGTCTGCCTGTCTGTCGGTATATCTGTCATATTAGGGATCTTTACCGCAATAAAAAACGCCAGTAAAAAACGCCGACCCCAAATAAATTGGGATCAGGGCAGGAGAATGATGATGATGGCATAGCCAGTAAAAATGCCATTACAAGCCTACAAGGAATAAAAAGCAAGGCAGTTCAGCCGCGAGGCACGTCTTCTTCCCGCCACGTCATTGCGATAATTTTTAGGATTCCTTAGCCATTGACATTACGAAAACGTAAATAACTCAACGAAGGCATTGCAATAACTGTTAGTCTGTCACGCAATTACTCCGCCGGTAAAACCTAATAAGTAGTTGCAGCAATTTGATGACGTGACAGAAATACATAACAGTGTTGTGCGTCATCATCTGCGAAGCCTTTTCCCAACTACGTCGGGGTCGGCTTCCGGTCTAACCGAATGCAGCTGAATATCAGTATTTAACCCGTTAGTACTGGGTAATACGATACCCCTCGGTAAGGCTAGTTATGAGAGTTTGGGGCCACTGGCTGCCTGTAACAATGCGACTGTCAAAGATCTACAAATGTCAGCCGGGACCAACGGCATAACGTGCTTTGCAAGGCGCGGAGGAAACTCGGAGTGAAATGGAACCCATTAATGGCCTCGGCAAGTGCGGATTAACCTTGAAAATCGACCCGGGCGGCTGTTATTATTTTTCCACGAGTAGTGCAGCGTTGTGCATTGTAGGTACATATATTTATTCGTTAGTACTTTGATAAAATCAACCATGTAGAAACCGCGTTATAATTATATCGTAGGTACTCACAGCGATTTTATAACCACGAACTTTTACTATTTATGTACACACAATAAAATACCTACCATACGTATAAAATTAAATAATATACATACACTAGTACATATACTTAGATATTAGGTAGGTAGGTGGTATTTATTTATAGTGAGGTTTTTCCCATGATTAAATTATTCCGGATTTTGATAAAACCGAATCGTTTTGTCGGTTCTACATTAGTGGATGAGTAAGTAAATGGCTTCGTAACTCTAAAAAATTTTATATTTAAAACATTTTTGATTGACATAAGATTTTTAGAAACGACGCTTTTCGTTGTGTTATTGTCTTACAGTCCTATCACAAATAGCAAACCAATAGGACCCTTATTGTAACGAGAAAAATAATTATTTTTTTACGACAGACTTCTAAGTGGCAAGAGCAACCCTTTTTTTACTTATGGAAATCCTCAATCGAATGTCCTCCGCCGTGGGGCCGGCGGCCAGAGAGGAATGTCAGACTCCTAGGTACTGACTAAAACCACACCGTGTTCCCGCAGCAACCCACATCAACCTTATTGTAACGAAAAAAACAAAGGCCAAGTGCGAGTCCGATTCGCGCACAAATAGTTTCGTAGTACCAAACAATATATTAATTTAAAATAAACATTTAGGTACCTATGTCAATTACAGCAAAACTAAATTTGTTTTTCATAGAATACTACTGCATGCAGTTTCACGAAAAGTCCCATATTCCCAAAAAATATTAAGTATTCCTTGGTAAGACTGGTGTTCAGACTATTGGGCCACTGGCTACCTGTAACGACTGTCGAACTAATACAAATGACAGCCTGGCACCAACGGCTTCACGTGCTTTCCCAGGCACGGAGGAAACCTTTTGGTATAAGTATTTTACTCTTTGGATGAAACTCGGTATGTAATAGATGACCACCCATCTACGGACCGATCATGGCGTGCACTGCTTAACTTAATCGACCCGTGCGGCTGTTATCTATAAAATTATAAGTAATAATAAGTCACGAGCTCCTGAAAGTCAACAACTTGACCGGCATAACTATACATCGTTAGTTGATGATCAACATAGCACTGCCGCTCGCCGCTCGCGTCGCGTCGTAAGTTTAAGCGGCGCATTGGAGGAAAGACAGTAGGGGAAAATGAGCCCTACTTGGGCCTCAGTAAAGCTTATTTTTCTTTACATTTTTCCTGCACATGCGTTCTTTTTTTAAACTACAGAATATAATCTGATGTCTTTCGAAGCTAACTTCACTCGAGTTCTCGAATCAAGTTGTACTATAGGTAGATATACTATGTACACGATATCATGAAGTTGGCTTGGCTCATAATATTATACTAACTTCTGATAAGCTCAAGAATGTGTTCATTGATCGACAAAAGGAAATACGACGCGCGACTTGACTTCATTTGGGTCAAACATCTCGGACCGAGCGTTTGTATATACCAATTTGATGATATGGCCATGTAGGTACGTGGATACGGCACTCTAGAGAGTTAACCCAGACTAAAATTAATCGTCTGTGTGCGTCGATACATTTCAGCACATTAGTCCTATTATTTCCGGGGAATTCTCCGCACAAATGTGCAGTCCGGCCGCTCTTCACAAAAACGATGCAGTTTCCACGAGGACAATGCAAATACCTAACGATATTTATTGAGCGATGAAAATCGCGCTCGCCACCTCTATGTTTTCCCACGGAAGCGGGGACGAGCGAGGTAAGCGTAGCGGAAACCGTAATCGACTAATCACATTGGTTGAAATAATTTTGGCTGTTTGTGTATCCATGTGAGTTCAAATGTTTGTTTGTAAACGTACCCACCCACGTTACAAGGATTTATTCCAGAAATCCCCACCGGGGATCGTTATTTTTTTTTCCAGAAATCCCCACTAGTTATATAAACTCAGTCTAGTGGGGATTTTTGGGAAAATAAGTAACAATCCCCACCAGGTGCTGTTTCTAAATTATTAAACAAAAATTATTAAATTAGTATAATCAACTTTCATTATATATTGCTTGCATTGAAACGAAAATCATAAATATTTACAACTATTAATAAGATTCAAACCAAAGTTATTTAAACATAGGATATAGGATCACATAAATCGCGATTGTGAATTTATCTCTTTCTTTCCAAAAAAAGTGGCACTGTAATGCTGCCATGCATTAACTCTAGTTGAGCATCTAAGATGAACTGGTCTTTTTCTTTGCTTCTTTGTGATCGCGGGTTCCAACGGTGACTGTCGTTAGCACTTCTTTCATAAAACAAAGCGTGAAGTAACAACAACAAATATTTTGTCTAACTACCCTACACGCGACTGTTAAACTAGCAATAAAAAAATACCAGTAGAACTATGCATTAAAATCTATTCTCATTTTTAGTGGTGTATATTATATTATCTCTGGATGCATATTGCATTTATGATAAACCAGTTTCCGGTGACTGAAGTTTTTTTTTTAAAGTGTTTTTGTGAAATAACTAAAAAACTATAAGTGCAACAAATTTAAAAATGTGCGCACCAATTACAGATGCTGGGCAACTAATTAACTATAAGATTTAAATAACTATTTTCGACCTTATTTTGCTGCGGTAACGGACACTATTAAATTAATCATATTCAATTCATTTCATATCAGAATCATATTTGGTGTAAATATTGCCAGGTGAAAAAAATAAAGACCGTATTATTATCGGTTATACTTTATATTCAGTTTTTATTAATTTAATAAGTTTTTTTGGAAACATTTCAGTGATTTAAACATTATTTTATTAAAATACAATTATGTCACAGTTAAAAGACTGCAAATAAGCCCTTAGAATGGGAACTCAAAATGCCAATCTTTATCATTCATGAATGAATGTTTATGCCACGTAGCTAGTATACAAAATGATTGCCTGTTTTCTCTCTCGTAGTAGTTTATTACATTAAGTTACATAAGATGAAACTGCAAATTATTTCCTGGCATAAATGCTAGTTGGCTATTGACATGGGAATGAGTAGACAAATGAAATGTTTTTTTAATTATATGCAGAATCTGCGGTTTCCATGGTTTACAGAAAACAGTATCTAATCAAGTTGAAAATGTCTATCAAAGAGAAACCCATGTGGAACATTTAAAATCCATAGATATCTTTTATATGCCACTGTGTATTTTATTTTACATGCACATAAGACAATTTACTTTGCGTGAAAATTCAATAAATTATTGGACCCTTTTTTGGTGTAACCTCTCATTTTTAGATGTTATTTTCTTGTCCCAACTATTTTATCACCTTTGTCCATTTCTTAAAGCCCAAAATCTTTCATTATTTCTTTACAAAATCAGTGAAATGAATTGTAAGATTTTGTGAATCTGCTTATTTAACGAATCTCCATACAATACTGTCGAACCAGCATCTGACAGATGAATAAATTGTACTCAGCTAATATTATGAATAGTCAATTTGTGACCATTTTACGAATTGTAACGTGATTCATATTATTATCCTGTCAAAGTGGCCATTTTAGACCTGCTGGTGGGTTACCATGATCTGGTAGTGCAGGAATGTTTTAGTATTATTCCGATAGTGGGTAAGAGATGGCGCTAGACAGCTGCCTAGTGCTGTCACTTTCCCACTCTCGGAATAGTCCTAAAACATTCCTGCACTACCAGATCTTGGTAACCCCCCAGACCAACATAATTGTAGCGAGTCTGTTGTTTCCGGATATGGTATGATGTGGTATTTATATGCAAAACACGATCGAAAGGTATCTGGCTACTCTTTGAAATCGTTTACTTATTAATACTACGAACCCACTTTTGTGAATTAATTAGCATCTTAACTTATTCCGTGGGTATCTGTATTTTGTACCTTTATGTTTTTTAAATAACTGCCACAACAAAAAGCGGATGTAACATGGGTTTGCTGAATAGCAGAAAAAAAAATTGGTAGGTGTAAACAAATTAATACACACATGCATTCCAAATCTTTTGTTATGATGACATTTTGTAATCTGAAGTAAAAATATACATCGTAGGTACCTAAAGTAAATACCTAATTACCTGGTTAGGCTACTAACTCGATTATACCGAAATAAATAAACCAAAGGACTTACGAGTTTTCTTGATTTCTCCTTCTGCTGCCATCATCAGATTGTTCGTTCCCCATGTTAAAACTACACAAAAGATAAACAAGTGATAAATTCAACAACTCCGTCCTACGGTCACGGAGACCTTTATTATAAGATATTTCCACAGAGACTGAGTAAAACAAACTAACAAAGCGTTACACGCTTTATATGTAGCCCACTAGAACGAAGACAAGTCAATACTCGTTATCACCGACTGCACAAAGCAAAGTGCATTGCATAGAGTATAGTAATAGGTGCATTATGTGAGTCAAGAAGCATAGACACAACTTACAACTCCAAGCGCGAACACTTAACTTCAGGGATGTGAACGTATCGATAAAATAATAAGTTAAGATAATAATATCTTCAAAGTAATTGGGATTTGTGGGACGAGGAGAAAGTCCTGGGTGGGCAGGTCGGGCAAAAGTTCGCGAACGGACTCAGTGAGTTTCATGTGTTGGGAATCGAATCGAAATGTAAGTAACCGTAGTAGTTACACCGAGTGCGGAAAACGTGTAAAGAAGAGGGTAGATCGTTTTGTCCGCTCCTAAATAAGCACCCGAAATAATTTCAATTTATCTGTGATCATGGCGCTTTCAACTGTGGCGTAATATCGAAAATTCAATACAAATGATGGAATTTTGAGCCGTTTGGGGTCGAAACGCTCGGGTCATGGGGCCTGAGCGCGCATCTCCTTTTGCTGGTCTACACTTCGCGTGACTAGAAGGCTGGCTCTTTCTTTTGCCAGAGAATTAGCATTGAAATTCAACGTGGAAATGCTGTTAGTCTTCTGGGCACGTTCTCGGATGACAGCGATGCGGAGGAGTTCTTTGATATTTATATGTAGTTGTGGGTTTTGTACTTTTAGTCTTATTTTTATAATAATTTTAGTTCTATTTTTAGTTTGTATTATAATGTACCTACATAATAAATATTTTCCTATTGATTCTTTAACCAATGATAGAGTCCACGTAACACTAGTCATTTTCCCTCACTCGCCAGTTTAGTTAATTCAACAGTGGCGAAATAAGGAAAGTGTCGAGTTGACGCAACTGTCGAATTGAGTAAACTGACGAGTGAGTGAAAATTACCATGAAACAACATGAAAAAACATGGTCTATATACCGTTTTAACTGTTAATGATAGTGTGTAATGCAAGAGTAACATTTCAGTGAGAATAACGCGAAATTTTAATATTGAGGCAGAAAATATTTTAAAGTACAGACGCCAGCACATCCACCTCTAACAACAATACAAAACAACAATCAACAATTTCGGGTAGCTTCATGTGCTGGCGTCTGTACCAACATAACATTATTATTAATTTTTCACTCCTTATTAATTTTTACAAATAATCACCATATTAATTACTATCGATAGTAGTAGGACAATGAATCCTACTATTATCGAAAGTAATGAATATAATTTAGTCATGACCACAACACTGTTTTAGATTTCACCGGAATTCACCAACCATAAACAATCAAAGCGTCTTATCTCCGCGTTTCAGATATAATATTTTGTGCGGTATTTAACATAAAATGTTTCAGTGTGTGTTTTCATTTTGTAGTTCCTTCTTTACTGATTTTTTTCTTCTTTCCTTCTTTTTATTGAATTACCGAAGATAATTTGATAAAAAAAATTGAATTTTGTTTGAGCTCTCTAATTGTTTTTGCGTTTTTCTCTCTTTTCTTTAAATTTCACTCGTGCCATCTAGCGATAACAAATTGCATTGTATAAGTCAGTCACGATAATGTGACATTGTTTGACATTGAGTTGAGTTTATGTTTCGGTCCAGTGTTGCCAGATCTACGGACTAATTAGAAGATCTACTGATTACATAGTGACATTTTAGCATGTCTATCTGTTTTTTATAGAATGAAACAATTATATAGAAAACTGTAAAATCCGCCCCTAAGACGACTCGCTGACCGTGGTATTGGTCTAAAGGTCTTTAGTAGAGCAATATAGCAAAACCTTACTACATTTCTGGAATCTGTGGGTTTATACGGCGTCATTCACCGTTGTTACTGCCACCGGGGCCACCGATGCGCGATGGATGCAAAAAGTGTACGAAAGTAAATTGTTTTGTAACTAGATAAACCGATAGAACAATTGTGTGATATTTCATATTAAGTTTATGAACAATCACGATCGATAACTACGTGCACTTAAATCATGCAAGTGTGGTTTATTTTGAATCATTTGAATTGATGAGAAATTTCAAAATAATATGTTTACTAACCGGGTAGTATCTTTATACAACGTCATGCATTCTAAAATAAAAGAAGTTATAGTGATTCTGGGTGTTCTTGTAATAATAAGACATTTTTGTTATTAAGCCTCAAATTTTGTTATAATCTATTATATTACGTAAATAAGGAATTTACAAAATATACAGATTTTTTCCATATTCTAATAAAAATAAAATACGTTTATGCTGCTTCTTTAAGAATTTACCTGGTAACACTGTTTCCGTCTGAATTCAGAAAAGTGTTAAAGCCAGGGGGGGGACACTGCCTTACTTGACGTAGGCGTCCAATTTTTACCAAAGATACTAGCACCATCTTTTACGAAATCCGCGTAAATTTGAGAGATTTAGTACGTAAAAATTACATAGATGGTGCTTACGCCAATACGCCAGGGTGCTTAATACGCCTTGTTTATTATAATGAAAATTGAGTCAAAAATAATAAATAAATATTATAAAAAACAAGAATAAACATTTATAAAAATTGTATTGTATGATCTGATAAAAAAAAGATTTAATTTATTTATTTTAAAAGTATTTTGTAATTTCAATGTTTTTTTTAGGTTTTGCAACATTGTCATATGTCAAATTTACAAAATGGTCTCTACTTTCGGCGTGTGCGCGTGTTTGTAGATCTCTTCCATTTTGTGTAATTTATGTGCTTTTTCGGTTCTTTAAGCTGCAGAAAGTGCGGTTGAGTTGAGTGGTAGCCCTCCTCCCGTTTTCCTGGTCAGTTTTTTATCCGGAAACCTCATTAACTTTAGTGCTGTGTTTTGCGAAATAGACGCTTTCAGATCTTGTGTTTTACAGTTTACTGTTAAAATGCCAAGACGTTGTGGTTTAGGATGTACACCCACTAGTAAGTACATTACTTGCTTTAATACAAATTTACTTATATTTATAAAATTTCTAAAGAAATTTCGTCTTCGCCGAGGGAGGCCTAGAAAACGCTGGCGTGACAACTAGACCGTGAGGTTGGTCGGAGAAAACTGCACAAAGAGAAGAATGGAAGGCTATGGGAGAGGCCTTTGCCGAGCAGTGGGACAACAAAGTCTAAGAAAAAAAAAAAAGAAATTTCCTACCCTCATAGAACTATAAAGTACCTACTTAAATGTCCCTATGTTATGCTCGAATGTCATGTCAAAGTCTCATAGTTTTATGAATGAATAGGAATAGTACTAGTACCTTCATTCAGGATTACACAGGACATACAGTATCCCAGACGGCCTCTGCTACTTAGTCTCAATCAGAAGAACATTAACACTGATTTATGTCTCAGAGGCTTCTATAGAAACTGACGGGTTAAATTGTAAACAAGACGGGTTTTTATTAATTTATTTTATAAAGTTACCATAAACCAAATACAAAAAAAAAAACATATTAAACATAAAATTATGAAAGAAATAAATGTTTTCCTTTACTGTTGATAGATGAATATTCACTAAATAGTTTGTAATAATAAACATTTTTTTTACAGGAGGTGTACTTCATGTATTTCCAAATCCCGACAAGTTTCCTGAGCAGTTCAAAGCTTGGGTTCGAGTCGTTTGTGGCCAAGATGAATGTAATTTTAATTACAAAAATATGAGAATTTGTGACAGACACTTCACTGAAAAGGATCGGAATCGCTATAACCGCTTGAATGCACTAGCAGTTCCATCACTGTTTTTGCGTGGTATGTAAATTTTCATGTTGAATAGTATTAAAATAATGAAGTAGGCATTTTAAAATCTCTTATAATAATTTTTTGTTTTTCAGAAAAACCAAGAAATCCTTGTGACTTATCAAACTCCACATTAGAACAGACTTTTAATCAACCTGAAGTATCTGACAATTATCATCAGTCATCAACAGGTATGTTTGGTAATTTATGCTTTTTAAATTAGAGTATAATTATAAGTAAGCAATAAAAAAATATAAAACGAGAAAAAGCACCCGTGCATATGATATCAGCAATAATTTACGGAACAGAAAATATTATTTTCATATTATAATAAATCAATAGTATCATGATTAATACTTTAAGATTACCCTACTTATGTTTAACATAGGTGCCTAATGATTTATTAGGATTCCAAAATAAAATACAACTATAACAATGAGCAAGTACTAACTTAAGAGGAAGTAACTTAACTTTACCATAATGTGTTCCAGGTCAAATTGATGACCAAGCAATGGAGAAGAGTTCTTTGGATGTTCCTGAAGAATCAGACATCCAACAGTCTACATCTGGTAAGTTACAAACAAAACTCGCACTTTCATTTGCTATTATTCAATTACTATCTAAGAGTATGACTTCTGACATCTGCACCGGCCAGTGTGGTGGATTACAGCCAAATCCGTCTCACAGAGACCTGAATCCCAGCAAAACATTATTGGCTGATTATATTATGCATAAATAGTTACACAATGCAAATATAAATAATTAAACCTAATATAAACAAAATTGAAATCATCACAAAATCCAGTTTTTGGAAAAAGTAACCTTGAACTATGTAGTTGTAATATTTTATAAAAAATATAAAGGAGTCGAATAAAACAATAGTTTTTTTATAACCTCTTTTCACATATTATACCCTTTGCAGTATGAATTAACTGCTTGTCACAGGTTCAATTCTCATGTGCAACAAATGTTCATATGACCTACAGATAGTTGTTCCGGGTCTGACTGCTTGTCTATTTGTGATTAATGTTTATAAACGCATCCACAATACAGGAGACATTTCAAGTGGGGGAAAGCTTATGTAAAAAAAAAACCTAATTTTTACCTAATTTTTCAGGTGCATCTGTAGAAGTACCTCACAATCCACTGCTGGAGCATAATTATTACAAAGCGGTGGGGACAACTTCTAATGCAAGAAGTAAGTATTCATTATGTTATTTTGAATTCTGAAATAACTTTATAATGAACCAATCTTATCTAATCCTATTAGTAGGCATTTAAGAATTAAAGTTCATGGGATTGTTCTTACTTGCTTTTTTATTGCTAATAAATGATTAAATTTTGTAATTGAAATAACATGGTGAATGTTTCCAAAATATCACTTGTACATTAGTTGAAACAATGATGATTGATACTATTATTGTATCTTACAGGTTGGAATAAGAATAAGCTTTCTTCAATGAATTTGAAGAAATGTATTATCTACCAAAAAAATATAAAAAATTTAAGAAGACAGATGTGTCGTCTTAGGAAACAGGGAAAAGATTTAAAGTCGCGACTGGAATATGCCGAAAAGCAATTCAAGAAATCGCATTTCTTAAAAGTTGTCAAGGATATGACACCTGCTGCAAAAATTTTCACCAACATGCAGTATTTCCAAGCAGGGAAAAAACCAACTGGACGGCGTTTTTCCATTGAAGAGAAGGTTCTTTCCCTTTCTTTGTATAAAAGGAGTCCGAAATGTTACGGCTTAATGTCGAAATATTTTGTTTTACCTTCGACAAAATCCTTAAAGCGGTTGTTAGCTCAGATTAAATTAAGCCCTGGCATTAATAAAATCATTTTTGAGCAGCTCAAAAAGACCGTGTCTAACTTGGATACTGAAGATAGACTGTGTACCCTCATATTCGATGAGATGTCAATAATGCCACAAATACATTATGACTCATCAAGTGATGAATTAAAGGGATTTACCAGTAATGGAAAAAACCAGATTGCAAACCATGCTCTAGTTTTTATGGTTAAGGGCATAAAAAAGCACTACAAACAACCAGTTGCTTATTTCTTCACCAATGCCTTAAACAAAATTGATTTAAAATCAATAATAAAGGATGTTATCAATAATATTCAAAAAACTGGTCTAATCGTACTATGTACAGTGTGCGACCAAAGTACGGTTAATGTAAGCGCCATAGAAGGCTTAATAAAAGAAACCAAAGTAAAATATTTGAGAAAAGGAAAGGAAATACCTCTTGATATGTTTGAAGTGAATAGAAAGAAAATTATTCCTCTATATGATGTTCCTCATTTATTGAAAGGTTTGCGAAACAATCTTCTCAATAAAACCATGACCTATGTTGATTATGAAGATGGAAATAAAATTAAATCAGTAAAATGGGAATATTTCCAGCAGTTATATGCTGCAGATAAATCTTGTGGAGAACTGAGCTGCCTCCAAAAGTTGACAGAAGAACACGTCGTTCCCGATAAAATTAAGAAAATGCGAGTGAAGACTGCAGCGCAGATTTTTAGCCATAGTGTGGCGGTTACCACAGACCATTTAACTGCTAGAGGAAAGTTACCCGAAGAGTGTCTCTCTCTTATTCCAATTACACTTTTAGTGGATAATTTATTTGATAGCCTTAATTGTAATACCTTTGAAATTCCAAATGGTAAAATTTATAAAGGGCCTGTAAGAAGAAATTCACCTCACCATCAATTGTGGCTAAAAGCAAAACAATATCTAAAAAGTATAAAATTTCAAGCGAGCAAAAAGGTAGGGAATAAAATCCGAAAATTTGAAAGTGTTGTCCCATCTGTAAAAAATTTTGTAAAAACTATTGAAGGCATTCAAGAGTTGTGGAAAATTTTATCACAAAAATATTCTTTTGACTCAATGTTGACGAGAAATTTTAATCAAGATCCTGTTGAGAATTTCTTCGGAAGTATTAGAAATTGTGGGGCAAGAAACATTGCACCCAATGTAATGGCATTTGAAGGTGCATTCAAAACGATTTTATTAAATAATTTAAATGCTCATTCAGCTCAGGCAAATTGCGAAGAAGATAATAATAGTTTTTTACAATCATTACATTTTTTTACGAAAAATACTAATACTACCCCCATAATCGAAACTTCTGAAGAAAAAGAAATAACGCTTAGAGAGGAAGTCCTAAAAGATGTAAAACTTCCAAATGATTTAGGCCAGAGAAATTATGTATGTGGGTGGATCTTGAGGAAATGTCTCAAAAATATAATAAAAAACTGCAAAACATGCAAAAAGACTGTTTTATGCAATAAAAATGATAAAAATTCCTACATTGCAGCAAAAGAATATTTTCCTGACAAAATGTTGTTATGTTATCCCTCTAAACAATTGGAAGAATGTTTTCTTAGTATACAAAGTATATGTGTTTCACATTTGAAAAGTGATGTGCTGAAAACTGGTATAAAAAAAGAAATAAAAACAGTAACAGAAATATTTGTGCAGTTTCCATTCAAGTGTGAGACACATAAAGAAATGTTGAAAGAATACTTTACAGATGTAACAATAAATATCTTAATTTATAGTTGGTGCAAGTCAATAAACCGGATTTTAGCAGGGAAGCTTACATTCGACGGTGAGGATGAAACTAAAATGTATGCTCAAGATTATTATAATAAACATCGCCATAATAAGATCAATAAATGATTTAAATAATAACATAATCATTTTTATTTTGTGGTGGCTTTATAAAACATTCAATTTTGCAAACATTAACTGTATTTGTTTTTTATGTGAATGAAGAACTAAGCACGAATTTCTATGGAACAAATACAAAATGTTTATAAAAATGGTTTTATATGGCCTTCATTTCAAATTACCCGCCTACCCATAGAAAACCTATTCAATAATAAAGATATAGATATATATCTATGTATGTACCTATAGTTTTTGGGATTAGTTCAGCGGATATAGTACCAGATGGCGACACCGTTCAATATGGGTGTCAAAAATTCTCGAGAGAGGGCTCTCTATTCCATATATATTACTATACTCTTTGGTTAAAGCCGTCTGAATTGTCTGATTATTTAAGTAGTTCTTGCGATTCGATGAACTCGGACCGGTTGTAATTTAATAATTTTAAGTAAAAAGTGCAATAATGCCTCACTTTAGAATCGAAACTAATGTGCCTAGGAGCAAAATTCCTCAAGATTTTGTGTTGAAAGCTGTACCGGTCTTGGCTAAGGCTCTTGGTAAACCAGAACAGGTATTTTGTTGATTTTACTTATCTATGTAGGTACAATACATCATGCCTGTATGCCGCGGAGGGGTAAGCAGAGGGACACCCACATTTTGCCTGCTATGTCCTAGGATCTCTGCAGGCTTTTACTTTTATAATAAGAAAAATAATAATGTTTAAAATTCCAATAAAACACATATTAGGTAGGTAATTTACTGATTAATTTTCCAGGATTCATATCTCAGGTCGGGTAAAGTATTATTGGGATTTTTTGTTAAGAAATTTTCAGTAGCAACCATGAAGACTTGACTTGTGCCTGACTTGTGATTATATGGGACTTAAACATAATTTGCGAAATTTGGACGTACTTTTAGGTACCCTTGGATACAGGCATCACATTATAGACAACCCTCTAACCTATAGTTTCAATCATTACCCATTACTTTTCAGTATTGTGTGGTTTCCGTCATTCCTGATGTCCTGATGAGCTTCGGTGGCACGGAGGAACCCTGTGCTATTGCCAACCTCATGTCAATTGGAGCACTTGGAGTAGAACAGAATAAGAAACATGCCAAGATACTGTTTGAGCTGGTGGAAAAAGAGCTTGGAGTCAAGAATGATAGGTAATGTAAAGAAAGAGAGAGATAATAAATTTATTTGAGTTGTTTAAGGTGGAAGCGCCAGGGTAGCCCGAGAAATTTAAATTTTCTTACGTTTTTTGTAATTTGCCGGTCATTGTCAGGCTGTACATTGAACGAAATATGATTCGCGGTTGTAATAGGTATTTAGTTACAGAATTATAATCATTAAAATCATCAGCCCTCAAATCCACATCAAATCTCAAACATTAACCCTCAAAGTTCATACAACCCTTTTGAATGACTTTTTCATGAAATAGTTAGAGTAATTTGGCAGACTACCACTTTGTGGAATGATAAATAAAATAGACTATTTTCTAAATTTCATTGAAATCAGACTGACAGACAGAGAGACTTTCACATGTTATCAAATAATTTATTCATGTGTACACACATAAAACATACAAAAAATTACATTATGAGAAAAAGAAAAGCCGGCAAAACATAGCGTGTCTGCAAGACAAATTGTGTCGGCAAACATAGGTGTTTAAGATGCCGTAACATGAGGTAATTCATAACTTTTGTATACAATTCCCCGTTGACTAGCATTTGTGTAAATCTATTATTATCAAAATATTACTCATGCAAGCATTCAAACATTCCTACTGGAATTGTAACACCCGTTTTCGCCAACGCTAAGCGACATCTAAAATTAAGGCGTATTTGTTATTGCTCTGTTGGAATTTTAGGAGCAGGAGTAGCTATGTAAGGTTCGGAAAATTACCTTGCAACTTATCAAAAATAATAACACTAACTTAATAAAGTGTGACCTCTGAAGCCGCGCGCGTCGCTTTTTCCATCGCACTGTCATGCATTCGTTCAATTTCGGCGCTTACAAGAAGCCTTCGGCTTCGGTCAAAACTTCGGCCCATTTTGGCCGAAGCCGAAGCTTTGGACGGACACTACAGAGTGGGAGCATAATTATTTACGGTTACGCCATTAGCCCAGACCAAACTTAGTATTTTCGTAAATTTCGTAGAATAAAGATTTTTAAATAATTGTTTATTGATAAGAGCACTTTGGATCGGAGCCAAGTTTATAGGTAAATAACATTGTTTTCTTATCAATATTGAGTAAATCGAGTCGCGTATGTTCTAGATTATAACGTAAAGATATCTAAATAAGAAAATATTTGTAATATAACATATCAACACGCATGTAAAACCCGAAGGATTAGGCAGAGATGTAGGTACCTTTTGTAAATTAAACCAGTTTTGTCCATCCCCCCCTACGTAATAGTGGGTGGTTGCAGGCGCTACGACTGAGCGGTTTCAGTCCCAGGTCTAGCGCAATGTTATTGGGTTTTTGGGTGGTGCATCCCGCGACTATACCCTACATATTAATACTCAAAAACTTTCCTCATGATATTTCTCTCATTTTCAAAATGATGTACTGAGTATGTGGTTTCCGTTTTCAAGTCGGTGTCTCTTTCACCCCATATAGATGAGTTGCTTGTTTATTTCAATTTAAATTGGGAATGTAAAGATAGCTTCCAAAACTTCAAGTATATTGAAAAACTGTTAGTGTGTGTTAGAGGCACACAAAAATATGTCTTCACGAGAAGACATAAACAAGATTTGAAAAAAAAAAAAACTTTTCTTCTTCCAAATACTTTATTATTTCCCTGTTTAAAAAATGTGATACGTTATTTTTGTCAAAAACAGCTGGCAACCCTAAGCAGTCGGCAGCGCGCTCTGTTTCTCGCTCTAGCAAATCACGGTTTTGAGCGACAGAAAAGGATACGAGCATGGAAAAGCGCAATTCCGTGCTGCCAGATAAGGTTCAACCCTTAAGGATAAGCCTTGGCAGTAACGAGATGCCTTGCTTTGCTATCGTGAAACAATGTGTAGGTAGGTAATTTATTTATCAAAGTGATTTCCAAGTGCCTCTTTAAAGTCGATATCAACAATAGTGTTCGAGACATAAATGGATATTACGTAATAGTCTCGACCTAAAGTGTTATTGTCAGCCAGAATCAGAATGCATTAATGAGTTTACTCATAGAAACAAACATTAATCTAAGACTACATTAGGTACGGCTGTTTTATCCGAAGATAAGATAATTTTTATTTGTCAAAATCATGAGCATAACACACATGACTTGCAAGATGTTGCATCAAATTATATACGTCATGTTTTGCCATTACGGCGTACTATAAATATACAAAGGTAGGATGATATACGAGCGTCAAGTATTTTTTACCTGACAGCGGCGCGGCGGCGAAGGGTTATGATTACGGGCTGATGTATACAGGATAGAAAGGACACTGACGCTTAATTAAACGGTTACCACGTTTTCAGAACAAAAACAGCTGTTTCCTATAAAACCGCATTACCCACACGGTGACCGATGAAAAATTTATATGTAGGTTCAAAATGATGTATAATCTCGACATGAATGATGTTACCAAGATTTTGTAAAAACATATTGATTTAAAAGAGTGTCCATGGAGTTTCTTGCCCATTCTTCTCCATAGGATCTACGCTTTCGAATGGGCAACTACAGTACTTTCACAAGTTATTATGCCTTGTGACAGGGACTGTAGCTTAGTTTATTTTTTGTGTTTTGACATTCAAAAGTGCGTGTAATGGTCTAATTGAAATAAATGCTTTGAGTTTGAGTTTGTACTGATTACGTGCTAATCGTTTTAGTGTCGGTGTCCCTTCCACCTTGTATAGGTACGTATGTTCATCTGCTCCCGCATAACTTTTAAACTACTTATCATAATTCGAAAAATGACGTATAGTTACGAGCGCCTTGATCGTCCGCTGGTTATATAATATTTTTTGCCAGCGACCTATAACCCATATTTGCCCATAATATATATGGGTTAAACATTTAAATATTGCTGATTAACCATAATGAAAACCACAACGCCCCGAGCGCGGGCTAACTGTCACTTTATTTATATATTTTTATGTACCAAAAAGAACTCTGTGCGTGAACCAGTTATTATAGGCGGATTAACCTTTTGACCGCCACGGTCGGCTATAGCCGACAAATGAAAAAGTGCCCAACACGCCACCGCCGGCTATAGCCGACAAGAAAACGACATTTTTCAAGTAGTTTTCATCTGTCGGCTATAGCCGACCGTGGCGGTCAAAAGGTTAACCTTATAATACGGGTTAACCGTTACTTTAGGGTTTTTCGGCTAACCCTAATAGATAACCCGAAGTAAACCCCTATACCACTATACTATTATGTTATGTAATTTTCAAACTATTTTTTGTGTCCCATCGCCAGCTGCGAAAGCGCACCGAATACCTAAATTGATTATGTCTAACGGGGCCTAATGGCTTCCGATACTCACAGTGATAAATCATCATTTTATTAATTAATGGGAACTATGGCTTGATCTTATGCCCCGGCGCCAATTGACATACCAATTTGCGACCTCTGGTTTCTACTGTAGGTTTAGCACGAACGCGCTGAGTAAGTTTTTAATTGACCTACTCGTTTATAGGGGTTATGTGGGGCTCGCACCCACCAAAAACTCCGCCGTCTCTGCCAACGTCCCGCTTTCACGAGGGGCCCCGAGTACTGCGTTGCATGACGTTTGCGACCCTTCTGCGGTGGCTTTCACTTCCTCCTCCTTATTGATGTCCGATGATCCAAGTCACATGAGCTCGTGCAATGCGGGCCGTAGTTTTACCGGTCTACCGCCTGCTAGCTTTTGTTAAGGCGGCATCAAGGTGGCGTGACGCTGCCTGCGCCCGCCCGTCCTCCTGCGGCGAATTAGGTCCGCGAAGGCATCTCCTCCCTGACTTGCTCCTTCCTTCTGCGAGATCACTTCCTCGCAGAAGGACGCTACTGCCTCCGTTCCTGTGCCAGCCTCATCCAGGTTTTTCCCCCGATGGTAACCATGTCGCCTGCCCATCTGGCCGCCGGGCGACCCACATAATTATCTGTTCCCAGTTCTTGGACGCCATTCGGTGACAGCTTTACTCCACCGGTCATCACCTTCGCGCCTTGCTAGGTGTCCTGCTCAATTCCATTCGAGTTCCATAACATTTTAATAAAATAATATTCACAACCCTTTCACTCCTTATAAACCATGATGTCAAGGTGAACCTCAATGATTCATAGAACATGTGTCAGTTTCGCATAGTTGAGGTCAGGCAATGTTATTGCAATTTATACTGACAATATACATACATACATAATCTTAAAAATATTCTTGGGACTCCGCCATCACATTGCATCGCTCAACGCATTGCAGTCCACTGCTGGGCATAGACTATACAGCTTTAAGAGGGTGATCCTGAAGGCTGGCAACGTCGCAGATTGCTTTCAAATATTTCGCTGTTTTGTTGAATTTAATATTAATACGTCAAAAATGGTGAAATATCACTCTGTGAGATTATTTAAACTATTACATATGTATTCTGTTGATACCAAAGTATTGACTATGAATAAAATTACAACCTGACAAATTAATATTTAGATTTTGGTGCAAAAATTGCATTTCAAAATCTTTCAAAAACCTACCTTTATTGCACCTAAAACTGTTGCAACACCTAATCCAGAGTTATTATTGCAATTCAAAATCTTTAATTATACTCTACTTTTTTTTTCTAGCCTGCTCTGTCTTTCTCCCTCCATTCTTTTTATAATTATTATAATTTTATATATAATAAATTTTGTTTCAGGATGTACATAACATTCCAAGACAACACTACTGGGACCGTCGGATACAAAGGCACCACCTTCCATGCTATATTCGGATAAATCAGAAATACAGTGTGCTCAGTATATTTTGACAGTTCTATAGTCCTAAAAAATTAAATCTAACTAGATTAAAATGACAGCTGCCAAACTAAAGGGACCAAGCTTCGGTCATATCGAAATAAATAATTACAAATGCATATTTTTATGCAGTCAGTATTTTACGCTATGTAAATATGGATATGTGTTAAGGCCAATAAACTTAAACTATAAAAAAACAGTCTTTAATAAAATTATCGGCTTAATTATGTACATACATCCTGACAGCTGTCATTTTAATCAAAAATTAAGAACTATAGGGCTAAATACCTGTCTTCCTATCATGTTTAGTCATCTACTAAGCTGTACTGGGCTTTCAGTTTTTATTAAATTAATTAAATTATTATCCTTAAATTTAAGAGGTTTTTATGTATAAAAGACTCAATAAAGATTTTATCCTACAGTTTTATATTGCTGTTTTATTCATTTGTGTGAGGAATAAATACAAATTATAACGGTAAACAGTAGACTGTCTTGTTGGTCTAGTGTAGTGGTCGTAATCGCGACTGCTGAGCATGAGGTCCTAGTAGGTTCGATTACTGGGTCGGGCAAATTGTTGTAGGGTTTTTCCATCAGGAATTTCTTAGTAGCAGCCACGTCTGGATTAGTGCCCGGTTGATGTGAATAGGCTCGCCCCCTGTTACATGGGACTTCAACATAATGGCGAAATGTGGATGTACTATTAGGTACACGTCTGCCTTACCCCTCAGGGATTATAGGCGTGATTTTATGTTATGTATGTTGAAACAGTAAAATATGAAACGTGCAGCTTAAACAAAAATAATCGCTAATATTAATTAACTCTGGTTTTTTTTCTGCACGTAGCGTTGCCGGTGGCCATCGAAGTAAGGTCATAGCTGCAGGCCTGTAGCACAGACAATATTCAAAAAGCAGCTGAATCTGAACCTAAAAACAACCACTTGTACCTAAACGTTAGTAAATTAATATTAAATATGCATTCTTAAAACCGAACGGCAAGGTTTTTTTGCACTCGAGTTGACTTAAAAGCCTTGGTTTTATTCCGTCCAATATCTACAAAAAAAGGAGCTGTCAAACAGGATTCCGGAATCAATTAATTGAATGCAGCAAGCAATGTTGTTTCTATAAATCGTGTTCGTGTTGCAATGCATGTAATAAATAATTGAAAATTTTGGAAATTACGGCTTCTTCTAGTGTTGTTATTTGCGATCGTTTTCAGTAATAGACGTAAAAATGGATGAAACTAACGTGGAGCAGACGCCAGCCTCCCAAAGGCTCACAAATGAAGACTTTAGGAAGCTCCTCATGACTCCTAGAGCTACGCCCGGGGGCCCTGGGGGCTCACACCCTACGGGCTCGGTGCGGGAAGCCATGGCCAACTCAGGGTAAGCTGTTTTTCATTCCACATTGTTGGTCTGTTGGGAGAGTTTGTACTTGGGGGTCTGTAACAGACCGAATTGAGATAGCATAATAAGCCGCTTCTGTAGTTTTCGTATGAATTTACTCTTTTGAAATCTTATAATATTTATTTTATTGCAATTGAATGTAAAATTACTCTGCAGTGTCAAGATTTAATGTAAACGGGAGTTAAAAATATTTTTAAACAATACTATCTGCTTAAATCATATAGCATTACACCACTATCTAAATCTTTCAGCGCAATGCCACCTCCTGCCGAAAACAAAGGTGAACTACGTAGAAAAAAGAAATCTTACTATGCGGCGCTGAAGAAGCAAGAGGACAATAAACTGGCGGAATTAGCGGAGAAATACAGAGACCGAGCCCGTGAGAGAAGAGATGGCAGCAATGAACTGGGGCCCCTGGACCCTACAAGCAACACTAGTAGTGCATACAGGTGAACGTTCAAACTCAAAACATTTATTTAAATTCAACAATTTACGACTCATGTTTTTTCGAAGTAAGTATAAACCAAAAGATGAAGCTACAGTCCCAGCCATAATAAGTGTAAAATAAATTTAATTGCCCATTCCAAAGCATAGATCTCTCTCTATCCCTTCGAACATACGGCCTGCGCAGCAACCTTATATTTTGGATAGTGTAGTATTTAACGGAGGTGTGAGGGGGTAAGTAAAAGAATGAGCATAACACTCCATGGACACACTTATATCAAACATAACAAAGGGCCTTGGGTCAAAACGGGCGAAAGTCCTACAGAATTAAAATACATCATCATTCTCCAATTCATAATATTAAAACAAGTACCCAAAGCACCGGAGAGCAGGGCTATGACCAATTGAAAGAATTTCAATTTTCTGTATTTTGTCAAAGATTTAGCTACAAGAGTCAGTTGTTTTTTAAAGTCAATCATATTGAAAACATTATGCTAAAGCTAAGCACACATAATTAACCAAAGTTAGGCTGCCGAAGGTGTAGAATTGGATATTGGATGTAGTTTTATGTATGTGCGCCCAGAGACAACATTGTAAAGCCCTTCACTTTAACTGCAAACAGATGATTGTTGAGTCAAGTGCCAAATTATATTTAAGTCCCATGGCATAGGGGAAGAGCCTATTGCCATCAACCACGCACAAATTCAGACTCCATGGCTGCTACAGAGAAATTTCCGGTAAAACCCAATAACACTTTACTTAACTTGGGTACGATCCCAGGACCATGCTCAGCAGGTGCCCTTGCTTCTACTAGACCAATGACTTAAAATAATAACTTAAACTTAATTATATTTCCACAGAGCTGTAGCACCAGATGTGAAATCAGGAATGGATGCCAAAGAGAGAAGAAGACAGTTAATCCAGGTTTGTTTAATCACATAACGTAATTGCTGAAATAAAAGTCTTTGGCCTAAGATTAATGTCCAGGGTAGAAATCATTAATAGAATAGAATTTTATTTTTCATAAATATGGGCAATACACAATAGCTGTTATGATATATCAGAGTTCAGCCATATTTTACCATTGGCATGCAAACATTTACATTATTTATGATACAGGTACTTACTGTGTGTAGGTACTTATTATGTGTTTCTGGTGCTCCTACAAGAAACATTAAGCAGATTATTCAAGCCTAAGCGGGCGTTCACGATCAAAAAGCTCACTCGAAATTTGCCGCACAACGTACGACAATTCAGGAATATTGCGTTTCGGCAGGGTCGAAGATTCGGCCACTAATTGGCCGAAACCAAAGCTGTGGCTGAAACCGAACCTTCATTCGGTCTCCACTAGTTACTGTTACTATAAAGCGTAAATTCATAGTGTGTAATGCTTCATGTTTTACATAATATAATAATATACAAATTGAACTTCTTATTTGCTTTGTGTCTAGTTCAGTGACTTTATGGCAATCAGATCAAACGAGACTTACGTTTTGTATTTTATCTTATTTACAGGAATCAAAATATCTTGGTGGTGACATGGAACATACCCATTTAGTAAAAGGTCTTGACTATGCGTTGCTGCAAAAGGTAAGTTTTTACCCCTTTTATTTAGAGAATAATAATAATTTATATTGTATGTGTAGTTGAGTTTAGAATAGCTTAAGTTATAATGAGGCTGACTTGCCTTTGAAGATTAAAGCCTCCAATAAAATATAAGAAAATATAAAAAAAAGTGTGACTTATTGATATCGTTAGAATTTGCTCAAGTTTCTAGTATTCTACAGTGTTTTCTATTATTATTCTTTTGAGCTTAGCACGGTATTATACTTACTATACTTGCATAAAATTTACGCCAGTAATGTTTAATTCCCATGTAATAGGGGGCGAGCCTATACCTATCAAACAGGCACAAATCCGGATTCCAGGCTGTTAACGAAAAATTTCTGATGAAAAAACCCTGTTATTAGCCGCCGTAAGCAAAAATGGCACAACTGCGGAATTAATATTAAGAAAAAAGCCTTGCTAAACAAAAAAGGTGAATCTATGTGCCAAATTGTTTTACGTAGGCATTATACAGTTTTACACCTCTTCCTAACCATTCGAGAATTCCAGGCGTGATGTTCTGTGCAGGTTCGGTCTGAGATCCAGACCCGGGAGCAGGAAGTAGAGGCTGAGATGGAGCGTCTGGTCACGGCGCCCGTGGAGCCCGTCAAGGAGAACAGCGTCAAGACGAAAGAACTGCCCGTTGTAAGTGTTGCATTAACTACTTAATGTCATACATGATGAAGTTCAAATTATATTGACACCAAAATTGATTTAGTCTATTTAAGATCAAGGAAGTGCCCGTTACTCACTGTCATACATGATTCAAATTCCATTGATATCAACAAATAAATAAATAAATATCAAAATAGTAAATAAATATTATTTTTTTAATAGCAAGAAGAAGAGATGCAGTTCGATTCGACGGTAGCTAAGAATGTCTACAATATGATTCAAGAACAGAAGTAAGTGACAACAGTACAGTATTTATACTAATTTGAACCAAGTGCACTAAGATTTAAATCTTTTAACCTAAGAATATTATACCCCAAAGTTAGGATCTATATTTGACGAGGAAGTCGCTTTTGAATTTTGGCTTTCTTTTCTTTGTGATAAAAAATCAGAGATGAATATGGATTATATGAGTAGAGGAAGACCAACAAACAAACAAACAAACAAACAAACAATGGATGGACTGTGTGATTGCAGTTTGATGTGGCTTGAAAGAGATGACGGCTGATAAATGATGTTTATTTTGCAAATAGGTTTTTACAAACACTTTTACACGTCTTCTTTTTTAAAAATATATGAGGCTTGTGTTTCGTACCTGACTAATCTGAGAAGAAACAGCCGAAACAAACTCAGAGGTCTTAAGGTCTCTTCTCTTTTAAGGTCCAGACATAATCTTGATAAACTCACATGAGGACTATGCGGATGAGTGTCTGAGATGGCCTTTTGAAGAAAGAACCACACAGATTTGAGTGGAGCTGTCCAGCCAGTGCAAGCATTTGTCAGTTATCGTGTAGCTCGACTCATAACAACAACTCGACTCATACCAAGCTCGACTCATATCAAGGAGCTCAACGAAACGACGAACAATACCAAAGAAAGGACATTTGTGTAGGTCGCTTATAGTACTCAAACTGCCAGACAATAGTAAAAACATAAAAATGACCTATATTATTGTCCTCACATTCACACTAATCAAATAAAATCCATAATACTTACAAAATAAATGTTCATAAAAATCACTACATGTTACAATTCACAATAATAATAAATAAAAAACAATAAAAATAAAAAATAAAATAATTAACAATAAAAAAAATAATTAACAAAGTAAAGATCCATTTGATATGAATAAGGAAACGATGTATGGACTGTGTGATTGCAGTTTGATTTGGCTTGAAAGAGATGACGGCTGATTTGACGAGTAGTAATTGAAGTATGGAAGAAGCAGACATTCTGCGCCGATCCCAAATAAATTGGGACAAGACATTATTAACATTCTCCTACGAGAATGTTAATGATGTTTTTTCTATCTTTTTTCAACAGAAACAAAAAAGTCCTCCGCAATGAGATGTTCGCTCCCGGCCGCATGGCGTACGTGGTGGAACTAGACGACGAAGGGACCATAGACAGCGACATCCCGACTACGCTGACGAGGAGCAAGGCAGATGTCCCCGAGATGGACGAGAGAAGTTCAGCATCCAGCGCCAATGATGTCGTGCTTGAGAAACTTGCGCAGATCTTCTCGTATCTGAGGCACGGCCGCCATCGCAAGCTGAAGAAGACCAAGGTATATGGATTTTGGAGGTTTTTCTCAATGAAAAAAATAATAAACCTAGTATATTCAATGTTTTGTCTAGAATATTGAGAAAGACCAAGACTGACCCCCGTATCTATAAACAAGTCTAAGTTTTTACTTGAGTAAATGTCATTATATTAGATACGATTTTTACTATGTAGTTTAAGTGCTTGAAGTTAGAAATATAAAAAGATAGAATTCTTACCTTTGCTTTCTTTAAATTCATGTCTATAGCATACATTTTTGTGCATAAGTAATTACTTAAGCCCAAGTAATTATTTTAACTTGACTATAAATACGGGTGTTAGTCAAAAATCCAAGGGGTATGGCAAAAATCTAGTTTACAAGTGTTTTTTTCCAGCAGATAATTGATTAGTCTGATTACGGATTCTGTCAGAAATATTTGTGTGCTCTTTTAAGTATATAAGTAGGTACCAAAGTTGTAACGTTAAAGATGTAACGTTTGTTTTTAGATGTTATATGATTATTTTCCCTAAAATAAGCGACACCTAAACTATTTCACATTTTTCATTTTTTTTATCAAAAACTTTGCCCCCACTAGGAATTTCTCTTGTATCGTGGGTGCGTTTGCAAACATTTCAACTCACATGACACAAACAGCCCTTTTTCAATTTCAGCTAGTTGATAATCCAAAAGAGCGCTTTTATTAAGGCATTTTTGGTGTTATCTAGCTAGTCGTAATTAGTAATAATAAAATAATAAATTCATTTATTTCAGGTAAATAACACCCATTGCCACACATAAATTGATATAAGTTTAAGACTGAGAATATGATCCAATAAAATTAAGTTTAAACAAAATAAAATCAAATAGAATCACAATAAAATACAATAAAAACAGACTAAATCAAATTGCATCAATATAAACCAAATAAAACAAATCACTAATTAAATTAAATAAAAAAATAATATTTGCTAGTAAAAATATATTTGAAAACCCAACATAATAAGAGTTTGTTACCTCTAGGACAAACCAACAGAGAAGGGTCGCGCCGATGACTCGATCTACGGCGAGATCGGCGAGTACAACGCGGCCGAGCGACCGGACAGGAGGGAGGACAGGCCGCGGACAGGCGGGTACTTCGACAAGCCGGTGGACGACGAGAAGGACGGTGAGGCTAACCAGTGGCAATGTCAGTTAATAGTAACACAGCCGTGAGGACATGCCGCGGACAGGCCGGTACTGAGAAAGGTTGTGAGAAGACATACATTTTCCTAACAACAAAACATTGTTTAGTACAAGATAGTTTAGCAGTTTCTAAACTGCCCAGAGGCCGCCGCACTTGTAATTCACTTCGATTCGCTTTCTTTTATCGTCAAAATCGGACTGCTCCCGTATACCCGACGGCTATTTATATGCCGACCGATCCTTAGAAAAAATTCCACAACCTTCTCGAACCTTTTTCACAGCTTAATAGTGGAACTTTCTAGGATTATTTTCGAATCTTCTACACACTTCCATAGTGGAACATTCTAGACTCGAACGTAATCTAGAATAACACTGTTTTAAGCTTTCACGGTTTATAACTTACGCTGCCACTTACGGGATATCGGGAAATCTCGGAAGATATCCCGTATGTGACAGTATAACAGTATGCTTTAAAACATGGTGTTGTCGCGTAGTGGAGGTGGGGGCGGCGGCGCGCGGCGAGGAGCGGTCGCGGCGCTCGGCAGCGCTGCTGTCGCGCCTGGCGGCCGAGCCCGAGGGCTACGCCGAGTGCTACCCCGGCCTGCGCGAGATGGACGACGCCATCGACGACTCCGACGATGAAGTGGACTACACTAAGATGGACGCCGGGAATAAGAAGGGGCCTATAGGTATGTGCTTTTAGACTAGCTTTTGCCAGCTACCCCAATTCCCCAGGGAACGTAGTACTAGGATAAGAAGTTTATATTATGTCCTAAGCCAGCGCAGACAGGTAGCTAGCCTGCCCGTAGCTCAATCCAATCAGCTGTTGACGCGTGATTAACAAAAAACAAAACTAAATCACGTGAATATTATAAATATAAAATAATTTTCATATATTTATAAAATTCCGCATTCAGTCAGCGTTTCTAGTGTCCCAATGCTGGGCAGAGGCCTCCCAGGTCTCCTTCGAAACCTCTCTTGTTCGATCTCTGACCATGTTTGCCCCTCAAACAAGGTCAGTTGGGAAGAGAGATGTCATCATCATCATTCTCCCGCCCTTATCCCAATTTATTTGGTCTTCTTCTTCCATACTTATAACTCGTCTTCTCAGCAGTCACCTCCTTGCTAGCCATATTATATCGGAAGGGAAACATTTATGTAT
Source organism: Standfussiana lucernea (assembly GCA_964057025.1). Taxonomy (NCBI): domain Eukaryota; kingdom Metazoa; phylum Arthropoda; class Insecta; order Lepidoptera; family Noctuidae; genus Standfussiana; species Standfussiana lucernea. The sequence continues at coordinate 1,611,825 of OZ059805.1, forward strand.
GTCTCTTTTATTTTATTTTCTCAAATTTCTGAAGTTCCATCTCTAAAATAGCAACTACTTCATACAGGCGCTGTTATTTTGATATGATTGTTGGAAAACTAACGTACACTAAATCTAAATTCAACAACAAGCTGAAATATGCTATATTAGGGAGAAGAGCCTTTGTATTGACATAATTTTAATCGAAATTAATCAATCAGGTCGCTGGGACTTCGACACGCAAGAAGAGTACTCAGCCTACATGAGCAGCAAGGAAGCGCTGCCCAAGGCCGCCTTCCAGTACGGCGTGAAGACGCAAGACGGACGCAAGACGCGCAAGACTAAGGACAAGAGCGAGAAGGCAGAGCTGGACAGGGAGTGGCAACAGGTATTGTGTCTTTTGTCTCTTTCTATCGTAGATATATGAGGAGGACGCGCTGCCCAAGGCGGCCTCCCTTGTGTGGCGGACTACTGCCCCGCTTACTGTCGGCTGCGTCAAGTACATGCGTAGTTAGAATATTATGGCGCTGTAGATGTCGCCTCAGTGACCCTTTCTGGCTCTTTCTGTCGACTGTACGAGCTTTATAAAAACAGTTGGTACTGAGTGAGTTTGCACGAACATCTGTCGTCATAGAATGTTCTTCCTCTCTAGACCAGATACTTTTAAAATGTCAAATTGAATTAGCTATAAAAACTCCGCAAACTCCTGTCTCCTTTAAATACTAATATTTTACATGGAACGACTGCCTAGCGGACCTCCACAACCTATTTACTAATGGATATTAAGATACCCCTCGGTAACACTTGTGACTACAAGGCCGGTTGTCAGATTTTCTGGCCACTGAATACCTGTAACGACTGTCAAAGATCTACAATTGACAGCCGGGACCAACGGGCTCGGAGGAAACTAGGTATGTAATTGATGGTTACCCAGCTACAGATCAACCTAGGCAAGCGCGGCTTAACCTTGAAGATCGACCCGTGCGACTGTTATTATTTAGCCGCGAGTACCTCTTTTTACGAATTCTTATAATTATAGTTTATTGAATTTCTTGTTATTTTTAACAGGAGGAGGTTCTCAATTTTTGTGTTTGTTACGTCATTTATGAACCGATTTGATAAATTCTTATTTTATCTGAATGGATACATTTCCCGATTGGTCCCAAAGAAATTTCATCAAAATCGGTTCAGCAGTTTGGTTTTTAAATCAAAATAGCTGGAATAAAATATGTCATTCAAGTAAAAGAAATTGCGAAATTGATACTTGACAAGGATTTGTGTGTGATGCGATAACTAAAAAGGGTAAAATAAAAACGTTTTTGCAAAAAAATAAAGACTTCCAAAAAAAAAAAAGTGGAAAATAACTTTACTTTTGGAAGTCGGTGCCAAAAAAGTCAATGAAACAATCAATAGTCACCGACATCCGAAAGTAAAGTTATTTTCCACTTTATTTTTTGTTTTTGATTACGTTCTCTTTAATTTTGTTTTGTCCTGTGCGAGTCTAATGAATAATTTTCCTTCCTTTTTTATCATATTTCATTTGTTACAGATCCAAAATATAATTCAAAAACGTAAAGCGCCGCAGCCGACCGCGGAGGAGCCTTCATACAAGTCTGCCAAGTACTAGCATCCAGCCACAAAGCCTTCTAGGAAGTCTTGCTAGTGGGCTTAGGTGTACTACACGCTTACAGGACTTGATGAGCTAGGCAGAGCTCTAGGCCAAAATTGACGTACTATGATGATTTGCTGAGTTAGGGTCTTCGCTCCCCTACTAAATGTGACTTAAACATAACTGGTGTACAATTAGTTACACCTCTGCCTAACCCTACATTACAGGCGTGATGGTATGTAAAGTTTGATTTCATACGAATATGAATTTTATTATTATGCCCAATAGTGTTGATATTTCTATGAGCAAATGTGAATGTGCCTATCGTGAATACTTTACTTGATAATGTTGATTCCGGTATGTGAGTTTTGCTTCTAACATCGGCCATCACAGTTCGTACAGATAAACGCACCTCGATGATAACAATTTGACCTTTAAGGTGCCTTTATTTCGTAACATTTCGGGCGGTTTTCGTAATTAGTGTTACTAGTGACGTCTGGTTGACCGTACAAAGACTTTTTAATGCATTAGCTTCGAAATTGTAAACAATATAAAATTGTACACGAACTTTTATACCCATAGTGTAATTCAAAGATATGTATTAGTTCATAATAATGTGTATATTATTATAACTATGTACCCATACAGTGGGTATCTATCTCAAATGTGTGGTTATATTTAAGGATGGATTAAGGACCATAATCGTTGATCTAGCGCGACTGCTGAGCATGAGCTCTGGGTTCGATTCCCAGGTCGGGCAAAGTGTTATTGGGTTTTTCCATCAGGGATTTCTCATTACCAGCCACGTGTCTGGATCTGTGCCCGGATGATGGTAATAGGCTCGCCCCCTATTACATGTGAATTAAAAATAACTGGCGAAATGTGGGTGTACCATTAGGTGCACCCTTCGGGAACTGCAGGTGTGATGTAATGTTATGTCAAATTGAACAACTTTGAAAATATAATCAGAAGTCTCATACAGAACTTCGATACTTACTCGACCCTAAAGTATGGATCAGTTGATTACTTTTTCGCGATGTCGATGTTGGGTCCTTGGAGTAAGTTGTTCAGTTTGATGGTCTATACCACTCCCTTAACACTATCGGTGCTAAACACCCAGCATATGGGTCGAAAAATAATTCGTTCGTGTGCGCTCAACCCGCCTCCCGAGTCGTCGCTATACGTTGCTAATTATAGTAATCTTTATTGTTTTGACAATAAGGTCGCTGTTACAGTGCAGCTGTCTGTAGATGACGCGCATACGAGTAAAAATGGATAATTTGAACAGCAGCGAAAGTGTTAAATATGACCACACATTTCTGATTCATGCTGTAAGTTAAATTAAACTGTATTAGCAGTTTGCATATCTAGTAATGTTGTTTATTGTGAAAAAACCCTTACACATACATTAGGTCAATACAGGGTGCAGGGGACATCGACGAACAAACGGTTACCACGTGTCAGTCCATCATTTCGACCCCTCCGTAGAAATTTTTCATCCGTAACCTTTTTTAAATCTGCTGTTTCATACATTTTGGCCGTGTAGGTATTGCAGTTTTGTAGGAAACATTCTTTGTTTAAATTACTGATGAAAATTTCCATGTGGCGGGGTTCGGTACACTACCACCCCTGTATAATTAAGTGAAGTGTAGCATGTAGGGCATCGAAACCTTGTTTTACCTTTTGAAACCGGGTTTTACCATGGGATCGAAACCGGGTTTTACTAAGGGGCCGAAACCGGGTTTCGCGTGCACTAGTAGCAAAGTTCTTTTAGCGTATCAATGACTTTGTCAGGAGGCTGCTGTTGGTAAAAACCACTTGTGAAATGGAGAAGTTTCATGATGGTGATGACACTATATTTAACTTAATGGAATAAAAATTAATATAGATCAAAACTAGAAAATCGGTTTAAACTTTTTTGAAATTCACCAGTAAATGACTGAGCAATAGATTATTAAAGTCGAACTAAGTAAATAAAACAAAAAATTATACACAGTGTTGGACGTTTGTTCTTTAAATTAGTCTTATGTTAACCTTACCGTACCTTACTTATCTACCTTCTCTTGGATTTGTTTCGCTAGCCAAACATCAAGAAAAAAACCGGCCAAGTACGACTTGGACTCGCGCACCGAGGGTTCCGTACAAACTTGTAGGTATTTTGTCATTTAACTACATATTTACAGTCTTCAGATTTTTCCTATACAATTGCTGTAAGACATTGCTTCTTGCCAAATTTCATGGTTCCAGGTCAAGGGGAAGTACCCTATAAATTTTGATTCCCTTGAGAGTATCGAAATATACGTTTTTTGCGGCATAAGCGGCCGTATTCTTTTTAAGTTGACTTAGAAGTTTGATTTTTTCACAGCTTCAAGGGACTGCAGACCTTAGTATATGGTTTTAATTTCAACTCGATACCTCCACGTGTTCCGGAGATAAAGGGTCTTGACAGACAGACAGACGGACAACAAAGTGATCCTATAAGGGTCCCGTTTTTTTTCCTTTTGAGGTACGGAACCCTAAAAGTAATATAATGAGGTATAGTGACGTCACTTTATCTCATTGCAAGCGCAATGTCAAAGTCTCATAACTTTTGCATTTCTATTCATCTTCGTATTTAAATTACTAAACGTTAATCTAAAAAATAAGGAAACTTCTCCATTGTCTGTGGAAATTGTATTATTAATCCAAAATGGCGGTGTTCGTGCCAACTTTTCAATGCGCCAAAAGATTCATGCAGCGCTATACTTATGTCGTCAGTGAAGCTTCCCTAGTATATACTTTTAGTAAGTGTAAAATTGTAAATAGACAGTGTAATTTTAAAATATAAAGTGTTGACCTCAAACGAAGTTTTAATTTAAAAAACCATCCCTTTTTTACCAAACGCTTGGTGCCCTAATTTAGATGGTGCCTTATTTAGAGGTTAAGGTCCATCAGTTCCATTCCATGCGAAAATGCACATTTAAATGTTAGAAAACGTACTTACTTAAAAGTTACATTTTCTCAAATCTGCGTTAAATGGCCTTTGTTAACACGTTAATATTTACGGTGACTTTAAACAAAAAAATTTGGTTATAGTTTTTGAATACTTTGTAATTTTAAAAAATTACAATTCTTATACTACAAATGAATTCCACGTTATTGATTTATGCGAAAATGATACCACGTTTGACCTATTTGCTCAACATTGACAGTTTTAATTTTTAAATTGGAGCCGGGCGGCGGGTTATTTTAATACCTCTCCCCCTCCGGTGCCAGAAGTGGGGGTACGTGGGCTACCGATTTACCCCCGCCGAAAGGTTCAGCCGATTTTGTCTCTAAGAACCTATACTATAACGACTGTCAAAGATCTAGGACCAGGAGGTCTACTCTCTAAACACGAAACCCGTAGTTTCGGCCGAAGATACGGGCATTTCCTACTCCGTATCACTTACGGACATACGATTTGTAAAGGATCCGAACTAAAAACGAATGACAACACGATTGGACAGTTGTCCCTACTCCCGATGTATTTTCAAAACTCTTAAATCCGAAAATAATAGGGAATAGGGTTCATTTTGAAGTTTCGATCTACTTTCGGATGGGCCCGTATCTTCGTTGACGTACTTAGAGAGTAGACTCCAAGGGCAGGAAGAAGATGATGTTAAGGGACCTCTAGTTTTTCAGCAAGCATGAACATGAATGTGCATGACAACTTGTTGCTGAGCAGGTGGGGCGTGATGAGAGAACGCTTTGCGGAATCGAATTGGAAATTAACAAGAATCTTTAAGCATGGCAACCAATAGCCCTGTCCGGTTTTATGGAAACAGATCGCAGCAAAAAATTACAAACGTCGCAAATTTTAACGATCGAATATTTAATTTCTTAAATACTATGAAAAAGGGTTTTGTTTTGTTGTACAGGTAAATCATTTTAACTAAAGCGGAGAAAAAGAGATATTTCTCTAACTGACCTCGCGCACTACATGGCCATGATCACGACTTCTCCTTGCCATTTGGCCGCAGAAGCTCCGACCAAGAAAAAAGTTTGCGTTTGGTCGCACGATCGGGCGTCCGACCAGTTTTGTTCAGCATAGCGGCTGGTCCGGCCAAAATTCGTGGTCGTGGCCGCATAGTGCGTGAGGTCCATTAAGGTTCAGTCAAGTTGGTACAGGCTCACAGAATGACTAGCTGCTGAATTTGACATTACCTACCTGTCAATGTTCTGTGTCCGGAGTCAGGTCCGCATTCTGTCCACAACGGTTTGTCCGCACTTTAAATGCATTACATAATTTTGCCTAAGCGGAAGCAGCATTGCTTTTAATTGTTAGTTTTTTTTTTAAGAGGCACATAAAGCGGCTTTACTGTTCACATAAATCAAGTCACCTCATATTAGAATACCACCAACTCCCGCCTGTTTTATAGGAAATATCTTTTCTATACATGTGCAATGGCAAAAGTATACAACAACCTGATGATTATTTTTAATTAGATACCTACGTAGGAATCCAAGACGGAGGAATGTTTCGTAATAATTTTGCTTCCATAAAAAAACAAACAAACTCCATTTCAAGAACAGCGAACAATTTTAATAACTACTTGTGATCCTAAGTGTACATCTAATAAAGAGATAAAGGCATTGTGCTGAGCAAGTTGCAAACATCTGCATACTTCATGATTTGCTAACGTTCACACACGAAATATTTCTGCTGCGACCCATTAACTCAGAGAAGAAACGTAGGCCAAACAATTACTCAATTAGGGCGCAATGGAAAACTGCAACATCCTGCGACTTGTTATTCACAACAAACGGACGTCCACAGAGAACGGATCCGCTGGGAACTATCTGAATATCGATCGACCTTCAGGTTTCACTGTAACAGGACAAAAGTGTGGCATTCCATCACGTCGCGCCTGGTGACGTGGAGAGAAACGCGGCCAAATTCGCGACGATTCGTTTGACACAATGCCGGTTCATCGGCACTCATGTACCTACCCGTACCCGTCCGTAGAGCTGTCTTCGCAGGTGCGTGCGCGCAGGTACGGCCCGCGCCCCGCGCCCCGCCAACCCGGTCCGCGTCCCGCGAGCCCGCGCCCCCGCACCGCCATCTTGAATTCCGCTCACTCAGACCCGCGCCCGCCTCGCGGCCAGCACGTACACTTCGCGAGCGACCGATCCGCGACATATTTGTGTTTTAAAGTGATTCAGTGTCATGTTGTGATAGTGTAGTGACGAAATGGAGTCGACGCCGATATGTCGGTGCCGCGTGCTCTACCTCGGCTCCGCAGTGCCGCAGCAGAGCAAGGACGGACTGCAAGGCATCCAGGAACCGCTGCGCGAGTTGTATCCGGAAAAGGGAGCGACGAGCGGTGGTATCGACTCGTGGCTGTCCGTATGGTCCAACGGTATCCTTCTCGAGAACATCGACGAGAGCGGCTCGCGGGTGGCGCGCTTCTTCCCCATCTCCAGCCTGCACTACTGCGCCGCTGTGCGCCGGGTCACCGTGGAGGGCGCGCCGCGCTTCCTGCCGCTGGACTCGCCCTTCGCCCGCGCCCCCGCCCCGCGCCGCCCGCCGCTGTTCGCGGCCGTGCTGCGCCGCACGCAGGGCATCAAGGTGCTGGAGTGCCACGCGTTCATCTGCCGGCGCGAGGCCGCGGCCAACGCGCTCGTGCGCTGCTGCTTCCATGCGTACGCAGACAGCTCGTACGCCAAGCGGCTGGAGGCGGAGCGAGCGCCCTCGCACCTGCCGCCCGACCAGGACGAGGAGCTGGAGGCGTACGACGGTGACGAGAACCACAAGGTGTGGGTCGGTGAGACCGAGCGCGACGATGCCAGCGACGACATCCCGCACCCCGCGCGTGCGCCGCGCCCCCGCCAGATAGCGCGGCCGGCGTCCGTGCCGCCGCCGCCACCGCCGCCCGAGGAGCCGAAGAAGAAGACCGCTACTGCGAAAAAGACGAAAAAGAAGTCGTCAGCGTCAGCTGATGAGTTGTACGCTGGCCCGGCGCCGGTGCTGAACGGACGGTCCCTGGGCCGCGCGCCCCCTGCTTGGGCTGCTGGCCACCCGATGGTGCTGGTGGCCCACCCGGCGGCCACGCTGCCGCACGCGCGCCCCGCCACGCTGGGCCACCGGGGGCGGGTGCCGGCCGCGCTGACGGCGGGGCCCTTCCCGCCGGGCCCCCCAGGCCCGGGCCGGGGCCGCTTGCAGTACGCCACAGTGGACCCGAGACGTTCGAAGCCTCCTCCCCCTCCGGCAATGAAGGCTGCGCAGAGCATGACGGGGCTGGAGGCCGTGGAGGACGCGGGCGGCATCTACAGGAAGAAGGGGCACATGAACGAGCGCGCCTTCTCGTACAGCATTCGACAGGAGCACCGCAGCAGGTCGCACGGCTCTCTCGCCAACCTGAAGTTTGCAGCTCCACCCGAGGTGAGTCCCTATGACTTATTTTTTCGGATATTTTCTTATTCTACCAATAAATTCCTTAGGAACGGAAGACATAGGACGGTCTCTAAAGCGTGTTAAAGACCGGGCGCTTCAAGGAAGGCACATTAAGGTCCGCATTCCACGACAACCGGTCAGTGGTCGGGGCTCAGACCCAGGTGTTACGAGATACAAGTTCGATTTCCGGCGTCTTTTCCATAATTCTTTAACCCTGCCTTTTATAAATATTCATCATGCTTGGGTCAATCAAAACCCGTACATAAAAGGGTCAAGATAATATAATGAGAGGCTACAGCTTTCTCTATGTAATTAAATGGATTCGCTAACAAAGGGTCGGACTTGGCAGGTCCCGACCGATTACGTCATCGGCATGTACTTATGTGTATATATGTTTGTGTGTGTGTATGTAATTATCGTGTCAAGAGCGATTGCTTGCAAAATCATTTTTGTACGTAGTTATAGTGTATGAAATTAGCTGGTTGCGCGGCAGGTATTTCTTTGGTTATGCGATTTAATTGCCATTGGCATTTATCTTAACAAGTCTTACACATTATCAGCAAACAAATTCTAATAAACACTATTCAGTCAAGAATACTTTTGAAAAGTACCTACTGTTTTGTGTGCCTTTATCTGGGCCAAAAACATTTACAATATTTCTTTCCTACTTCAAAATTATTCCTCAAAATAAAAATATGTATAAAATAAAAAGTTTCCTACACGTAAAGTAAAGGCAGTTGTTACAGTCGTTTTTCGCGTATGTCAAGGTGCCATTGAAACGACCTTCGAAGCGGTAATTTAAACGTAATTTAACTGTTTTTCTAGCTAAGCCAACAACACACAACAAAAAATAAAATATAAACATCACGACTGCTCATTAAAAGTGTAAGTTACTGTTTGCCTGCCTCATCCCACAGCTGACTAAGTCCTCTTTTCATGACTTCCATCTTTTTTGTTGCTGTTGGTATTTGGGTCCACAGTTCCATAGGATCGGAACGTTTCCATGTAAGTATAAGTATGCAGTGGCGTGCCTAGGGTCCAACAATACGGCAAGCCCATAAGGCGAGCAGACAGTTCAGAAACCCTAACATCATGAAGATTGGTAGGTTATAAGGGCAAGCCAAGCTTTTATATTTGTATGAAAGTACCGCCACTGTCGTTATCTGCAATAGATAGCAAAAAAAAGTCTTCTCAAAATATCTGAAAAGTCTTTAAAAGAAAACCATCTAAATACTTCTTATTGTGTGTCTGCTTCTCACCATTTTCGTGATAAACCCTACAACCTGTGAAATTAAGTATAAGATGTGGATAACATAGTTAGTTGCACACTGACGCAGTCTCGTACCAATTATTTGTTAATCATTTATAGTGTGTAAGTGTTTGTTTGCCCTAATAAATTTTAATAAAATAAAAATAAATAAAATAAAATTTAACATTGATTATGAAACAAACATCCTTTAAAGTGCACTTCAGACAAAGTGTTATGTATTTCAACAACTACATACCCTATTATAATGACGTAAATAGAATATAACTTATAACAAGATACCGGTATTATAAAAAGATGTCGTAACAGAAACATGTAGTTATTTCATTGATGAGTATTTACGAAATCTATCGGTCAAGACCAAATAACACACATAAGCGCCTTGTATAATCCGTCCATATTAATTCATAAGTATTATAAACCTCGCCTGGCTCAATGGTCGAGTGGTCACAAGCGCGACTACTGAGCAATAGGTTCTGGGTTTAATTCCCGGTCGGGCAAAGTATTATTGGGTTTTTCTATTAGGAATTTCTCAGTAGGAGTGTGTATTTGTGCCCAGTTGATGGCTGTAGGCTCGCGCACTATTACATGGGACTTAAAAACATAATTGGCGAAATGTGGGTGTGCTATTAGGTACACCTCTGCCTAACCCTTCGGGGACTACAAGCGTGATCTAATGTTTATATACGTATAATAAACCCTGTGTCGCTGTATTTTAGTTTTTCTCGCCGTAACAATAGAATCGCTTTCGAAGTTTGCCACGTAATAAGACCACGACCTGGGTAGGACATAGGATATTTTTTATCCCAGTAGAACGTTCCTGTGGGATAATTTCGGAATTTCACGCGGTTGAACCTTGAGCTTATACTTAGCTGCATCTTAAGGCTACTGTTTCTGGAGCTGATTTTAATGTGCACTTAACTGAATCTTCAGTAATCGATTTAAAAAAAACACATTTTTGGACCTAATTGGTAGATTATACCCCTCTCTTTCTCACATACAGGCTTGTGTGCCAGCACTGTGAACATTTTAGGCTGATTTTGTGTATGTAGACTAAAATGGGCACTAAAGTTAGTTTCCCATAAAGGTTATTTTAGCTTAAAGAGACTACGTGTGAAAGGTTTCCAGCCTATGCAGGTCATAGTTCATTTTCATCGCACAAAATTAGATGCATGGTGAATTGTATGGTGTATTGTGTAATTTATTTGTGAAATATTCGCATGTCGAAGGTCGAAGTGTCACGCAATTTGTCTACGGGTAGGATATAGGAAGACGATGCAAACTAATTAATGAAATAAAATATTAAATTAAAAACGTGCGACTCAGTTTGGAACATGATTTGAAAAAAAGTTCAATAACTGACAAAATTGAGCACCTAGCAAGGATTCATGAAATAGGGGAAAAGTTTGCAGAAGTTGGTATTTAGGCTCCTAGCCTTACTATGACGCGTTAATGCAGGAAGCGCTAGACAGCTGTCTAGCGCCATCTCTCACGAAATAGAACTAAAAAGTTCCTGCATTAACGCGTCATGGTAAACTCCCTGTTTATAAAAAAAAATCGTGTTTTTTTTTTCTTTCACTTAAGTTTCCCAAACATTGATTACATTGATTCATTGAAAAACCTTGACTTAGGTGAAGAAATCTACCTTTGTATAAAAGTGGTGATGAATGACAAGCAATAATAACTGTTCTGACACTTCAATGAAATAGTCTTCTTAAAAAAAATGTATCGTATTTGTAATCACCTAATTAGTGTAATTTTGTAGGTAATGTCTGTTGAAAACCGAATTGAATTACAAATAAGTAGAAAATTTTAGGAATAACTAGACGCGGCGACGTTTAAATGTTGTTCAAAAGTAGTAAAATAACTGCATCATCATCATCATTCGCAGCCGACCTCACCCTCGGCTGGCTATAGGCCTCTCTTTGACTAGACTGTAGGTAGCTTGTTTTTGACTATGCAAACGTGCCTGCCACGACACTATTTGAAATAAATGCTTTGAATTTGTGTTTTTTTAGTTGTGACAATTTACGCGCTCCTCCCTTTTTCTGGCGAGGAAAATGCCCCATAAATGCAAACCACTACGTCCGGGTCACCAGGGGGGCGGGTGGTTATTTGGGGCTCGCACCGCACCCACTAAAAACTCTTGCCAACTTACCGCTTTTGGAGGGGCCCCGAGTACTGGGTTTCAGCAATTTCCACTCTCCTGTGCCAGCTTCATTATGGTCTTTTGACATTTTGTGGTAAAACTAAAAGGTGGGTTTAGTCGGCCTTGGTAATAAGGCTTATCTTAAGATTCAGATTTAAATCATTTATTTATATCGAACTTATTCCACCAAAGATAAAGTTCTAATGAACAAAACTGACTTTGATCCCTGCGCTAAAGTTGACATTTTCGGATAAAGCTCAAATGTGTGAAGGACGATATGGCAAGAAAAGAGGTGTCTGATGAGATGACGAGTAATAGAGAAGTGTGGAAGAAGAAGACATGCTGCGCCGACACCAAATAAACTGGGATAAGGACGGGAGAATGATGAAGATGAATGGTGATCGTGTGAATAGGGAAATGTCATTCAGACACCCAAGGTTCTGTTTTATTTATGTTTTAACTCGCTGTGTCTACGTGTCTTATACAACTAACACTATCCGAAATAAGCAGCCATCTTTATGTAATTTTACGTATGAAATGTTTTGTGTGTATTGTACATAAACACACAACGTGCTTTCAAGCAGCATCCCTGCTGTCTCCACGCGCGTTAAACCGTGAAGATCGTTCGCATGCAGTCGGTCGCGTGTCGCAACTTCTGTGCTGTAACAGCGATTAGTCGCCGGCAGTCAAACCAGTTGCGACTTGTCGCTAAAGCAACGCAACTGTAGTTTATTGAACTATATTAGATACTGAGATACTTGTGGGGTGGCAGGGGACATGGTTTTAAAATAACCTTTTATACACAAGTATCTTGTTATCTTGACCAGGGGGCCTAAAATGGCCACTTTAGAGGAGCATAATAATGATAATAATATGCATAATGTCACAATTCGTAAAATGGTCACAAACTGATAATTCAACATTAACTGTGGTGTCTGTGACCATTTTAAGAATTTTAATGTGATTCACATTATTATCCTATTAGGTTCTGCTAAAGTGGCCATTTTAGGCCCCCAGATGTTTGAACGTAGACGAGGCAAAAGGAGTAAGTATGTAAGGATCGTATCAGTTGCCGTTCTGTGGATTCTGACTACTCCCCATTATTGCGTGAGTTTATGTGTGTATGTATTTTGTTAAGTTTTGTATGGATCTATCACTCTTTAGTGACTTGAATACATGATAATACCAAGGAGTAATTAGTTTTTATTAAGATTTTCATTGGAGCAAACCTGGCAACCATTTGTACCTAATTACTCTTAATTAAAAACGAATCCTACCCAAAACACCGAAATGCGAGAATGTTCATTGATAAAATAATAATAAATCTCTAAATTTTTTCCTAAAAATACAAAAACCTAATAAAAAGAAGTCGTTGAGTAAAAAACTAAATCATCATTAGAAGAAAAAAAATCTATTTTACAATTACATACGTCTAGACAAGACATGGTTGCCAATGTCAAATGAAGTAACTAAGTACTACTAAGTTCACTGACGGTCGAGCAGCAGTGTCCTGAATAATAAGATTGAAACCCATCTACTAGTGGCAAACTATAGCCATTGCTTGCCCAAGTTATTTCAAAATAAACCTCTGACTGCCATACACTAAATAACAAAACATGAATAACTCACACATCAGTCATCGTCATTTGCCGAAGCGTGACAAAAAACTTTACCTGTAAAATGCACACAGCACATAACACAGGTATCAATAAATATTTGTTGTTATTATAAACACTTGTTATTTATTTGTGAAGCGACCTTCACGAAACCGTTTTACCACAGACACTAAATGCGTGTAGAGCTATATATGTATACGTATAGGTACTACTACTATATTTAAAATATAATTCTGTGTCTGTCATTACTTCATTAGTTTGAAGATGAGATAACACTATAGTGTACTAAATCAAATGAATACCTTAAACTAAAAACTAAATTCGTTGGGAAATATGCAAAATAAAGGCTACGGTAACGAACGAGAATTTAGAGACAGAGGATTAGGATTTGTGGCCGGTTGATGGCAATGGGCTTGCCCATATTACATGGGTTTTAAACATAATCACCGAAATACGGGTGTACTATTAGGTACACCTCGGCCTAAGTCTTCGGGGACATAGGCGTAATGTTATGAATGTTTAAATTATGTCTTTTCTTACAGCTTATAGTATATATTATAAATACATCATATTAATGTGTCATGGTTTAACCAAGTTTATCTTAATAAATCACGTCATCAGAGCTTCTTGGAATTACTAAGACAATCTGTGAACGGTTTGTGCTATTATTGAAGGTTGTGTGGGCATTGAAGATGACTTGATGATTATTGTATTTACGGTAAAAAATGTGCTCACTTTTGTTGCGAAAAAACCATTTTCACTTTTCATAATATAACATCGCGCCTGTTATCCCCTAAGGTTTAGGCAGAGGTGTACCTAATAGCACACCCACAATTCGCCAGCTATGTTAAAGTCTCATTTAATAGAGGACGAGTTTATTGCCATCAACCAGGTACAGATCCAGACTCCGTTGAAGCCGAGAAATACCTGATGAAAAAATCCAATATCACTTTGCCCGACCCGGGAATTGAACCCAGGACCTCTTGTTTAGCAGTCGCGACCACTAGACCAACTACATAGGTAGTCACACTCAGCAGTAGCACTTCAGCCCTTTTCATTCAAACCATTTCAAGTGAATCGATTAGTTAGTCAGAAAGTTGAAGCTACTTATATTGGTACGTTCCAAAACGTAGTTCTCCGTGGAGAAGATCGGGCAAGAAAACACCAATCTTACTCCAAGTGAGTTTTATCATTGGTTTGAAGTTAATTTGAAATACTTATATACATTGATTTGCTCTGAAAAATGTACTGATTTTGAAATTAATCATCATCTTCCTGCCATTGTCCCATGTTACTTGGGTTCTGGTCGGTGCAAAACGTTTTTTTGTTCTCATCTCTGTTAACCGTCACGCCATTATTTACTTCTTATTCTTTCATTCATTCATTTCATTAATATAAAAAAATAAAACAATCATGACTTTGTATGGGTTTATCAATATTTGCTTAGACAGCACTATCTTTGTGCACGCGTTGAAGTCTTTTCTATGAAATTTTTGGCGGAATGACAATTTTGGCATGTTTTCATATGAATTTCGTTGATTCTACTGAATTTCTATGTACCTAAACATGATTTGCATAACGCAAAAACATTTAAACAGTATATTTACCTACGATGTATTAGACAAAGGTAATGAAATCCTAATGTAATTGCAATAACCAACTGGTTGCTGTGGATAAAAGTGTAATGTGTAGCGTATCAAATTTTGGCAAATGTATCATTTTGCTATATAGCCTCACTGAACCAAGATATTATAGTTTTTTTTTTTATAGACTATGTCTATCTGTCTTCCCATACTTAAGAACTAACGCTGTAACATAATAAAACCAAATAATTTTAAAAGTAACCGTGGATTTTCTTGCCGGTTCTTCTCCATAGGACATGACCATCCCGAACCGTGCACCTTTTTTCGACGTTTTATAAGTGCCCATGTAGGCCTATGTGAAATACATTTTGATATAATTTATGGTATTTGAAATCGCTTTGGTAGAACATTAAATTTTCGTCCAATATCATATTTTTACCACAAATATTACTTAAACTCTCTTCCAACTAACAACCGTGAACGTAAACCAAATAACTTAATCAACTAACTTCATACAACACAGTTACACTGCACTACTTTACTTAAAGGCCGTGGTTCACCGTGAGACACCTATTGTCAACTTTACCACCTTTTAGCAAACACAACACAACCTAGAACCGACCCTCTTGCTTTCGCAATAAGAGTTGTATGAGGTGTATGTGTAACGTGGTGTTTGAACTCTCACGGTGGATGGACGGGTCAATGTTCCTAGGTTACTACTTGTAACGTTTTTTTTCTTTAATGGGTAGTTTGAAGATTGAAGAGGGGAGTTGCTAAGGTAGTTATTATTGATGGGAGTTAATTGATACGAGGTCTCGATGTAGCTGTAAAGTGGTTTGACGATACGGTCGTATAAATATGGCACTTGGGGTTTTAGAAGAGGTTTGGTTTTGCAGAGATCCTAGCTGTCACTCAAACCTTTGTTTGAAGCATCTATGGAATTTGAAGAGATCGTTCGTTTTATTATTGAATTTAGGTTCTTTAAATGCAGTTCCTCTGGCACATTTTAGCATTTTTCTAGTTAGAAACAGCGTAAAACTTGGGAAAATATGGCAATCGGCCGATTTAGCTAAAATATGCAATATCATGAAAAAATCCATATGCAATAATTGGCGAAATGTGGGTGTCCTTTGAGGATATACAGGTTAGATGAATTTTTGCTGGGTACGCGGCTTATAGCAAAGAATTCTACAAACTTAGCTCAGTTCGGTCACCGTCTATTGCCGCTTCAAGCTTGATGCATCTGCGCCATAATTATCACTTTCGCTGTATTTCATCATTGCATAATGGCGGCATATCTCGATGTTATTAACAACGTACAATTACAGGCGATAATTGTTATTCGTTCCGAGCCAGCAGACTAATGTCTGAAGCAATATGCTGATCTAGATTCTGAGAGGAAAAAACCTTATTTGATCAGCTGTGTAATTCTTGTTGGATAAGAGAATGAAAGAATTGGATTAGTTTAAGATTTGGACAGTTGTTACGGGCAGTAAATGGCAATATTACGCAATAATATACATACAAAATAATTAATAATGCGTTATAGTAAGCGCCAGATAAACGTGGAAACACGGTCATTGACCCTTTATACATACATTTATTGACATACTTAATTCCGAAAACAATAATAATGGCATAAAGCTGTCCTCAATCGACATCTATCGTGATCCTTTCCTTTTTTTTAGTAATGAAAATCGTTTTATAATTTATTGTCTGCGTACCTACGCAGAGAAATTAAGGAAAGGGCAATGAACTTTATTACACGTTTATCTGGCGCTTACTATAGTACGCGTTTACTGCAGGCTGTACGCACGACGACCAATCAACCTGTACAAAACCAATATAAGCGGATCTCTCATTGTACGGGAAATCTATACAAAGCGAGGCCATGTTATACTGCAAATGTATAGCTCGATGTGTCGCCGGGTGTACGAAACCAATACGTCCTAAAGCCGAAAATATAAAACGCTGTGTTACACAGTCAGTCCTAGCAGTTGGAACATTATATTGTAACATAATGGTGGTAGGTGTAGGTAGTAGGGTGTAACAGAAAAAGCGCAATACCTCTTATGTTCAGACCATTAAACTAGACAACTTTGCCTAAGGAACATGGGTTGAAAAAAAAATGGAATTTTCACACTAGACTAATTGATTCAGCCGCTGCAACATTTTTTATAGCAAGTGTTATTTTTTTATCCATTCTCCTTAGAGAAAGTTGTCTAGTTTGAAGGTATGAAATAAATATTGCGCTTATTTTATTACCTCGTATAACAAAAGAACCGCAATATAAATATGGACAGCAGGGAAACTACCTACAAACGCTCGAAACGGCACACTCACACAAACATGTGCAACGACGAGACTCCTAGATGACCGGAGCGGTGCTCTCAGCAGTAGTAAGTGCCGCGTCAAGACGAGTGGTCACGTTTAAGTTTATATTCGCGACCTCTTTAAAAATGCCATGAACGAACGTATTGCGTAGTATACGGCTGTTTGAACTCGGCTTCATCAAAACCGGAGCTATCGTATTTTAAACTTCCAAAGTTAAAGATCTATAGTTCTAAAAGTTGTTGTGTGGTAATATTAAATTGTTTTCCGTGTTTAAACTATCGTCTTTTGCTGAGATTAACCGACGCCATGAGATTACCTATTTAAATTGTATTTGTAAGCTAGTTATTTAAATTCGATTGATTGATCAATAAAGAACAGAAATATAAATAGAAAAAAAAAACAATATCAAAAACATTAAAGTTACAACCCTATTGCTTCAATGGAGCGTAGGTAATTATGTCCTCAACTAGGCTTAGTTTCCATACTGTCCATATTTATACTGTGACAGAACACTGCGAGTCAATCATACAATTTCGATCTCTTGCTTACGATTGTCTAGACCGCTTATTTTTATTCACTTTTTTAACTATGCCATGTCAGACTGTCAGCACAAACAAATATATTAAAAGTAAATAGGTCATTGTTCACCCATAATTGTGTGGCATCGAGAGTTATTAGCAAATGGCAAAGTAACAAGCTATTGTTTTTCCGCTGGTCGCGCTCGACCGGCGCGGGTAAAGTCAGTCGACCACTGCTATAGCAGTTTGGTTGTAAACATTGTACCGAATACTTACTAATATGCTAATATATGCTATATGCATGCTATATGCTAAAAATAATATACTTTCCAGGGTTCAGGAATCATGATATGAGGTCTTGGGTTCGATTCGCTGGTAGGGCAATTTTATTGAATTTCTCCATCAAGGATTTCTCAGTAGCAGCCACGGAGTTTGGATTTGTGCTCGTTTGATGGCAATAGGTTCGCCCCCTATTACATGAGACTAAAACATATCTGGCGAAATGTAGGTAGACGGACTTTTAGGCACACCTCTGCCTAACCCTTCGGGGATTACAGGCGTTATGTTACATTAAAAAAATATTCGAAAAACATAAAGATATATAAAATAAAGGTATGACATTAAATAGAGTTTTTCTTAAATCTATGTCAAGTGCACCCATGTTTTGTGCCTGAACTAGGTAATCCTGTGTTTCAGGTGTGTTTGTTATGTATAAATCAGTCAATTATCTTACACGAATGTTACCCTTCACTAACACTATAGTATTTGGAAGTTTAACTACTACTTAGTATGATTTATTTTTAGCTAACTATGGCTGTTTCACTGTTGGGCAAAGTTCTTCAAAATATTCCGCCAGTACTCTGTAAGTTCACAGTAAGTCTTTGTTTCGCCTAAAATTCCGAAAGAATATTTCTGTAAGTCGGTGATTCCTACAATGAGCAACGATTTATTAAACAAAATAATAAAGCTATAATGTTAGGAGAGGAATGTTAGTTTCGTTCAATAGTAATCGAAGCGTAGGCTTGTCCTCGAACAAATTGTTTCCTAATAATTTGAATTCAGTCTTATTAAGATTTACACTACCGAGGTTATATTTGTGATCGAAAAAAAAAAAAATATATTTTATATAAAATATGGTATATATATATTTTTTTTTTTCTATAATATAATAAATAATAATAATAATATCGCTGGACATTACACACAGCGCCATCTAGTGCCACACTAAGCAACGAGGCTTGTGTCGTGGACACTAGATAGTTGATATACTACATAGATACTTTTTGTTTGTAAATACATACTTATTATACATATAAACATCCATGACTCGGTAACAAATGTCTATGCTTATCACACAAACACTTGCTCCTACCGGGATTCGAACCCGGAACCCTATGAACGTAAGGCAGCCTCACTACCGCTGCGCCATTCGGGTCGTCACATATGAATGATATAAGTTTTTAAAGTGACATGGTGACTAACACTAACATTAACACTGAAAACGGGACATTTACGCTTTCATGAAAAGTATACGTCGTCAAATTTCACGACGTATACTTTCGACGTATAGTTTCCCCCCTTTAAAATCTAAAGGGGGGAAACTTTCAGCGAGGCAGTAAGGTGAACTACTTTAACCGATGCCGCTACACGAAAATGGTCTTAGAAGACTATATATAATTTTACCTGAAAATTTGATACCCATTCACAGATTTTCAAGAAAATTTACAGTTAGCAAAAAAATGCCAGCAAATTTTTGATGCCAATCGATCCTGTTTCTAATATTGATCAAAAACTTGTATGGGGCCGACCAAGATTACAGTACTAAAAAAGTCAGAAATTGCAAAAAACTTTTCCCTTACATTTTGTATGAAAATTTTACACGAATTTTTTTTTCATGTCAATCTCTTTCCGCTACCTACTAATTAAAAACTTTTATGGGACCACCCTAGGTCGGAGTTCTAAAAAAGTTTTAGCATTATGAGAACGTCCCTATAATATTGTTGTCACTTATTGCAGATTCAATTAAAACCAATATGAAATAACACCACCTTTAATTTACGGTGTATTTGATGCGTTTACATATAAAATGTTATGTTCTTTTGGACTCAGTATACAAAATGGAAAACAAAAACCAAAAACACACGCCAAAAAATCTTTCTGCATATCGTAGTAATCAGTCAATCAGAAAATAGAATAAATACTTCTCATACATTTTTTTCGTTAGTGCATTTAAAACTGTTATTATTTTTTGCCCACGCAAACTTGCCTACTATTCCTAAGGCTATCAATCATAGAGAGAGGGCGACCATAAACAAAAAACTCTAGGTATCCATTACTCATAATGAAAATTCACATAAAAAAAAAACAAATGGCCCACAATGACACCTTGTCACAGGCAGTTAATCTGACAAATCAGAGGCTTGGCTACTAGCGGTACAGTTAGCAGCCGTAACGTGTGTTAAGTGTGTTATTACCATATTATCTATGAGTAGTGAGTCTGTCCTATAAAACAGAAATGCGTATCTGTCGTATAATTAGTGATAACGGCGTGGCTTGTCAATCGACGGTTCCAGGGTTGGCATTTGCAGGGTTTGGAATGAAAAAAAAATATGTTTCGCTGTACTTTCTAAATAGTTGAAAGTGGAGAATGTTGGGTGTTTGGAAAGCTGTCTTTTGATGCTGATTTTCAGCCGCAAAATACACGAATTTGAAGCACTACTTTGAGTAGATTACATAACATAACATCACGCATGTAATCCCCGAGGGGTTAAGCATAGATGTACCTAATAGAACACCCACATTTAGCCTATTATGTTTAAGTCCCATGTAATAGGGAGCGAGGCTATTGCCATCAACCGGGCACAAATCCAGATTCCGGCTGTCTTCTGAGAAATTCCTGATAGAAGAACTCAATAACAATTTGCCCGACCCGGGAATCGGAGCCAGGACCTCGTGCACAGCAGTCGCGCTTGCGACCAGTAAAACAACGAGGCAGCATCATCAACATCGTCTTGTGCTGTAACGATAAGGTCGTATCATGTTCTGTGATGTTTACTGTAATGTTGCCGTGTTTACATTTGACAAAGACTCAACAAACGAAGACCCTACGCGTAACTAAATTCATCATTTCATCTTTCTCCAAAAAATCATGATAAGGACGCTTATCAAATTGTTTTTGTGGCACTCGGCACAGCATGGCTTCTACATCTATACATCTCTGTTAGTCATCTCAGTAGTCACAAACTTTTTCAGCCATGTCCATACAGTCCATCCATCATCGTTTTATTTTCTCCTACGCTTAAAGCAATCCACAGTCATACTATAAACTTTCCTCACCGCACTTCTCTCAACATCATCATCTGCTGAGTCTTTTCTCAACCATGTTGGGGTCGGCTTCCAGTCTTACCGGATGTAGCTGAATACCAGCATTTCACACGGAGTTACTGCCTATCCACAAACCAGTTAGTACTGGTTAATACGGTACCCCTTTATAAGACTGGTTGTCAGACTTTCGGGCCACTGACCACCTGTAACGACTGTCAAAGATCTACAAATGACAGCTGGGATCAACGGCTTAACGTGCTTTCCGAGGCACGGAGGAAACTCGGTAAATAATGGGTGCTCACCCATCCACGAACCAACAACGAAGATCGACCAGAGCGGCTGTTATGATATTTTTCTCCACATCGACAAATTAACGGTAATTAAAGTAATTTGTTTAAATCTTATTGGCAGCCGATGACATCCCTACACAGACCAATCAATCTAGCGGTTCGATGTTACAGTTTTGAACCTCATTGTTTAACAGCTCGCTACACGATGATTAACGCGATGTTTTCCTTACAACACAATTACAATAGTCTAGTCTGGGAATTGTTTAGTGTGTCAACTGCCAGTCTGTTGCGACGGACGGCGTGGCATTGGCGACGATGACGAATTGGGTGAAACAAGTTCACGTCAATTTTTGTTGTTGCTGTGTGAAAATAATCATAATTGCAAAATAACATATTACATCGCGCCTGTAATCACCGAAAGGTTAGGCAGAGGTGCACCCACAATAATTTTGCCAGTTTTGTTGTAAGTCTCAGGTAAACACAAATCGAGACAACCTGGCTGCTACCCAGAAATTCTTGATTGAAAAACCCAATAACACTTTGCCTGACCCGGGAATCGAACCCAAGACCGCACAGCAGTCGCGTTTTCACTACTTGACCAACGAGGCAGTTAATGCAAAATAAGGTTATAAAAGGTCGCATCATATAGACGGAGTCCTATTGTCATTGGGAAATAAAGATACAGTGCAGAATTGAACTTTGAGGATGGCATCATTAGGAGGTCCTGTTGGGATTTTTTTTTCCAAAATTGTCTTAACAAGATGGCTTTCGTTCCAACTATGGTCACGCGCTATAAGAAACTCAGGAGTTTAGCCAAATCCCTTGGGATACCACGACATCATTAGAGTCTCATATTTCAATCGATGGACCTCTGATGCTGACCAAAATGTATTATTATCAATTTAAAAAAATATCTGCCAAGGAATCCGTACATAACTATAAGATTGAACTGGTGAAGAAAAATAAAACATCAGAACTGTCATATTCCACATTCCTAATTAATATGATTTTTATAATTTTATCACAAGATTATACGAAAAATGTCATCTGCTAAATCTGTGATCGTTAAAATTGTATAATGTTTAAAATATGCAATCTTTGTCCTTGATAACATTCTTGACTTTGACCCCGCCGAGAGTTTTGTAACAACATCCTCGGAATTTGACTTTTTGCTAAATAATATATTATGTTTAACATTATATCCATTATAACGTTGAACATTATATCCATTCCTTCTTTATCGTGTGGTTAGTGACTAACATGCTGTCAGAGTTTTTATGCTGCCCATGGGCTCTTACTTGGCTTTACATGTCGTCGAGAAATATCTCTCAGGCATGCCGGTTTCGTCACGATGTATTCCTTCACCGACGCAAGTGATACTCGTAATTATACAATATGCACATGAATCCGAAAAATCAGAAGTGCATGTCTTGGGTCCGAACTTGAGACCTCTGACTTTGCAGTCCGACGGTCATACCACTAGGTACAACCAGGTCACTGCTTTATTATATCCATTTAATATTACAGTTTTCTTGGACGAATGTAACAGCCGTGTCTAGAATATTATATCCATTTTATGTGGCAGTTTGGTTGGATGGATATATCGGCCGTTGTAGCCCTTTTTGTTGTTCCTTAGCCAACTAGCAAAAAACAGAACCCTTATACAGCGTGTAACGGAAAAGTGACGTCATATTTGAGGGTGTGGTATAGACCATCAAACTGAAGAACATTCTCCATGGTACCCATATTGAAATCTCGAAAAAGAATCAGCTGTCCTATACAAAACCCAACTTTATGGGACAGCCATCCATATCAGACATTTTACTACGCGTACTTGGCACGTGTGAAAGAATTTGTAAAAGCGGCCTAAGGGAAACTTGTTCTTACCTATTAACTTAAAATATGAATGACCAAACATTTGAAAGTATTAAAACACCGTGTCGAAGTATCTTCAATACATTAAACATTTACATAACAGCTAACCATAAATTTTTACGGTTTTATTAAATGAATCGACACGAGTTTTCTTTCCTCGATTTTGTTTTATAAGTGTTGTGTGCACAGTTTTTATGGGTGTGTAGTGCTGTGATTAAGACTTTCGATTGACAGTTATCGTTGGAAAAAGTTTGCTACATTGAGGTAATGTCAGAGGAACTAATTTTATTGTTAAGCAAATTGAATGCTAACTTTAATAGTCCGTATAGTCGATTAAATTGACGCCCTACGGCATTTTGGCGTGTTATAGCCATTTCATACAACAACAATATCGCCATTATTGTAGTTAAATCAGCGAGGGATCTGACACGATGTTAAATGACGCATGAGAGTTTTTTATAAAACCGTATAATGATTAGTTGTTATTTTTATTCCATCTTAAAATAAACCCTACATAATTACATATTTAGTATTAAAAAGGTTATCTAAAGAAACAATAAAATTATTTTAAACATAACAGGGATGGTATGTTATGTTAAAACATTTTTAAATGTCTCATTTCTCAAGACTTTAAACAACACCTTTTTTCGTTCAATGACAAATTCGCAAACAGTTGTGAACTTCTATTCTCAAGTCTGTACAAAAATGACCTAATTGACGCATCTGTCGTCACCTCAGCTGCCAAGCGTGAAGATAAGGAAACGCCTCGATCACGTTCCGTCACTTTCTCGCTAACGGGACTCGAACCCGCTCTGTTGCGAAAACCGCAGCGTTAAACGCTACAACACTATTGCGTTATGTCGCTGAGTTTGGAAAACTATTTATTGAGGTAGTTATAATGGATGTAACTCGCATTTCGCAAGTTATGTTTATAATGGGTGTAAAATATCCACAATGAAGCCGAAAGGCACTTTTTCCCCCCGTCATTACCCCTATTTTTAACCGACTTCAAAAAAAGGAGGTTCTCAATTCGGTTGTTTTTTTTTTGTGTTTGTTACCTCATATCTCCGTCATTTATGAAACGATTTGAAAAATTCTTCTTTTATTTGAAAGGATATACTTCCCGATTGGCCCCATAGAAATTTCATCAAAATCGGTTTTGTAGTTTGGTTTTTAAATCAAAATAGCTGGTAAAAATTGATACTTGACAAGGATTTGTGTGTGATAAAGGCTAAAATATTTTTTTTTGCAAAATAAGTGACTACCAAAAAAACAAAAAAAGTGGAAAATAACTTTACTTTCGGAAGTCGGTGACTATCGTTTGTTTCATTGACTTTTTTGTCACCGACTTCGGAAAGTAAAGTTTTTTTGTGCTGGACTTTACCTGGGAACATTATATGTAGTTACGGAGATATTGGAGGTCTAAGTTCTATTTTTTTTAAATATAAGTTTATATATTGTTATAACTTAACTTTAAAAACCTCCGTGACCTCTGTACTTTCCAATGCATTCATCAGCACAATGTTTTGAGTGCGTTACACTGAGTTCTACCATGAAACGTGATTTCTCATTCCAAAAAATACAGTCTTTTCCCAGCAATAAGCGTTAAGTTACTTAGTTTTGATGTACAGAATGCTTGGTTGGCGGCTTTGTGAAGGGTCCGTTTACACTTTGTAGATTGAATTCGTTTACTTTTTTAATTAGGCATGTTATCTTGAGTACCTACGAATGTGGGGATACTTAGCTATACAAGTCTACTATAGTTATAACATCATCATCTGCCTAGCCTTTTCCCTACTATGTTGGGGTCGGCTTCCAGTCTAACCGGATGCAACTGAAAACCGGTATTTTACATGGAGCGACTGCCTGTCTGACCTCCGCAACCCTGTTCGTACTGGGTAATACGATACCCTTTGGTAAGACTGATTGTCAGACTTTCGGGTAACTGACTACCTGTAACGACTGTCAAAAATCTACAATTGACAGCCGGGACCAACGGCTTAACGTGCTTTCCGAGGCACGGAGGAAACTCGGTATGTATGGGTGATCACATAGGTCCATCCACGGACCAACCCAGGCAAGCGCGGCTTAACCTGACGATCGATCCGAGCGGCTGTAATTATTTAGCCACGAGCTCCTCACTCACTATAGATCTCACTGCAGTTACACATTACAATATGTAGGTAAATAAAATAATCCTTAGTACAGATTTTTCTGTTCTCAAAATGTAGTGGCCAGCTGATTTTGTTTTGACGATTTCAGGATTCATCTCTTAGTAAAAGGTAAACAAAAGCCAAGGTTGTATAAGAATAGAGAGATGCCAAAGAAAGGATGAGCAAGTTGTGTGAAACTTGTGAAAGATTATAGGTATGCAAATGGAATGAGTACGGAGATGACGACGTGTTGTACAGTACAGACGCAAGCACGTCAGCTACAACAGTCTGTTAACTTTATTTAATAGACTTTCAACTTTAAAGTTAAAGAATGTGGTTCAATGTCGATTGGGATAATTTGACAGTTTCGGGTAGCTTGATGTGCTGGCGTCTGTACCTTTTCATGGCGTAACGGATGTACGGAATTCGATGAATACTGGGTCACAGGTAGATCATGACTTGGGTTAGGGCATAGGATACTTTTTATTCTGGTAAAACGTTTCCGTAGGATAATTTCTGACCTCCGCGGTCGAAGTTGAGGGCAATTTTTTTCATGTATTTTTAAGTTTAGTTTGTCGGAATACCTATACAAATTTAAAATATCTGAATTATAAATTGAACACAAGTTTACCTAGTAACTATATTTTCAGGTTTCTTTTAAATGATGAGTATGGCAATTATTTGTGTAATTACCTAATTAACACAGCTTAAAAAAACCTATTAAAACTCGACAGAAATCATAAAAGTTACATGCAACTTCACATTTTTTAAAAAGAACTATTACAACACTTTAAGTATTCATTAACCACATTCATCTAGATATTGCTTATTCATAACTTCACATCACTATTTAAAACTAAACCTTATCCTCAAAAGTATAAAGTCTCTATTCGAAGATGCATCTAAGCAAGCGCAGCGGGCTACGTTAGATCACTGATGTAAAGTAAACCCTACCTTAATAAAAATAAAGTTGAGACTGGATGATGCATTTTTGTAGAGGGGTACGTTGTAAATTAAACCTTATCTGAGTTATGATGAAGTTTCAATTTGAAGATGCATGATAGCAGTCACAAGCGCAGTGGACTCGCGCATGCGTAGTTGCGCAACAGCGCTGGTATGCGCTATGTACGTGTTGTAGATATATACCTAAGTATATAGATGATCTGGGTGTCAAGAAAAGTACAATGCAACAGCTGGTTTACGTTCTACGTTTGCCTATCTGACCTCCAGAAACCAGCTAGTACTGGGTAATACGATACTACTTGGTAAGATTGCTTTTCAGACTTTCGGGCCACTGACTAGCTGTAACGATTGCAGTCAAAGATCTACAAATGACAGCCGGGACCAACGGCTTAACGTCCTTTCTGAGGCACGGAGGAAACTCGGTATGTAATGGGTGGTCACCCATTTACGGACCAACCTAGCAAGCGCGGCTTAATCTGACGATCGACCCGAGCGGCTGTAATTATTTAGCCACGAGCTCCCCGCTCCAGCAGTGATGATATGGGGGTGCCTGGTTGAATTTGCACCCTCAATCTATAACTCATACTAGAAGCCGACCGATAGTGGGGAAAACTTTTTTGCAAAAAAACGAGCCGACTTCCAAAAACAAACACTAAAAAGTGAAAATTAACTTTACTCTCGGAAGTCGGTGTCTTTTATTTGTTTCATTGACTTTTTTTGACACCGACTACCGAGAGTAAAGTTAATTTCCACTTTTTAGTGATTTTTGCAAGTCGGTTATTTTTTTTTTGCAAACAAATTTTTATTTTACCTTTATTAGTTGGAGTATCTCACACAAATCCTTGTAAAGTAACAATTTTACAGTGTAAGTAGAAAAAATACCCAAGTAGCGTCAAGTGTGCTTATAAAATTTGAAGAGTTCCCTCCGTTTCATAGGATCCCATCATCAGATCCTGACCTGATGACCAAGGGACAACCTGGGAAAAAAAAATCTTTTAAAAAATGAATTTTCCAAATCGGTTCAGGCGTCTTCGAGTAATCGGAGAACATACATAAAAAATTAAAAAAGACTTTCACGAATTGAGAACCTCTCCTTATTTGAAGTTAGTTAAAAGGCTGAGCAGATGATAATAATAATGATGAATCTATAACTCATAATTCCTTGCCACCAGAGTTTTCCCGACCTTGTTTGGGACCGAGACAAGAACAAAACTGCAAGAATCAATCTACCGTGCAACCAAGGTTGCATTCCGAATAACCATCAGACAAAACCGCAACAAAACGGTTGTAACAAAGACTCCACATTTCTAATAGAACACACGCGTTTACGTTTCTATAACCTTAGTATACGAAAACACGCAATTATCCGGTAGATTAGGCACGTAATTTATACACATAGTGATGTGCGATCCGATCCTTTACATTATCGATACAACGGGATGCGATACTCCGATATTTTGCATCGATATAAACGAATACGATACGTGCTTGGACCGATAAGAAAGTACCGGGGTCGGAATGAATGGATCGTAACTTGCAACATTGTTCTAAATTGCATGATCGGTCATTTTGACATTTCATAGTGGTTTATTTAATTAAAAAATAACATAGAATGTTTTTGATATGGCGGCGGTGTCTGTTTACAAATGAGGGAACTTATAACTTGAGGTCTTGAGTTCGATTCCCGGGTCGGGCAAAGTGTTATTGGGTTTTTCGATCTGGAATTTCGCAGTAGCAGCCACGGGGACTGGATATGTGCGCGGTTGATGGCAATAGACTCGCCCCCTATTACATGGGACTTAAACATAACGGGTGTACTATTAGGGTACAGCTCTTCCTAACCCCTCGGGGATAACAGGTGTGATGTTATGTTATTATTCCGTCCAAGAGATATTTGGCCATTCGAATCGAAGACATTCGATATGATCCCATAATCGCGTCGCGTATTTTCGATCCCGATTGGTCCAAAGTATCGATACATGGATTGCAAGAACCCTTCCTTATGCTACATCGACCCGTAAGGCGATTAGCACGAATTAACAAATTAATATTGATGGGGGATTTCCTTCTGTGCGTTGCATCACGTTCCGTTTTATAATAGTATTATAATGAGCTTGCGAAATTGTTGGGTTCGCGATTTTGAAAAGTGTAGTGAGGTCGAGAATGTGGGGGAATTTTATTGCAGAAACTAGCCGTTGCTCGCAAGCTTCGTCCTCGTGAAAATATTATAAAAATATTACTTCCCTATTTGAATCGGATTTTGTTAACGATTTTATGGTTTTTAATTTTTTTTCGCACAGAACCCAATTTTTTTTTTAAATAAAGATAGCCTCATTTTCTCGTTATAACATTAGCTATTAAACAGTAAAAGTTCCGTCAATATTGGTTTGTTTTGGTGATTAGCAGGAACAAACAGAAAAAAATGTGACGTGTTACAAGTACCATCTATACTTTTATATTAATAAATGCATTCAGTAAAAAGCTGTTATTTTGAAATTGCAAACAGACACTTCAATTTAATTTATTTTTCAAAGTCAAAGTTATTTATTTGCGTTAAATGTGGTACAAAACATGGTAAATGTATGTAGTGCAGTGACACATTTCGCCATAAAAATAGCATGCAAATATTAATAAACACTCACATTAAATTAGGTAGGTAACCAAATTAATACAAACATTAAATTAGGTACCTGGGTAACCGAATAAAATTGGATAGATATTACTTTGTTATCATGATTATGTTGTGAATTCCAACGAAAGGCATTTAAATATAGTATAGGTACCTAGACCTACTAAAATACTCAACGGCCAACGATATTGCTCGCTCGTTTAGTTTAAAAGTAACTTGTCAATATGAGGAATAATGTAATTTTTTCTTCAATGGATCATTGAGCCATGCTTACCATGCTGTCAGGTTTTTTTTTCTGTTAGCTTCTTAATAGCGTCTTCAATCTAATACTGTAACTCGTGTGTTATATTTTCACAGCTAAATCCTTGAAGCCATCCAGTTTGAAGCCTTAGGAAGGAAAAAGGAAAAAAAAATCAACCCCCAAAGTGATGAATTTGGATGGTTAAGTTACCACAAAAAAAAAACTAAGCGGCATAAAAACTCTGACACCAGGTTAGGCACTAACCACACGATAAAGAAGAAGAAGTTACCACATTCCTGCAGCTTGTATCAAATCTGTAGCCTTTCTTATACAGGGTGGCTATTTAGTTACCTGTATCCTTGAAGAAGGTACCCGAATACGAAGGAAAATTGTTTAATATGACGGGTAGGCTTTCGGGCCTACCTGTCATATTAAACAATTTTCCCAAAGAAAATGAAATTCGATTCTTGATTTAAAAAAAAATAAACAATTTCTCATACAACATTATGTCTAATGTTGTGGATTATTTCGATGCATTTATGAAATCAATTTTTTTTCTCGAATCTGATATGAGTTTCTTTGGCACGTTGTTTATGAGGGGTAGACTCACCTTGAAGGATACATGTAACTAAATCGCCACGCTGTATTGTAATAAGAACCTTCTTGGTCCTTGATACTCAAGTACCAAAACACACCGTGAACGATAGTGCTAATGTCATGCAACTGGCCTAGGAATGCGGCGCCCAACTGTTCTAAATACAGCCTAGCTGTGTATGCTAAGTGGTTTTCACCCCTATGTCTATAGAGCTAGACTCCCATTTACATAGAGAGAATAGTCTAGGAATTTATGCTAAGCGGAAAGAGGCCTTATAAGTAGGAGTTTAAGTTTCATTTGCATGCACATAGTTATTTTATAATTCTATAGTTTGCCATTATTTGAAGCGAGTCTCGTTTATTTACTTCACAAAATCAAAGATGAACTCCAAAAGTAGTATAAATATGTGTGTTGATATAAAATGTAATTTTAGATTGTCAAGTGAATTTAATAAGTAGTGTAACGTTCGCTAAGCTGAATGAAATTGATCTTTGATTGACTTTAATATTGCAATTACTACCGTCTTTTAATGAACTAGCTGACTGCTGACTGTCTGCGTAACATTTTTTACTGATGCTCCGCTCCTATTCGTCGCAGCGTGAGGTTATATAGCCTATCTAGTCTTCCTCGATAAATGGGCTATCCAACACTAAAATATTTTTTTCAGTTCGAACCATTAGTTTCTGAGATTAGTGCGTTCAACCAAACAAAAAAACGTCTGCTTTATAATATTAAGTATAGATAGATAGAGAATATTCTTAATTATACTACCAGCCCAGAGATTACCATTGGCACAATTTCTTCAAAACATACAACTCTGAAAATAACCCGTCTCTCCCGTGCCCCACTATTTGGCTCGCCCGACCGGAGTTGAACATGGCGAGCGCCCCATGACATTTGCCCTGACTTTTTCTACGGGGTTTTTTATTAAAAAAATAAGTAACACATCCAGACCATTTTTGCAATTTTTGTTACGACTTTTTAATCCTAAACACGCAACTAAAACCGCCGCTCAGCAAAAAACTAATTTCAGTTACTTTGCAAAACTAATTTCCGATTTTATCAAGTTAGCAATTTTATCAATTAAAACCCAAGCATGCAGTTACAACACTTTGTATTGCTTCGCCAGCGGTTTCCGAAAACCGGCGGGTAATTGTCAAGTTTTGCAATGTTACTGCGAAGTAAATGATGTAGTAATGCCTTGGGAAGATTACCTTTTTAAATTGTTTCAAGTATTTTTTCTACAGCATGTGTCAGAAACGTGTGGTCATATTAAAAAAAAATTGTTGCCCGCAACCTACGTCGGCGTGAATATTATTATAAAAATATTACTTCCCGTTTGAATCGGATTTTGTTATCAATTTTAAGTGTTTTAATTTTTTGCGCGAAACCCTAATTAAAATAAAATTGAAAGGCATAAGTTACTCATTATAACATCAGCTATCTGCCAGCCAGTAATAATCTCGTCTAAATCAGTCTAGTCGTTTTGGAAATCAGCCGTAATTAACAAACAGACATAATAAAAAAAAAAAAGTTTCTTTCGTTCTAAGTCCCGCATATACTTTCGTTTGCATTCAGTAAAAAGCTGTAATTTTGTAATTACAAACAGACACTTAATTTTTATTTATATAGTATAGTATAGATGTGGTTCAGACCATCTAACTGACCAACTTTCTTCATGGGACCAAAATCGTGACCGCGAAAAATTATCAGATGTCCCATACAAAACATCAATACCTAGTGAACCCCAATGTACAGAAGTGCTCTCCCTCACCGGGAGCATTCGCCTGAATAATGTAACAGTTTAGATTCGATCATTGCCAGTGAGTGAGGAGAACCGACTATTATAGTGCGCAACCTGTAACGATACAATTTATAACAATCACTTGCTTCTGTACAAAATCGAATCTTGGATTGTTACATTACAGGCGAGCGCCTATTTGTAACGTTATACTCAAAATCGATTTTTGGATTTTTTCTACATTGACTGTGTGTGTCCTTAAATATGACCACACATTTTAGTTGCACGATGTATAATCTTTTTTAAGTATTTTTATATACGACTTCGTGTATTGAAGATCCTTGATGAATTGCGGTTGTTAGTTTTTTTTTCTATATTTTTAGTCTGTGGTGATGTCATAAACATTGTATTGTCTATCTTTTTTCTTCGTTCCGCGTTCTTTAGGCATGGCTTACATGATGATAATTTCGGCATCAATAGTTTAATGTAAGCCGGTATAATTATGTCTCATTTTGGTCGAAATCCAATATGTTTATGCTTTAAAAGGTGACAGACAAATTGATCCATTTTGTAATATTATTTTATTAATATTTTGCAGTAGTGAGTTTTCTGTAGGACGAGGTGTTATGTTATGTTATAGGTACCTAGCCTTTTTCCAACTATGTTGGGGTCAGCTTCCAGTTTAACAGGATGCAGCTGAATACCAGTATTTTACATGGAGCGACTGCCTATCTGACATCCACAACCCAGTTAGTACAGGTCATAAGATACCCCTTGGTAAGACTGGTTGTCAGACTTTTGTAGTATGGATTCAATATTTTCTTCGTTATAATAGTTTGTAATTTTATTTACTAAAACTTAATCGATAGTGGTACATAAAGGACTTACACATGAGGTCACAACCACATGGCATTGCCTACTAGGAAGTACATATGTAGGTACATATGTCCAGTTTACTGCACAAGACGCTTAAGGTGGAAGCGCCAGAGATTTCATGAAAAAGTCATTCAATCTAATTCAATGGTCTTACAGTGTTGTATTGATGATTTTAATGATTATAATTCTGTAAATACACACGTATTCGTGTTACGGTCGCGAAACATATTTTTTGAACATACGAGTATAGCGTGACAGTGTAAATTGCAAATTGCAAAAAAACGTAAGAAAATTTGAATTTCGTGGGCTACCTTGGTGCTTTTACCTTAGTGTAAACTCGGCTTAGTTTAAAAGCCTAAAAAGGTGTAGCAAACTAGTAATTTAGTAGTGTGTACTTCGTCTTGTTTGGTTCTTAACAAGGCATAGCACTTTGTTGTAGAGGGCTTCTATTGCCGAAGCTCGTACGAGTAGGTTTTCTAGTAGCAAAGTACCTATTTTGTATCTATTGGTATGCAGTTCCATACATATATTCGAATAGGTATTGAAATTTTTTAAGGGACAGTTGTTTTTTTGCGATTTTCATGAAGGCCCCATGGAGAAAGGTTTGAGGATCTGTACCAACCCGTTAAATATGACCAAATCTTTCTGATACATGCTATATGCTGTATACACGGTGGAAGGGACATCGACGCACAAACGATTATCAACCACGTATTCAGTACTTCATTCCCCCCACATAGAAACCTTTACTGTTACTGTTAGCCTGTATCACCCCACTGCTGGGCAAAGGCCTCTCCCCATTACTTCCAAATTCTTCGATCCATGTCTAAGGTGGACCACTGATCGTTGGTTCTGTCCAGCTCGTCCCGCCATCTCCTGCGAGGTCTACCAAGTCGCCTTCTGGCTGTGTAAGGGCCACCAAAATAACCACGATAGAAACCTTTAATCGGTGATTTAAAAAAAAAGGCTGTTGCATACATTTCGACTTTTTGACCGTGTTGGTATTGCTCTTTTCTAGGAAACAATTGTTTTTAGGTAAATTACCGATTACAGATTTCTATGTGAGTGATGGTTCAGAATGATGTAATAAATACGTGGTAATCGTTTGTGCGTCGAAGTACCTTTACCTTCCCCCTGTTTAGGTTTGACACGAAATTGAAAACATCGTAATTTTCAACCAATGTCGCAACATCTATTGCGTTTCGATTCACGGTTTGATATCTATTTGATTATATTTAACTACATAAGCACGAAACGATTCAATTAAGGTTAATAGCTTAACTAATTATATTCAGATTAAATACATTCTTATTACTTGTTGTACTAATCAATCAACACGGTTTTATAATAGGGTTAATGTGATTTAACTTTTAATTGTCGTTGTTTTAAAAATAAGCCGTATTATCAACACACTCTCAGTAGTAAAAATAAGGTTTTCAATGACGTTTATGGGTCTTGAACATTTTTATTTAGCTTTATATCAACGCTATAAAGGTGAATATTCAAACAATATATCAAATCGCGTCATCCGTACTGAATGCAATGCAAAAATGACGTCGCGTCGTTTATAGAACATGTGTTTTATTTCCACAGAAACCAAGTTTATATAACAATAACTATGGCCGGGTTAGTTTTTTTTTTTTTATAAATCTTAGCAAAGAGGCGCGTGTCTTTAAGGCGAAAATATTTTATAAATATTTAATTAGTGTTTATAAAAAGAATATCATAATTAACCATTATTTAAATTGATTTGCTTCTATTAACAAATTAATATTTATTTGTGTTTTTTATTTATTTTTGTGTTTTTTAATATTAAGCTGTTTTGCGGCTTCATACCTTTGCCTCGCCCTCAACCTCCGAAGGCAAAGCGTGGCAAAAAAGCAAATAAAATCTTAGTTTCTTAGGAAATAACGGTAAAAAATGCTACTGCAGGAGGAATCTACCAATCCTGTCAGAGGAGAGACCTATGTCTCTCTTCTGACATATTAAGGGTTCATGTAAATAATCTCTGGGGGATACATAATTTATTTATCAAAATGTTATGCAGAAGTTAAATAGTATTTTTTTTCTTTATTTGTTTATAGTGGCTTTTACGCATAGCGTATGTCAGTCCCATCAAGTTAAACAGTATTGTACAAATGGACTTGATGCCTGAGCAATTTTTTACTAATGAACCTTAGGGTCATGCAGAACTAGCGATATTCTTGTGGCTTCAAATCTACACGGAACACAAGTACAGTATTCATTCTGTGTGGTGTTGGTAGCGCGGCCCGCGGCAACGGTGACTCGACGGGCGGTGCGTAAACAATGTTGATTCCTAAAAAAAGCCCTTCAATATCTTTCGAAGATAAAGAAGCAGTTTCACACGTTTTTATTAACCTCTGAACGGTTTCTTACTTAACCACTATTACTAGGCCGGGGGTTCGAAGCCAGGTACTTTACCAGCGTGTCCTAGAATCAAAAATTCGAAGACATTTGACTTGACCGATCCACACTGGGTTCTCTTCTAGAGAGGTCTGTCTTGTGTGTTCCGGCGTGTGTGTGAACAGTGGGAATATTATAGTATAGGCCATAGGTTCTCAACGGTAGCGGTACCGCCCCTAATGGGCGCTTTAGCTTTTCAAGGGGGCGGTAGCGGGTCCAAAGGCAAATGGGGGGCGTTATGAAATACCTCTATTTTCATGAAAAAACATTTTATCTAGCCGTCTAAAATCTTTCTCTTATAACTATTTTGTAAAAGGGGGCATTGGATTTTTTTTCTTGTAAAGGGGGCGGTAGTCCATAAAAGGTTGGGAACCTATGGTGTAGACTGATAATACTAAGCATGCTTAAGCTTTAACGAGTGTCCCTTTTTTAAGGGTATTCAGATTAAAGTAAGTAATTTGAATTTTTGAAAAACATAACATAACATCGCGCCTGTAATCCCCGAAGGGTTAGGCAGAGGTTTATTTACATTACATGATTATAGCACACCCACATTTCGCCAGTTATGCTTAAGCCCCATATAATAGGGAGCCATATAAGAGCGAGCCTATTGCCATCAACCGGGCACAAATCCAGACTCCGTGGTTGCTACCGAGAAAATTCGTGATGGAAAAACCCGATAACACTTTACCCGACCGGGGAATTAAACCCAGGACCTCATACTCAGCGGTCGCGCTTGCGTCCACTCGACCAACAAGGCGGGCAGTAATTTGAATATAAAACTTATAAAAAATAATGAGAGAGCATAATTATACGTAACAATTGCGTGTGAATTCGTAACGGGTATATCCCGAAAGTCTGTCAATCAATAACGGGGTTGTGGAAGTCAGATGGGAAGTCACTCCGTATAATATATAGTGATCGGAATAGGTAGCGCTAATATACCTAAAGTTCAAGGAACAGAAACGAAAAGTGGGGACTCCCTTACGACTAAAATTTTTTTTTTCGTATATTTTTTTCTGAAACTCCGAAATGTCTCGGAATCAGTTCAGTACATTTAATAATAATGTTATTTATTAATCAGTACAGTAAACTAATTGAATTCATTATTTGTCCTTTTAACCGACTTCGACAAAAAGGAGAATGTTCTCAAAAAGTCAGTAGATACGTTTTCTATTTTTATTAATTCATGTAAAGAAGCTGGTATGAAAATTAAATTAGCTTCCGCACTTACTTACGGCGTTCAAACGAAGATAAGGAGATTACCTTTAATTTTTAAACAATAAAAATCGTGCACTTTTTTTTTTAATCAGAAACAGTAAATGAATTCGATAGTTGTTTAACTTTATTAATTTTAGTTGTAATTAAGTAATGTTCTGACATTCGGAACAAATATTCCGAAAAAAAAAAATTGTCGAAAGAAGTCTCCACTTTTCATATCTGTTCCTTAAACTTCAGGCACATTAGCTCTACCTATTCCGATCACTGAATATATAATCACTAAAAAAAAGTTAAACAACACAAAATACTCGCCTAAAACCGTCTTCAAAGTCCCACTAAAACTTTCTAAAGACAAAAATTCAATTAGTTTGATTTATGCTTATGCTAGATACGAATTGTCTTCAAACCAGTTATGAGATCACATGATCAGTATCGCCAGTCGTGGGAAAGAAACATTCGTAATCTAAGAAAGTAAGAAAATAATACGAGTTGCGTGGAGTGTGAATGAGTATTTTTTGCTAAATAAAAATGTCATTATCATTGTTGTATGTTGGAATACTTACTTAATTTACTACGTTCGCGTTTACTCGACTTCGGTATAAACGTTAAATAACATAGCGACACGCTTGTAATCTCCAAAAAGCAGTAAACAGAGGTGTAAGTCTGCCTTATTTTCGTTAGCTATATGCATGTGGCACGCGCCCTATTGCATGAAATTTTCCGATGTAAACTTCGATAACTATCCAACCCAAATGTGTGGGGTAGCTGATTTTTTCGCGATTACTACAAGGTGTAAAGAGATCGTTTACGAAGCCGCCGACCAAGCATTCTGTACATTATACTAAGAAACTCTAGGGAAAAATTATTGCTGGAAAACGACTTTGGGGCGAAATATCATGGTTTTCGGTAGGACTCGATGTAACGCGCTCAAAACATTGCGCTGACGGATGCATTGAACAGTACAGGGGCTTGGAGGTATGTAAAGTAAAGTTAAGTTATAACATAAAAAAAATACTTGTAAAAATTTTGGAGCTTTGACCTCCAACATCTCCGTAACTAGAAGATTTATGTACGGCTCAGAACAAAAAAACATCGCAATGACGCGGAGAAAAAATGCTTTTCTGCTTTGTTAACAAGGGTCTTTTTAAATCCATTATATAGGTCCCATGGAGAAACTGTTTCAATTTGATGGTCCCTACCACTCTCTTAAATATGACCACAACTTTCTGGTACACGCTGTTGTTTCATGCTCCGCCTTCCTAAACACATGTATTAGGCATCATACTAACTAAATGTAAGACCATAGTATATGCCAGTGTCATAGCCAATTCGGCAGTACTTGTATCAATGCGGTCTGCCTTGGCATACTGGTACAACGGAACCTACATATTTGATGGTTGAAAGATCTTGATTTCCTGCACCGATGTCGGTGATGTCCAAGATAAACTTAGAAGTTACATATGAATTGAAAAAGTGTGGCCTTCTCTGTATGAGAAGAGGCCTTTGCCCAGCTGTGGGACAGTAATAGGATAGGCTGGGATTGGAACTTGACAGGTGAAGTATAACCTACCAGCCAGTCAAGTACTTTATCTTAAGATAAAACTGAAAATAAAAATCTTTACATATGTGATATGTGTGGCGAATGCTGCGTATACCTGTAATAGGCATACATACCAGTACTTTTTTTTATTGTCTCCTATAAATGTTTAGTATGTAATGCTGTTGGTGTACCAAATAAATAAATAAGTAAATAAGTTGCCGTAAATTACTATTCAAATGAGAAGAAGAAGGTGAAGGTCTCTCCCACGCGCGTGTTGAGCTCGTAGTAACTGATGCTGCGTCAGAACAGAGCATAAACAGAATGCTGGCTCTTGGCAGAGTACTGTTTACCCCGCACTTTTACAAATTCGATGTATGTTAAAATTCAGAGATGCTGTTTTTATAAGTACGTGGACTTTTCCGTAAAACAAAAAAAAAAAAAAAAACAACCGAATTGAGAACCTCCTCCTTTTTTTGAAGTCGAAATGTCCCGTCACAAAGACTAACCACGAACGGAATTTGTTTAAACATTTAAATAACATATCACTTATGAAGTAATTTTACCATTATTTTGGTGACACCATTGCTTGCGGTGTCACGGCAATTTAACTTGACAAAGCACTCGCTTTCTTGTTTACATATTTAATAGAAAACGAGTATATTATGTGCTAACCTCTTTATAGGAGTCGTGTTGCTGCCGAAAATGAGGCACTGGTTCAAATCTAGGTTAGCCAGTGTTTGAGATTTTCTTTTTTTTTTAAGAAGTTTTTGGTTTGTATTGAGAAATAATTATTGAACGTTGTAAACGGCGTCCTGAGGGCACGGTTGCCGCAGTGGCTGAGCGATTGACTGCTGCGCTCCGTTTCGCGGGTTCGATCCATGCACGGAACAAATATTTGTGTGTTTGTGTATGTGAGTTTAAATGTTTGTAAACGCACCCACGTTACAGCAAAAAATTCTAGTGTGAGGCAACGGTTCTTGACATACATACATCTGCAAAACCTTTTCTCATTATTATAATTTGGGGTCGGTAGCCAGTATAAGCGAATTAATACCATTGTTACACAGAGGACCTATCTATCTGACCTATGTAACACTGTCACTGTGTAACACGATACTCCTTGGTAAGACTGGTAGTCAGAATTTTTTGCTTCTGGTTACCTGTTACCACTTTCAAGAAGAACTACGCAAAAACAGCCGGGACAAACGTCTAAGAGTGTTTACGAGGCACGGAGGCATCTCTTTAAAGAATTGATGGCCACCCATCTACGGACCGACTTCGGACACCTTCGATCAAGCCGTGCGACTGTATTGTGTGTTATATTAGCCAAGAGCCTCTCAACAAACAAACAGGCATACTAACTGTATAGTTACGTTTATTCTAGTATAGATTACAGATTTGTCTACTGAACAGCCTTATCCAAAGGCCTACATACTTATTGAGCAGCATTTCTGTGGCCGGCCTCGGTTCCGGTTTCTCTGAACGTAGGCACGGCGACCGGCCGAGATGAATCACATTTCCGAATTCTTTTATACCGTTAGGTTTTGACCACAGATAATATCATACTTTTTTTTGTTAGGTTTACCTACATTACGGAGAGGCTCGTGGCTATGGTACATTTCGACGGGCTGACGAACAAGGTTGAGCTTAACTTACCAAGGTCGGTCCTTGGATGGGTGACCATCTTTGTTACACGTTAAGCCGGCGTTCCCAGCTGTCGTTCAGAATTCTTTGATAGTCGTTACGGTAGGTACGTACTTAGTCAGTTTACCTGGAAGTACGACAACCAATAATACCAAGGGGTGTCATTGCCAATAAAAGTAGTGGAGATCAGATATGCAATCGCTCCATTTTATATACTGGTATTCAGCTGTATCCGGGTAGACTAGAAGCCGACCCCAACACAGTTGATAAAACTCTAAGCAGATGATAAAGTCCAAGTTTCCCCGCGATGTTTTCTTTTTCATTATTTCAGCCAATGGTGTCTTAATTACTTAGTCTTTAATGGCCATATGAAAGGGGTTTTTTTTTAGAATTAAAGCGAGTATGCTTGCACCATTGTGGACGGCAGGCATTGTTGTTTCATACAGCAACGGCTTTTAAGCACCTTTCTTTGTAAATCGCAACTTTCCCGTAGAAGATGTCTTTAACATCTATGCAGACTTTAACCTTTTGACCGCCACGGACGCCTATGGACGTCAAATCAAAAAGTGCTCACGGCGCCACGGACGGCATATCACGTATAATTTGGATGCGGCGAAATTGTGGCATGGCGTGGAGTGGCGTTTGTTTATGCTCTGGCGTTCAAAAGGTTAATATTATAAATGCGAAAGTAACTGTCATCTAAAGAACGAGACAAAGAAAATTCAGTTATTTTTCACGTTATATAGTAAGTCACACCACATATTCTATTTATGAAGAAGAAAATAAACTGGAGAGGGAGAGGAAACGAAGGCTGGATTGTGTCAGGAATTATATGAAAGAATAAAAGGACCGAGTAAATGATACTGTGATGGTTGACAGAGAAGGGTATGAAAGAAAAAACGTGTTGCGTCGACCCCAAGTAATTTGGGACAAGGGCAGGAAAATGACGATGAAGAAGAAGAAAAAACGGGAATATGTCTTGTGTTTGTCTGCCACTTCCTCACGTCTC
Source organism: Standfussiana lucernea (assembly GCA_964057025.1). Classification (NCBI taxonomy): domain Eukaryota; kingdom Metazoa; phylum Arthropoda; class Insecta; order Lepidoptera; family Noctuidae; genus Standfussiana; species Standfussiana lucernea. The sequence continues at coordinate 1,651,820 of OZ059805.1, forward strand.
CATAGCTGAAATGGTTCTATTGAAAGGCACACAGGTCCACAGTTACACGAGCGAGCGAAGCCGCATTCAAAAGTCCATCATAAAGTCAAAGACAATTTTCTGTGAGGAGGTTAAATACTCTCTATGGTATATCTTGCCAGTGCGATTGCTCCGTTACTCTACAAATAAAAACTTTCACTATCGGTATGTCTTCAGTATCCGTGAAAATATAAATTGAGTGAAGCAAAGTTGGATATCGCGTAGTATTGTTACGTCCAAGTTTGTATAGCGTGGGCCATTGTGTTGAGTAAGATAGTTCATAGACGTTGTCCGTCTAAACTTGTGATTATTGAGATAAACTTAGGGGAAAGTGACAGCCGCCATTATCGCGTTTCGTATTTCTATAAATAATTGACATTAGCTTTTTAGTAGCTTTTGTCCACGGCTTCGCTCGCGTGCAGTTCGGAAAACATCCCTCGGGAAGGTCCCACTGGGATGATAAGTTTCCCATGTCCGAACCTAGGTTTATCAGGACCCGTAAGCCTGTTCTTTCGGTATGTCGAATTTCCTCAGAACCGATCAGCCGTTACGGGGTGAAGGCGTGATAAAAACACAAAGTGAGGGTGTCAATCCAGTTAATTTTTTTTTTATTATTTCGCATTTTTTTTAAAGAACTATCGTGTTCTTTAAAAAAAACTGCACAGAAATGTCTCCTTTGTCGTGGTTGCGTTTACAAACATTTAAACTCACATACAAAAACGGCCAATTACCTGTAGGTCATTCAATTATTTGTTACGTGGGGGGCCCGAACCCGCGACACGCAGCGCAGCAGCCAATCGCTTAGCCATTGTGCCAACCGTGCCGTCAAAATATCACTGTCTCGGTACTCTGTTGTTGGTTTGTGAAGTTATCGAAATGGTACTTAATAATTTAGTGTACAACGGTTGTAGCTTGCGTCTGTAGGTACATCCTACAGACGCAAGCTACAACAATCTGTCAAATTTCTTTAATAGATTTTCAACTTTTTTGCTAAGAATTAGGTTCAAGGTTGATTGGGAAAATTTGACAGTAGTTAAACATTAAACAAAGTCACTTTTTATAGTGAAACTAATTAGTGCGTTCGTTAGCTTTTTATAAAACTTCAGTACTCGCGATAACCTGTTAAATAACCATTCTATATCGGTACGAACCACGGAGTAAATACAAAGAGGAGATGGCCTAAGCAACTGTGCACTGTGATTCTCAACTAGGTCCTGACGTTATCATGTGGGCGTGGCCTTAGTCAGTGTATTGTTGGCGTTCGTCCTGTGCACAACTTTGTGAACGTTCCTATTTTACAGCATTGTTCGCGCTAGACGAAAAAAAGAATGAAGTGTTGTGTTTTGTCTTGTAAAAATTACTCGGATAGACGTTCTGATGCTATGGATGGCATCCCATTTCATTTGTAAGTAATTTTATGCGTAATTTATTAAAATAGTTCTAGAAAAATCTCCTAGCGTCGGCGTTTACAAACATAATTCTACCCGACATTAGATGGCGACACTTGGTGTCATGGAAACTAAAAATATTTATGGTATGTAGACCTCAGAACTAACATATTTTAATAACATTAATGCTGAAATTTGTTCAACATTCATTCTTAAAGACCCTTTAATGGCCAAAATGTTATTTTTGTAGTTTTCATATCATTTTGTAAACAGGCCGCCATCTATCGTCAACTATGAACAACAAAAAGACAGGGCCGTAATTAGAAATCAATTTTTTACTGAAATTAAAATTAAGTTAGTAAAATTTTAAATGATATAGGTTTTAGATTTCCATCCGAAGATAATCTAAGACAGCAATGGATTACAAACATACTGGCTTTGTAAACCATCTTGATAAGTCTTTTTAACAAAATAAGTCATTTAAATATACAACATTATTCTTGATTTACACTAAACCTGAAAAGGGGTCATTGTACTCATCTTTTTCTCGAAAAAAAAATAATCAGCTGTTCCCTACATTTATGTTCGCAAAACTCGTCAAAATGTAGGGAACAGCTGATTTTTTTTTCGCGATTTCAAGGTTGGTCCCATAGAAAAAGTTGTTCAAAATGATGACTACAATGACCCCTTTTCGGGTTTAGTGTAAACAAAAAATAATGTTGTATAAGAGAAAATTAATTTAAAATAAAACAGTACTCCCCGGTACGAAAATTCTGAGTACGACCCTGTTGCATCCTGCACTTAGTGACATCTAGTGTGAGATAGTTACGTAACTACAAAACAAAATCGACAGAACGAGCGAATAGTTTTGCTATTGACCGGTAGATGGAAAATAGAGAAGTGGGCGGGATCTTGCTAGATCCCGCCCACTTCTTTCCCCCTCACCCCGCAAAGTGTCACGCGTTGTTTCCTAAGGAAATCTAAATAGACCATCTCCTCTTTGTATTTACTCCGTGGTACGAACGGACAGATTTATATAGCGATAGTAAGTTAAGTAAAACAACCCATTGAAATCTTAAAACCGGTTATTTGTAGCACAGATAATAAATAATCTTCTGGCTGTATTCCAACAGGTGGGCCTTGCCACGCAAAACTTAACAAAATAATTTCATCTGTTGAGAATTTTATTTATTTTATCAATTTTTATTATAATTTTATTTCATTTCGATAACTTCAAATGAGAATAAAATACAGATTATTATCATTTAAAATAAAACTGTTGTCTATGTCTCGGATACCTTCGTCATTTATTTTAAGTTGAAACAGGTGATTTCATCAAGTTTGTTCATTTTGGATGTCAATGAACATTGACAAAAAAAAAAATGTGAAAGATAAAAAAACAAGTTTGTCATTAGGTGATGGATTTTATGGCTTGCAAAAGAAAGTTAATGATTTATTGCAGCCAGGTGGGATAATTTTGGGCAAAGCTGATGTAATACGGGCAGTGATTAACGCTTTTCTTTGTCACCACAGAGTTTGGATTAAAAAGGTAAGACGTTGAAGACTAGCATTGCCCACTGCGTTTACACAGTGGGCCACTGACCCAAGTGGCCAAGAATGAATGAATAAAAACGGCCTCAATGCTTATCTCAAGTTGGTCGTGACAATCGATTGAGGGGAGTAGGTTACTATGGTGGTTTATGCTAATCGCAACTGTTTTCTGGTACCATCAGACTGCATGCCACCGTCCGGCCTTAAATTGTGGCTTTATCGACATAACTTCTAGACTTGTCTCTAGTCAGTAGAAATTATGTTCTTGAGTAATATATGCGAGAGTTATGTGAAAAGGAAAAAAAAAACTACAGCCTCCCAATATTCTTGGAAAACATATTTCGCAAAATCAGGCATTGAAAATATGACCGTTACATACAATTTCAATGACATATAAAAAAAACTATTAATTTATCGATGCGCGGGACCATCGAATGTCAATTGGTCAGTGAACTCGGTTTTGGCGGGAGAAACTCGGCGGGTGAGACTTTTTTCTTTGCATTTTACTTTCTCGCGGCACACAAGTTTTGGAGGCTGGCAATGTCGCGTTGAGAATAAAATAAGGCAACGAAACGTGTAAATTTGATTTGACTCAGTACTCTTACTTATTGTTATATTTGTCTTTCTTTTTTAAACACAGAAAGTTGTTTGTGCGATATCTATTTAGGAAATCCTTTTTTTTTACGCTAGTTACGTAAATAATTTTATACTTTATCAATTGCTTTTATTGCATTATTTGGTTTTTATTTAGCAAAACATGATTCCATAAAATAATGAATCATGCAAAATTCGAAGTTAATAAAGCTGTCAACATTTTTTTACCAGCTGTCAAGTAATAACTGTCAAACTCAAGTAGGTATCAAACGCTAATAATAATATTGCTTCAAAGTATCTTCCTACGTAATTGCCTACTACAAAATACCTTTTACCGGTCCCGTAATAGTCAGATAGCTGAATGATTGAACTAAATGTAATGAGGGCCACTCAGCTGATAGTGTGAAAGCTACAACCTTGAACGAGCGCCGCGACGTGAATGGACGAAGTGACCTAGAAGCGGCGCTGTCGAATTCACGATAGGTTCTAGCGGTGAATTTGAATCTATGTCTACGCATAACGATATAACTACGCATATTTGTGGGCTGTGGTGGTTTATAGTAATTGCAAAAGATTCATGGGGCCTTGCCTGTTGTAAAATTCACAATAATTTGTTGAACGACAGTTTGAGCAATATATATCTGTCTACAAACATGTAGACAGTTAACAAACTGTACTTCCATACATAGTTACAACAATTCCACAGAGACAACGCCCATTCATAATTATAATTAAAATCAAAAGTTAAACTTAATTTACACAAAAAATACATTCCACATCTGAAGTTATACTTAATTTACACAAAATTTTAAGTTAAAGTTTACTATGTGTAGGTATATAAGCGTGTTGTTAAATTATTAAAGGTTAAATATAAGCTGAAAAGATTTAAGTACTAGTGTCTATATTGGTAGTATTAAGATATTATGTGTTTTGTTGTCCTATTTTTACTTTATTGTGGCAGCGATGTGTTGTTCACACTTTTTTTTTGATTACATTCTGCTCTTTAAAAGTGAAGACTTATCATTGGCTGTCAGTCTCACGTACTATTTTTAATCGGTTTTGTTAGCTGTTAGTCTTCCATAGATGATAAATAAATAAATAACTGGCGAAATGTGGGTGTACTAATGGGTACACAGGCGTTATGTTATGTTGTTCGAATAACCGACTACAAAAAAAAAACAAAAAAAAAAATGGAAAATAACTTTACTTTCGGAAGTCGGTGACTAATGTTTGTTTCATTGACTTTTTTGCCACCGACTTCCAAAAGTAAAGTTATTTTCCATTTTTTTTTGTGTTTTTTTGTAAGTCAGTTACTTTTTTGCAAAAAGTTTTAATTTTATCCTTTTTAGTTATCGTATCACACACAAAGCCTTGTCAAGTATCAATTTCGCAATTTCAAAATTGTATGGGACCAATCGGGAAGTATATTCAGATAAAAGGATAACTTTTCAAATCGGTTCATAAATGACGAAGATGAGGTAACAAACACAAAAAAAATACAACCGAATTGAGAACCTCCTCCCTTTTTTGAAGTCGGTTAAAAACAAATACTTAATAACGCCAAAGAATCGTGCAAAGTAAGTTCTGTAAGTTCTTTACAAATAAAAATTGTCGATTACGGACCTAAAAACACATGTTTATGGCCGTTCATATAGACTAATACATGTGGAAGGCTATATTTTCCGATTACGACTACATTATGCGAGGCCACTAACCTGGCATAAAACTAGATTCTTTATTCACTGTTTATACGATTGTATTGGAATTCCCATATTGCTTTGTGAGCGAGATGTTATTTAAAAGTTGTAGTTTTTCTAGGCGGTAAATACGACGTAAATATAATTCTTATACATACAAGATAATACCAAATATATACTAATACCATGTATTCCTTGAAGGGTTGGGTAGATGTGTAATAGTATCAGCGCAATGGCTGAGTGATTGGCTCCAAAGCTTGATTTTTTTACAGCTTCAAGAGACCGTAGACCAATTATTATTCGATATTAACTTCAACTTGATAACTTTACGCGTTCTTGAGAAAAATGTTTTTCCAAGACCATTTTTCTGTCTGTGTGTTTTTCTGTATGTCTGTACAGACAGACAGAGGGACAACGGAGTGATCCGATAAGAATAAGGTGGGAGCGTTAGTTTCGATTTTGGCCACACGCCAAAAGATCCATGTACAACTACAGTAATATGATTTTAGCTAATACTGATGTCACTCGGAAAAATGTCGCCCTAAAATAAAACTCAGCTCTATATATATATCTGCTGCATGTCAGACGAATAAAAAGCCAAACGAATGAGTCTGTTAAAACGTTACCTAAAGTATTACATACACTTGGAATTCGCGTGCTAACAATAGTAACAGTTAACTTGCATATTTTGCATAGCCAATCAACTGCTTATGACAATTAATTCAGCACGACTTGGCATGTATGCTCGTATGTCACGCGCTTTCGTCTCGGAAACATATCGTGTAGCCATCATGGCCGCTGGGCAGTGTTAATATATTTTGTTGTGACTTTTGGAAAGGAATTTCAGTAAAGGTCAGTTTCGATACCATGATCTTATTCACTGTTAAACTGACAATTTTCTTGATACGAAATCGGAATCCCCTTGCAAGAGCTAAGCGAGGCCCTATCACGAGCACACGGTATAAGCGTAACTTAAATTTTTATACATACATCGATTTTTGAATCGAAAAACAATTATCCCATAGCATGCACCAAAACATCGGTATCATCTATAGATCTGAATAATTTTATTAAAATTTTGAAAATATGATTGAAACGAGTATTTTCAATTTTAAAATCGACAAATTTACGTTATGTTTACACCGCGCGCTCGTACTAGGGCCTGTGGTACAAGTGTAATATGTCAAACAAATTCGCTTGAAGCTGTCACTGAGACATCGTCTGCCTAGCCTTGTCCAACTATGTTAGGGTCGGCTTGTAATATCACACTTATGTAAATATTTATTGCAAGTCTTATAGTAGCTTTCTATAATAACTGAAATCCTTATGAATGCAGGTAACTTTGTCCTAAAGTATATGCAAGAAGCTTGCATCCCATTCAAGGCCATAAACTTCCGATTTTTTTTTCTTTTCTTTTAAAATCGTTGCCCAACACTAGGAATTTCTGCTGTATCGTGGGTGCGTTTACAAACATTTAAAGTCACATACACTAACAGCCAGACCCGGAACCCTGTAGGCCATACAAATATTTTGCCACGCAGGGCTGCAGCCAATCGCTCAGTCACTGTGTCAACCGTGCTGTTAAATTATACTTGCACATTAACTTTTGTGCATATTACTAGGCTAGTGTACCATTTTCTGGCTTTAGTGTCGCCTAATTATATCTCTGAAACATGTTACAGACGGGCAAAACAAATACCTACCCGTTTACCTACTACACTACTAATGCCAATGACACTTGCCCGACCCGGAAACCGAAACCCAGGACCGCATGCTCAGCAGTCACGTTCACGACCAATCGACCAACAAGGCAATCCATGTATGTCAACATTTCAACATGTGACATGTATGAAATTCAGCTGACGTTGTTGCAAAACAAAAGAAGATGTGTGTACATGTTTTCAAATTCCAAATTATCTCTGCGTTGTTCATTATCTTTTGTTTGCTAAATGTTTGTGAACAGCGTGTAGAGAGTATTCATCAATGGCGTAAACATAACCTCACGCCTTTTTTCCCATGGTGGTAGGCAGACGCACATCAACCCCGGCTGTATGTCGCTGAAAACCAGCGCTTGGTATCTGACTCACAACACCATTCTACTATCCGATGGCCGATCTGCATGGATGTGAACAAAGCGAATTCCACATTTATTGTGTGTACCGCCAGTCTGTGGAATCCACTGCCGGCTTCTCTGTTCCCTTAACAATTTAAATCTGGATCTATACAAGGTTCGATTGAATCGGTTTCTTCTAGGCAAGCGTGCTTCACCCTAGGCCGCATCATCGCTTCACACCAGGCGAGTTGCGGCCAAACGCAAGCCTAATTAGTAAAAAAAAAATGTGACACAACGTTTTCCCTCAACTCATTCTTTTTGTGTTATTTCTTATGCGTCATGTTGAACGAAAATAAATGTGTTTTTTTTCTTACTTTAAATTACAGAACGTCATTTACGTCATACCAAGAGGGGTATGACGTAAATGAGGTTCTATAATTTAGTTCTATTGCAACCCTAGAATTTATTTTAAGATTTCGGTATGAATTAGCCGACAAGCTGCCTTATCTTGTGGTCTAGCGTAAGCGCTGCGTATGAGGTCCTTGGTTCCACCCCCAGATCCATAACTTCCACCTTGGCTTAAATTTCCGAATTCCGTTAATAAAAAAAAAAAACATAGTTAATGCTGCTGACTCCCGTTTATGTGACTCATACCTATTCATACACGACGAAATGAGATTGTACTATTCACCTTCCTCGTATCCGTTCGGGACATACAGTTTTTATGTAGGTCTAGTATCTGCCCGCAGTTTTGTCCGGGAAGTCAGAAATTAGTCGCAAATATATGATCGGAATCAAAATGATTCCATGTCCGAACCCAAGTCTACATGTTCGCCAAGTTTATCGAAATCCGTTCAGCCGCTAAGTTGTAAAAAGGCTACACTGGCTTCGCATTTATGCCATTCCTAAATCACATCTTCTCATTGAACTGACATTGTAACAAACAAGTTGAAACATCTTAGTAATTGCGCCTCGCCCTGCGGCAGGTATCGACTTTGATATTTCCATTGTCCGTGACTCCTGAGGCACGCCAAGGCCCTGCCTGTGTCTAATGACGGCTATTAGGGCTCCACGGGAACCTGTACTACGCACCTTTTGTTGCAGCAATTTGAAGGGTTCCTGACGAGTATTTTGATTTAATTGCAGCAATAATGAAGAATGTGTGAGAACTTTGAGTTTATATTTATACAGTTTATATTTATACGTAAGGAACTAATCCAGATTGAGAGCTTCACACATATACATAATTATATAATTAGTGGGTACAGAATATTGTACAACGTTTTAAATTGTAGCTATGGAGATTCTTGTAAAGGTAATTTCATATAGTTATAAGAATAGCCTATAAATATTTGAAATTGCTTTTGCGAATCAATTCTATTTCCTTGTTGAGATTCCAAAGTGTCTTCTACTCGTAATAGCCAAATTTAAATAAATGTTTTGTTAGTAAAGCAGCGCCTTGAAAACACTAAACTTATGTATATGTATATAATATCCTCTCGAACAAGTAGCCTAGTTTCAATATTATTTTAAATCCACGACACGATAGCAGTCAGTCTTCATCCTTTATCGTGTGGTTAATGCCTAACCTGGTGTCAAATTTTTAATGCCGCCCATAGGCCTCTGACTTGGCTTTACATGCCGTCTAGAAATATCTCTCAGGCATGCTGGTTTCCTCAAGATATTTTCCTTCACCGAAACAAGTGATTATTATACAATTCGCAAATGATTCCGAAAAATCAGAGGTGCGTGTCTTGGGTTCGAACTCGAGACCTATGACTTGGTAGTCCAACGGTCACACCACTAGGTTATCACTGTTTAGTATAGCAGTCAGTGATCACACATCAAAGTTAGGTTCATGCCAAGTTGTCCTTTCTAGGTTACACGGTCTTCATTGTATATGGCAGAGTTAACGGGTCGCGACCATCCATATTGTTTCACCATTAATTCAAATTTAAATTAACCGATGGATTTGTTGCAACATTAATACGTACGAATGCAATTACAATTGGAATATGGTGTTGGGCGAGTGATCAGATTATACGTGATCTTTCTTAATCCGGTAACAGGTTCTAGCCTACCCAAGGTTTAAAATACTCCTGCGTAGTGACATTATGTCAGATTATTTGTCTAAAAAGGCTTCAGACAAAGATATTTGAACATACCAACGATAGACTGGCTGACTGCTTCGTTGGTCAAGTCGCAAGCGCAACTGCTGAGAAAGAGGTCCTGGTCCGATTCCCGAGTCATTCAAAGTGTTATTGGGGTTTTCCATCAGGAATTTCTCAGAAGTAGCCACGAAGTCTGGATTTGTACCCGATTGATGGCAATAGGCTCGCCTCGTATGACATGGGACTTTAACTTAACATAACTGGCGAAATGCGGGTGTACTATTACGTATGCTTAAGCCCTTCGGGTATTATAGGGGTGATGTTATGTTATGTTAGACTAGGCAACGTGAACAATCGTAATCTACTTCCAAGAGCCGACTGGGTGCAAGTATTAACTGGACACGTTACAATTGTACCGAGTAGTCTGTGCATGGATGTCATTCAGCTTAAAAGACACGGGATCACATTCTTCTAATGCCATTCCTTCTTCTATATAGTATCTTTAATCCGGTGACCACCCATTATATGTATATCGAGTTTTCACCGTGCCTCGGAAAACATGTTAAGCCGTAGGTCCCGGCTGTCATTTATAGACATATATCAGTCGTTACAGGTAGTCAGTGGCCTGAAAGTCTGACAATCCGTCTTAGCTGTGGAGGTCGTCAGATAGGCAGTACCGCAGCTGAATACCTGTAAATTCAGCTGCATTCGGTTAGACTGGAAGCTGACCCCAACATAGTTGGGAAAAGGAATGAATTTCTTTGGCTTCAAAGAATAACTGCCAATGTTTGAAGCGTAATTTTCGACGTCGAAACTTTACAAAATACAACAGAATTCTGCAAATTCTTAGAATTTTTGACAAGCCAATCGATTCCCTCATTGATTCCGAACCTTTCCCAACACACAAGTACCTACAAACTGCCCATATCGGAGCATACATTCAAATGCGCGTACGCAGCCGATTAGCACACAACACATGCGCGTTGCAGTGCAAATGGACAGCGTTTGCATAGCTGGCCGTAGAAAGTAAGACGACCGTCAGTTGCGTTATGTGTATTCATTACGATTGCTATTTAATGGGATGGGTAGGGAGCTAGGTGGCATTTTTGTGCAGAGAAATCATTGAGCAAATATTTTGAGCAGAGACTTTGGCAAACAGATTTGTGACAGGTTTCTGAAAGCCTATTGAGTAGTGTATAACTACTTGCAATTAATGATGTTTCAAGTGATTTGATTAATTTCTCTTTTCCCTCATTTTCTTTTTTTTTGCATTGTCCCACACTAGGATTTTTTCCTGTATCGTGGGTGCGTTTACAAACATTTAAAGTCACATACACAAAACAGCCAGACCCGGAACAAGTACCTGTAGGCCATACAGATATTTGTTACGTGTGGGAATCGAACCCGCAACACGCAGCGCAGCAGCCAATCGCTCAACCACTGCGCCAACCGTGCCGTCAATCTTGCTTTTGTTATTTCGGTCAGTCTATCATATGAGTTTGTCAGCGTGTTAGCTTTGAGAATGCGGGTTTTAATGGTCAAATCTAATCAAGTTATCTTAAGGAAGCAAGATCAGTCTTTCGACGGGTCCCATGTCCTTTTACATGCCGAGACATCTTTGATCTCTGTGTTAAGGAACTTCAGGGAAGTCAGTTCCCTACCCGTTTGACGCAAAAAAAATTAACACGGCATGATTCCTATGAAGTTTGCTCCATATGGCTATGCCAGTCCAAGGTTCGGCTTCTGCCAAGATTAAAGAATACATCTTCAGGCAATTTTTTTTTTGATAGGATCAATCTTCAGAATGCGAAGTAACACAATGCCAGTACGACTTTTTGGTTACATTATTCACTTAACGCTTCATCTTACTATGAAAGCATAAGGAAATGACTTTGCTAAAACTACGTAAGTAGTTTTGTTTATTATGCAAAATCATAGCTCAGTTATTAAGATTTCATTTTCACTTAATTCGCCAGCTGTTGCTATTTCATAAGCCTAGCCTTTTCCCAGTGTGTAGGGGCCGAGTTCCAATCTATGCAGGTGAATACGAGTACTTATTTTAGAAGGAGCGACTACCTGTCTCAACAACACCCGCTTCTGGGTAACACTACACCCCTTGTTAAGACTGGTTGACTGATTTTCGGGTTTCTGGGTAACCAAAACACGACTGTTAACTACGAAGGACAGTAGGGAGTCTAGATGCTTTTTGAGATACATTATGTGTTGTTAATATATTTAGCTTTTTGATATGGAGGTGTCTTAGTAAGAAATTTATGGTCATCCATCCACGGATCGACCGATACAAGCGTAACTTCATCGTGTAGATTGACCTGTGTGTTTGATACCGTAGTTACGAGTCCCTGCAATTTCGAGCAGTAGCCCACCAGCACAACACCCGTCTTGTCTGAGGGTTACTCATTCCCTAATTGTAAAGGGACAATTCGTTTCTCATTCCTCTGTAATAACTACAAAAATAACACAAATATCAAACCTATAATCCCCGAAGGTTTACGCAGTGTTGAACCTTATTAGGTTCAAAGTACGCCCACATTTCGCCAGTTAAGTTCCATGTAATAGGGGGCGAGTTCATTGCCATCAACCGGGCACAAATCCTGACTCCGTGGCTGCTACTGATGAATTACAAAAATATTTGAATTAATCGCATTACTCGTACAACAAAAATAAATCACGATGACACCCACTTTGAGTAGGCACTCGATTCTCAATACATTTCCAAATGTCACTCGACATAATATCAAGTTTACAATGACGGCGTGGGAAATGTACGCACTTCCTTGCAGTCCGCATTATGAAATGACTTTGAAATTGCGTGTGCAGTTATGCCGATGGCAAACGTAATAAGGCCACGTATTTTTTTCTTCTTTTGCAATGACATTTGTCGTAATTTGACAGATTGGTAGGTCGATGACATCAAAATGGATTTCGTAATTGGAATGGGACAATAATGTCGTAACTGAAATTACGCCTAGCTGTCCTTCTTCTATCTTTATATCTAAGTAAGTAGGCTTTTAAGAATATTAGCTAATGAAACTTAGCAGACAGATGTATTGCTTCTTCTTCTACGTGCCGCTGGCACGACAATTTTTCTATTTTGTTAGACCAGAACTTCGCCACTTCCATCGCGTCGTCTATGGCAGCGCAGGAGTCAATTCGACTGCATGTTTGTGGGCTAAGAGGGCAGGATAGGAGCATAGTTTGCTACACTGCTCGACAACCACAGGACTAACGGCTTATCGAGCTTTCCGAGGCACGAATGAAAATCTGTATGTAATGGGTGGTCACCCATCCACGGACCAACCGAGGCAAACGCGGCTTAACCTGACGAACGACCCGAGCGGCTGTAATTTTTTAGCCACGACCTCCTCCGATTATAAGACTTACATTATAAATTATGTACCAATGCTATCATAACTTCGCTTTTACTTTTTATGTAGATATGTCTCATAAATTCTTAATTATAGTGTCAGAAGCGTAGAGCATCGCATCGCGTGAAAATCTACCAACTACATTCACCTTGACAATGATAATTCGTTTGCAACGTCGGAAAACAGCAAAGTTAACACTTTATGACCAGTTTTTAAGCAATTATTGTAAATCAAACCTTTCTATCTGTCTGATTTATTGCGTCATTGTTGCCGCGGTGTAAATTGTACGTGTCGTGGTTTTATCAGCATTCCTAATAGTTATAACTTAGCACGTAGACGTCACCGAAGTAATAAATAATCTGAAAAAGACAGAGCTCCATAGGTTTTTGCATTTTTTTTAATGGTCTCTGTGCAAAAAGTTGTTCATTTACATTAGTATTTTCACTCTCTGAAAGATGGCCAATGAATTAAAAGCCGAAGTAGGTTTGGTCTCTGTTGAGTTTCTACTCTGTGTCATAAACATGATTTATAACATTTTTTATTATGAAATGTCGCCAAATGGTTTCTTTTGTTTTTAAAGTAATGAATATGGTTAGCAAAAGTAAAAATGGTCGGGCGAAGTCCGATGTTGTTAGTTTAGTTATTTATTTCAGACACTGTTTGTTTTTTTGGACTAGTGGTCGTTGGCGTTACTGCTGAGCATGAGGTTTCTGGGTTCGATTCCCAGATATAGCAAGTGTTATTGGAGTTTCCCGTCAGTGATTTCTCAGCAGCAGACCGGACTATGAATTTCTGCCCGGTTGATGGCGATAGGCACGCCCCCTATTACATGGGAATTTGACAAAACTGGCGATATGTGCACCTCTGCTTAACCCCTCGGGGATTGTAGGCGTGTTGTTATATTACTTTAGAAGCGGTGGAGTAGTTCATAAAATCAACAACAAAAAGTGCGCGCACACATTTTACGTCAAATGCAAAACAATTCAATTGTTTAGCATTAACCAAAACACATTAAACCAACTTCCTTCCAACGTTCGAAATTGGGTAAAACGATCGATTTTGCGAAATTGTTCTTAATTCAAAATCGCTTTATGCGTTTAAGTTCGTGCGTGTAGCGAAATATCCCACGTTCAGCCATAAGGAAATAATACCCGCTTCGGTATTGCGTAGTTACTGTAACCGTTGCGCAACGGTTATAACTAGTTATATGTATGTACGTTGTGAGAAACGTTATCGTTATTGAGTATTGGGTCGAGGGTGCCCGAAGGTGACATGTTTTAATGTTGTGTCATTTATGTAATCGCTTTTTATTTTTTTTTATATAGGTCGTCTTTATGATGCCTTTTGTTTTATTGTATCTTCAAGCCTGTCCCTTTGGTGCCCTCCCCCAGCGACGCCCTAAGCCGAGGTCCGAGCCCCACAGGGGGTGCCCTTAGCGTGTAGTAGCTTAGTTTGTAAGTTTATTTTGCCCTGGCTGGAGGCCTAAAATTCAAGGCATCCACAGGATAGACCGGTTAAGCACACGACCACTTCCTAGGTTGAACTGCGAGATGCCATAAATATTTTTTTTATGGCATTTCGCAGTGGTTATTAAAATAGACAACGTTACCCGCTCTAATCCAGAATAGACAGGCATCGTCGATCGACGGTTAAGTTACAATTAATGTGACTATAGAAGTTTTGGAAAATAAAAGCTTTTGACAAGTATAAAAGAGACGCCTAATAAGATTTTTTTAACATAATATTAACATGAAAACCACCTAATAAGAGATCACGAACCAACTTAATTTCAGCGCAGTTTTAATTATTAGTTATTAACACGTACCCTAAGATTTTTCCTCAGAACTAAGAAAAGAAGCTATAGATGGATTGAGGGAAATATGTTATGCATAACTAGAAAGGCTACTAAGATGACGGCAAATAAAAAAAAGATAAATGAACGAAAGACATGCCTATTAACACTAGTTAAACTTATCCTTTATGTTTTATTGCTTAAATTTATAGTATTGAAATGGCAGAAGACGCTGATTCTTGTTACACAGGTATTTCACCTAGCACAGGAGTCACACAAAAATGTACAATTAGTTTTATGGTATTAATGTAATTATTTATGCCGCGCTGACCCTGAATTAATTGAGCATGAGGTTCTTCTTTGCGACTCGATGGCAATCTATAAGGCGAGTTTTGGCGGCATCACTAGCGTAATGTGCAACCATCAGGTCAAGCAAGACACAATGTCAGATGCCCTGTTGTTTGTGGAACAGCACTACTTTTGCAGTGCTGACTTGTCAATCTCCATCAGCTCCAGCCTTGTTCTAGAGAATGCTGATGTCAATAAATGTGTATCTTAATGACTCTGCCCTTATTAACCTTTTTACTTCTCGGTTCCAGGTGGAGTCAGGTCGCGAGGAACTGAAGAAGGAGCGAGAGATCATGCAGCTGGTGGCAGGCTTGCAGCTGGGTGAAGACGAGCGCCGGGAGTTGCCGCACGTCATGCGACAGAGACATGCGCCTAGGTAAGGAGACGGGCAGGTTGAGGCAGGTTGCGAGGACCTGGTGCAGAAGCGAGAGATCATGTAACTTCACTTGACTCTAAAGTGTATATTGATAGTTAAAGTTGTTTTTTTATTATTACAAATAACGGGGCATACAGAGGGACCATTTATTTAAAAATAATTATCAATTCAAGTTTTAATACCTTATTTTTTTATGCTATTACTTAAAATCAGTTTTTTCCTTAAATATTTGCACATACCTGAGTAACCCAATCAAAGAGTAGGTAGAAATAAATATTAACCCAATCAAATATTAAATCAACTTCAAGGTCATGGTTTTAAGTTGTTTAATCTTTATTTCCATCCAGTTTATCTTAGCAGCCCATAAACCATCATAAAATATGGTAATACCTTCCTTGGTCACTATTCGTATTGAATACTAAGTAATTGGATAAGTCATTAATAAATAAGAAAATTAATAGTTATTTAAGGCCACTTGCACCATAAATCGTCAAACACATTAAACGTTAAACGTCAATATTTAAATCACTCCGTCTATGTCAAGTTTAAAGGATTGTCAAAAACAACTATGGTTTAAATTAATGGTGCAAGTTGACCTTCATACTGGAACAAATAGAAAACAAAATCATTTGGTTGTAATCCCTAGCAATTCCTAGTAATCATTAGCAGAAGAAACTGACCACCATATTTGTTAGTGGTATGCTTATGATTAGAGACCAGACCTGAAGATTATCTACGTGACTCTCGGTCGAAAATTTAAATTGCTACATTTTTAATCCGTACGCTGCTACTTTATTAGTATAAGGTTTTTATTTTTAAATTTACCCTTGGTTTAGACAAGTGGTAATGACTGAAAGCTTTTTGTACTTCTACAACGTCTTACAACAAAATTAACATAACTTATCAGTAGCTAATGTCAATATAATACTTACATTTTTGACTTTTCCATTATCTTTACCGCTGATAAGTCATTTTGTCTCGGCCATTTGCAGTCCTCCACAAACGAAGAGCTAAAATAATTTTATTTCTATTTCAGATAACACAACGCCACAGCTGAAAGGGCGCCATCTATCGGCTGATGACGAGAGCAGCGCACCATCGGAGTCAACACATTTTACCTCGATCACGAATCTAAACGAACACAACCAAATAACTTGTGCACTCAAATGACAAGGGATTGACGACATTATGAAGCAACGTTACGTCAACGGGAGTTTAACCACGGTTAAACGTAACGTTGTAGCAAACATCAGTTTTTTTTTTAAAGACGGATATTACTTGGTGTTGTTGATCCTTATGAAACGAGGCTATGATAGCCGTCCTATAATTGATTGCTGAATTTGTGTAAAAGGTGACGTTTGAAGTAGGTACATACCTATGATGTAACATCTATCAATATACGTCAAAAAAGAACTCAATTTCTATACAAAAATAGCAATGGATATAGAAGTGTCATTTGTTAAAAAAAACATTGTGTACTAAGGTCGTAAAATATAATAACCCAATTTCAAAATGCGAACACGGCAGAACGATCGTATAATCGAATCGAGGCTGTATTTAATCGATTTGTCACGAACGTTCTCGAGTTGTTTCCGATTATCGATTAATTACTTTAGAAATCCGTACCTACGCTAAACAGGGTACCTAAGAAACTGTAATTTAATTATTTCTAGTAATTAAATATCGATTTTAATTCACGGATGTTGAAAAATCATTTGAACAATGATTGCATGAGTTTTTACGCCGTTCGAGGCCGCGCGCAGGCCCGATTTTTATTGTATAAGTAAAATTTAAAAGATTATGTTGTTAATTTCATTTGTATATTTCATTTAAATATGTTTAGCAGTTAAGAGCACGTTTCGTAATAAACTAATCGAACTATAATTGCGTCATTCGTTTAAAATGCGTTATGTCAACCGCCATAATGTTTATATCTGTCAAATCGAACATGTCACGTTTCTTTCATCGTATCACTTAAATCTTTAGCTTAATTCTCAAGCTACAATAATATCTGCAAATAGTCTATATATTATCGCTATCATAAAACGTAGAAATCGTCACGAACTCGTGACATTGGTTTAGATAGTCCACATTGTGAAGGCAAGACAATGGAAATCTCTTGTCATCAATTTTAAAGCTAGCAAAACAGAAAATAGTGTCCAATAGAGAAGGATCTACTGTGGCTTACGGGCCCCCTAAGTTCTTGCAAATAATACCAAGAAAACTTACATATGTTTTTAAATCACTAAATAAATAAATTCAGTCGGTATTACATGCTAAACAAATCACTTTTGTGGTGACAATGACATTATTATAACGATCTTGAAAGTCAAGATCATTTGGTGGGCGATCTTATCTGCATTCTTTCGTACATCTCTAAAGCTGCGAGTCTAACTAGATGCGACTAAAAAAATTTTTTGTTGTTGTATTGGCGGTTGTATTGACTGACTAATTCACTGTAGAGCAATAAAACCTGGAGGCCTGGCTTCTGACTACTCATAATGGCTGCCATCAGTAGTAGTATTCGTATAGTTGTACAAGAATCTTTTGGCGCTTGGCACAACTCAGAACTAATTCTGCCATCTTGTTTTTCAAAACAATCTTCACCTACAATGCCCCTTGTCTCATTTAAACGCAAAAGGATCCATGTAGCACACTATTCCTAGCATTTCTCATTTTCCTATCACACTGGATTTAGCTACAAGGGAATAGCTCAAGTTTAGTAAAAACCCTAGCCAGCCAGTAGGTACGATTTACAACGGGCGGGAACTTCTACTAGTGCGGATACTTGTGTTTTGGAATGTTTCCAAAATACTGTATTAAAACTAGTAGAGGCTTTCTCAATACTCACATCATCATCTGCTTAGCCATGTTGGGATCGGTTTTCAGTCTATCCGGAACGACTGCCTATCTGACCTCCTTAGTACTGTGTAATACGATACCCCTTAACTGGTTGTTAGACTTTCGGGTGACTACCTGTAACGACTGCCAAAGATCCACAAATGACAGCCAGGACATTAACAGCACGGAGGAAACTCGGTATGTAATGGATGGTCATCCACCCATGGACCGCCCTTAGCAAGCGCGGCTTAACCTGAAGATCGACCCGTGCAGCTGTTGTTATTTAGTCAAGAGCTCAATTCTCACGTTTCTGGAAAATAATGACGTACGATTAGTTTCTTATTAGACGTTTTCTTGACATAATTGCATGCATGTAGTATATAAGCACTATATAGTCATTTATATACCTATTTAATTGTGCCTTAATATCAGAGAAATGGTTAAGTTAGTGTGTAATCCGGTTTAAGAAGTAATAAGTCAGTTATCGTGTATTTTTATCATAATGTTTCGTCTATTTTATTTTCATTGATTTATTTTTCGTTGAGTCCCGTCGAATATTAGTAAATTGTCAATTGCCAGTTACCTACCGAATTTAGTGGACCATGTTTTGAAATAAGGGGTTTAACTGGCGCTTTATTGGTCGCAACTCCATTGTGTATTTTAACTCGATTAATTATAAGTAAATGATGTACTTAATTGTTTTTTTTTCATTATTTTTGTCTTCCAATGTCTGGCTGACTGAATGTTCTTAGAAAAAAGGTAACGTCGAATCGAGAATGACCCATTAAATTATCTTTCAAACTGCAAATCACTGTTATATGTTCTAGAATTGTCTGTGTAATCATGATTATATCAAATTAATAAACATGTATCCGGTTCCCGTTTTCATGGAAACCGCATACGGTTATCGGGCTAGGAACCGTTTTCCCGGTAATTACTGTAAGTCTGAAAAGGCACTGAATGTACCTAAAACAAGATTTTGATAGTTAACGTGTGTACAAAAGTAAAATATTAGTCAAGTAGAGGGAATATAGTAAGCTGGTATGTATAGGATAGGTAGGGTGAAACCACCAGTTGTGATGCACTAAAATAAAAATATATTTTTTTACATTAAATCGACGAAAATAAGAAACTGAAAAGCAACTACGAAATGTGTGATAAAATATCTTAGTCTAGGCCCATTGATTAATGTAATTAACAAATTTTGAGGAGTTATGTGTGGTCATACTCAAAAAAATGTTGGCGTCGAATTGAGATTTTCTTCCTTCTTTTCGTTGGTTAATGTATCGTGAATAACTAGCTAACGTTTTTTAATGTGAGCGTTCAACAACTGGTGATTTTCGCAAAATTTTCTTTGTTAAAAGCCTTTGTTTTATTAAAAACAATAATAACGAATATTATTTAATATAATTATTTAATAACATTAAAAAAAAATGTCAATGAACATAATAATTATTCATTGTGTCTTAAGAAAGTTTAATGTTGTTTTAAGCGCCATCTCTCGGATTAATTACGAACTATTGGCGCTTGGAACAAGCGTGTTATCACGAAAATGTCATCCAATAAAATATCTGATTACTTTTTAAGAAAATAGAAACATATAATAATTATGACTAAAATAATGTAAATAGTAAGAAAACATTTTCGCAAAAAAATATATAAAATGTCATCGTCAAATATTTTAGGCTATGAGTGCCATTATGAAAGTTTATCATTCCTAGTTTATTTTTTTATAATTATTTGTAAGATAGGCCTTGCCTATCATGTGGGACTTAAAAAGGCATCGATGCGGTAAGGCTTGTTCCACACAAGGCTAGTAAATACGCTAGTCAGAACTGGCACAGTAAACTAAAATGTCATCAAAATGGAAAATCTCGCATTGGAAAAATTGTTTTTTTTTTTATCTGAATATCCTAGATTTTTTTTTCAAAAATCTATTTTTTATGACAGCTTATCGGTTCGCGAAAATCGACGATAAGTAATACCGTGCTCATTGGTTAAAAGTTTCACCCGAGCCATATTCTGGCCAACCAGAACAAAAATGTTGACCAATTCAACTTTTTTATTTTTGTAGAAACTCTAGGATTAATGTTTACGATTTTTCCAAGTATCCTGTGACATATAACATTATGCTAAGCCAGTGTGCAGAGCCAGTTGTTAGCTTCATTACTTGCTTATTTACTAGCTTCATGTGTATCAGGCTTTTAGTCTGGGGTTGGGCGGTAAATCGGTTATGTATGTTATTAAAATTATTAGAAAAATATTTTATCGAAAAAAAAAATCAATGCAAAAAGATTGAAAATTGTACAATATTCTTGTAGATACACGTAAAATATTCTATGATTATGTTAATATTGTATGGTGATTTTTTCAACGAACAGACAACGATGTATTCAATTATTATTAAAGTTATTCAATTAAATGTAGTCTGTAACATATAAACATCGTATTTTATTTTTATGTGCAACCTGATGATGGTTTGGATGTTCGATAAAAAGTTTCTTCAAGGAGGGGTTCGAAATGATGTACTAAGAAAACTGATGTACGTGCTAACTGTTTGTGCCTCGATGTTCCCTCCACCCTCTTTATAGTTTATAGCTCATATCTGCAGTATCTACTCGAAGCAAGGGACTATGGGTAGATGCCATGGAGGGGAACTTACAGGTCTCAACGAATACGTTGACCACATCATTGTTTATAATTCGGTTAGAAAATGGAAAAAGATCAACCACTTGTCAAGATTTAAAAAAAAAAAACCAAAATCAAATTACATATTTTTATCAAGCTTATTTTACATACAGCGCCACCTAGCGTAAAAGATCAATAATAATATGCAGTCTTCGGTTGCTAATCCAAGCGATGTGAAAAGAGAAAGTTCTATGTAAAGATCTTCGTATAGTGTTGTAGATTTACGATCATAGATGACATGACAGATTATAAAGAGTAATATGCATGGCTCCATTAATATACAATAAAATTCCGAATTCCATTAAGGTAATGAATATTAATTCATTCAAGAGTGAACTAAAAATATTGTTAATTATTAAGGGATATTATAATGTTACGGAGTTTTTGAATGACGAATTTTGAATCTAGATAATTTAATTATTTTATTTTTATTGTTTTGATTATTATTTTTTAAATATTTTTGTGTGGACTGTAATTATAATTGATTGACGTTTGACTATAATTTAACTACACACATCAAAAGTATCTAGGGATCAACATATATTTTTGCAATAACTTTTCTCCTGATTGATATTAATTAAAATTTTCTTTAAGGATTCATCAAATAAAGTGTTTTCGTTTGTCACAGTAACGATAAACCAAGTCACCTTTGCATTAATAAAGAAATTTGCCATTTTCCTAATAAAGGGATTTTTGACATTTGAACCACTAACATTAAAGTTCGAAAAAAAGACTGAAATAACAGTTTTCTTTAAAATTTTATTGGGTAACTTAAACAATTAATAATCCGTGTTTCTACCGCGAACACTAACAACACAAGAACATCGGTTTGGCATACTCAAAATGAGTTCATCCAAATCACGCTGTGGAATGGCCGCCCATGTTCGTTGCAACAACAAAAAAAGGTCTTCTTGCGACTGGATACCCTCCATATTCGGCAGAGCTCTTCTCTGTAGCATATCCCATGCATGCTCAATCGGGTTCAAGTCTGGCGACTGAGCAGGCCAGGGCAGGACATTGATGTTAGCTGCGGCGAGAGTCTGTCTTACAACTCTTGCGGTGTGCGGTCTTGCATTATCATGCATTAACTGAAATAAGGGACCGATTTGCACTTGTAGAGGAACGATGACGTCTGATACAATCGTCTCAGCATAAATTTGAGCGTTGAGGTTGCCTCTGATCCAAATCAACTCAGTTCTTCCGCCGATCCAAATACCCGCCCATACCATGATGGTTCCACCACTATAAGGATGGACTTCCTGGCAGGATTTTAATCGCTGTTGGCGTCCAGGGGTTCTCCAGTGTCGTATAAGTCTTGTATCCGGTCTCATACCAAAACGAGACTCATCAGAAAAGCACACGAAACGCCATTGTTCTTCTGCCCAATTTCTGTGTTCAAGAGCCCATTGATATCGAATCCTACGATTGTGCATTGCTATAGGTGGTACCCGTAGCGGTCTTCGGGAATGAAGGTTCACTTCATGCAAGCGGTTTCTGACTGTTTGGTCGCTAATTAAGTTCCCTGAAGAGTGATGAAGCCTCACGGCTAACATCATGGCGGTTATTGTTGGAGCTCTTCGAGTTAAGATTTGAATGTATCGGTCTTGTCTCCGTGTGGTGCAGCGATACCGTCCTCCATGGCGCTCAGCCACGGTACCAGTGCTTCGGTAACGTGTCCAAAGTCGACTGATAACACTCTGACTTGTATTCAGAGCTAAAGCCACAGTACGTTGCCGGGAACCAGCTTCTATCATTCCCACGGCTCTGAGCATTTCTTCCCTGCTTAAATGACGTCGCCGCTCCATAATAACGTTGGTTTTAATCAGTAGTAGGGAAACAGTAGCACTAATAATGTCTTCAATGCGTTGTATGTTTTTATAGGGAAAATATTGACAGCTTATTTTCATCTTTTACTCGAATTCGATTGAGAGTTCCTGATTCAAATTATGAAATGCACCAAAAAGGATCCATATAAATTTATAAAATCATAAATTTATTACAAAGCCACATCTCAATCTCAAGAAATCCGCATAA
Source organism: Standfussiana lucernea (assembly GCA_964057025.1). Lineage (NCBI taxonomy): Eukaryota > Metazoa > Arthropoda > Insecta > Lepidoptera > Noctuidae > Standfussiana > Standfussiana lucernea. The sequence continues at coordinate 1,674,697 of OZ059805.1, forward strand.
AAATGCTTGATCCCTAGACACTTTTGATGTGTGTATTTCCTGATTTATAATTTCAAATTAAGTATTATATACTATTTTGTACGCTGAATGTGGCAAAACATGTTGAAACACCATTATGAAACTCATTTCCATCCATGTATAAACATGTTTATACAAATAAATGAATTTTTATCTTTATCTTTATAGATTATCTATCGGTATATCTCAGGGCAAGAGTTTATGTTCCGATCTCATAGGTCCAGATTAGATTTTGGAATCGTAGGGTCCTTGTAACCAGCGTGCGGATCCCCTAAACCGGTTTGTGGGGTTTTCAATTAATAATTTGAATTTGTGAACGATTTTTGGTATCGTAAAACCTTGTGGTATAAGGCCCGAACAAAGCGCTATGCTTCCACATTTATTATGCGAACCGACTATCTGTGGAATTCATTGCAAGCTTCTTTGTTTCCCGATCATAATAATCTGGATCTCTTCAAAGATCGAGCGAATCAGTTTCTTCTAGGCAAGCGTGCTCCACCCTAGGCCGCATCATCGCTTCACATCAGGCGAATTGCGGCCAAACGCAAGCCTATTTAGTATAAAAATAGAGAAAAATGGAAAAAGAAAAGATGCTGCGCCGACCCCAAATAAATTGGGAAAACAAATCAAATCAAATCTTTATTGTTGAACACAGTATATATAAATACATTGCAAGATGTTGAGTGAATGCGCAGTTCACTATGTTCTACCGATTAAAGCATGCAAAATTATAAGTAGTCACATACTACAGCAAAAATATATTAATAAAGAATATTACAGAGAGATACCATTATACAATTAAAATCAAACAAAATAAAATAAAATCAAATATAGTCAAATAAAATCGGACGTAGAAAGCATTCACCTCAAAGTAAAAAAATAATAGTAATAATAAGTAAATATAATTATTTACAATATAAAAAATAAAAATAAACAAACAATGTTATTGTATAATTACAATCATATATTTCTATCCGTTAGGTACTCTTTTATTATATTGTATGTCTTATTTATCAGGAACTTATTTAGTTGTGTATGTGTATATTAATATCAATAATGTCTAATAAAGATTCAGGTAGTTTGTTATATATTTGCAGGAGAATGATAGGATAGACGGAGCTGTAAAAAAGCAGGTCAGGAGATGGGACTTGGTTTGTGAGGTGGTTCCGTAGTCACACTTCGTTTCATTGGAATACCCCACTAGAACAACGGACAATCCAGAATCACGAGAGCGCCGAGGAAATAAGTTCGATAAGTAAAACGATCGTCGATCTTCGGGTTAAGCCGCGTTTGCCTAATATGGTCCGTGGATGAGAGACCACCCTTTACGTACAGAGTTTCCTTCGTTTTTCGGAAATCACGTTAAGCCGTTGGGCCCGGCTGTCATTTATACATCTTTGACGGGCGTTACAAGTAGTCAGTGGCCCGAAAGTCTGACAACCAGTCTTAGCATGGGGTATCGTATTACCCAGTATTAACTGGGTTTTGGAGGTCAGATAAGCAGTCGCTCTATGTGAAATACTGGTATTCAGCTGCTTTTGGTTATACTGGTAGCCGACCCCACAATAGTTGGGAAAAGGCTAGGCAGATGATGACGAAGTAAAACCCATGACATGTACGAAACGACAGGCAAAATCACTATACATGCTGTCGCTTTGCATCCTCGTCAAATTCAAGGAAATAATTATGCTAATAATTCTCTACCCGAATCAATAATAAACTGGGTAGGAATTTTTTTCTTAATATCGTAAATCGGTAAGTGTACACCACCAGTATTAAAACGCGGCCCGTCTGATACTAGCCCTATAACCGCGCTTTCACACACACAAACAAACGCAGACGTTTATTCGATAAACAGGTGATTCTCCTCTTTTGAACAGGGCTTCATTCTGAAACAGTGTCAAATTTAAACAAATAAATAAGCAACGTTAATATTATTGACCAGGTACCGTAATTTAAATTGATTAATTACGTCGTTTATGACAACCTACTGAATTTTGACGAGGATGCATAACTACATCTTGTATATCAGCAGTACTTACCCCACACATTCCAGCAACACCATACACACACTCTTTTTGCCGACGCAATCAAGTAAAAAAAGCAAACACAGTAAGCACATGGACATCCATAACTTTACATAATCCTTCCGTTGCCGTAAGAGGGCAAGAACTAAAACATTTACATCATAAACATTATGTATACAGTGTTCAGCCTACTTTCCATTGGTTGTTTCACCTAAATATTTGACTTTTGGCACATGTGCGAGTGTTAATTGCCAATTAGCAAGATCTTTGACGAAGATCTGTGGTAATTGTGACGGATTTATGACAGAAGACGGTTGAGATGACCTAGTCCGGATTATTATGGTTTCGGCGTCTCAGTTGTAAAAAAAAATGTAAAAATGTTTATTTGTCTCAAAAGCAGTACATGGATTATATATGAGACATCCCCAGTAAGTAATTGAAAATACTTGTGTTGAGGCTATCTCGCTCTTTCCCTTAGTTATTAACAATATTGAGACTAGATTTGACACAAATTATTACAAAAGGTGACAAAAGAAAATAAATATTAATAAAAATTAAATTAAGGAAGAAAACTAACAGAAAATGACTTATAAACTAATTAGCAGCTCTTTGTGTAACTGTAGTTGTATTGCATGTGAAACTATATGTGCATCTTATTTTTAATCAGGGTTTGTATTGTTGTGTGTGTGTGTGTGTGTGTGTGTGTGTATGTGTGTGTGTGTATGTGTGTGTGTATGTGTTTGTGTGTGTGAATGTGTATGTGTATGTCTTCTTTGAAGTGCCGATGTCTTCGAAGCAATTTATACAATTTATATTTATTTGATGTGCTGATTTCCAACTGTCCTGATGATTTGACCGTATAGTACAAAAAGTATGTACGGGTCGTAACAGGTGGCGTACTGTAGCTTCTAACTTCTCCTTTGGGCAGGTGTGAGTAAATATACATATGTATGTTGACCCATAGCCCAGAATTATCGGCAATGACTGGCTCGTTGGTCTAGTCATCACAAGCGTGCCTGCTGAGCATGGTGTCTTAGATTCGATTCCCGGGTCGGGCAAAATGTTTTTGGGTTTTTTCTATCCAGAATTTCTCAGTAACAGCCACGGATTAATGGCAAAGGGCTCGCCCTCTATTACATGGCACTTAAAAAACACAACTAGCGGCATGTGAGTGTACTATTAGGCACAACTCTGCATAACCCTTTGGGGATTACAGGCATGAGTTTATGTTGGTGACTGGCTCCGTTTTTTACATACCTACCAGCGAAAAGCTGGTGAAGCACATGCTTCCGACTTCCGAAAGTAATGTTATTTTCCACTTTTTTTAGTGTTTTTTTTGGAAGTCGGTTATTTTTTTGCAAAAACGTTTTTATGTCATGTATCAATTTCGCAATTTCTTTTACTTCGATGACATATTTTTTCCAGCTATTTTGATTTAAAAACCAAACTGCTGAACCGATTTTGATGAAATTTCTATGGGACCAGTCGGGAAGTAGATCCATTCAGATGAAAGAAGATTTTTTCAAATTGGTTCATAAATGACGAAGATATGAGGTAACAAACACAAAAAAAAAAATACAACCGAATTGAGAACCTCCTCCTGTTTTTGGAGTCGGTTAAAAAACACTATAACGCGGTTACCTTGCCTTGTCTAAGTAAGAAATTAAAGCGACGCACAGTAAACTGCAAGCTGCTTTTAGCGCAAATACATTGTAGTAGTTATAGTATGTCACCCAACCGGTTAAATGGTAAGAGTTTGTGGTTAGATGTTATCTCATGATGTCCAAGAAGGCTTGATTCTGCAAATGAAACCTATAAGTATCAAGTAAACTTATCTTACAAACAATCTAAAAAGGATTACGGTACTACTCCAAGTAATGTTGCTAGCGTCAGTCTTTTTCCGACGTAAAAAACAGTTTCTATTTTCCGAGGTTTGAATTTTTTTATAAACATTTTCATTTTCATATTTTTTTGTCTATCGCTTTCAAGGCATTACTTATATAAGCTTTTCGGTAGCCTATGTCAATCTGATATTAATTATCTTTGACTTTTATTATCGTTCCACTGCAAGTAATACATAGGAAACACAATGCTGCGCTTTAACTTTTCGCTACACCTAAATACAACAAAAAAAGTTCAATTATATGTATTAATTACTTTTTGATTTGAAACGTCTATAGCGGCGGGTCGAACCGACTGTTGGCGTGGCGACGCGTTGCCACAGCATGCGTCGCAAGTGTCGCAACGCCCTTTAATAGTATGTGTATGTGTGGCGACGCGACGCGTCGCCATGCGCACATCAAATATAACTATTACAGAAGTCACTGATTAAAATAATTGAATTATCTCAATATATAAAAAAAATGAATATAAATGTTTATTAAATAAACAGTCATCTTTTTCTTCAAAAAATTCTTAATATTTTATTTTTCATTATGCTATATTTATTTCCTGTTGTAAACTATCCCTCTATGCATATCACCTGTACAAAATAATTTCGATGTATCACATCAGCCAGGCGTAATTTTTTTGATTTCCAGCTTTTTAGTTTGGTAATGTGAAAAATTTCGGAGACGAATTAACTTTTCATAATTATTCATATTGGTTAATCCATTTAGGAGTTACGGAGTTACACAATACTCAGACATAAATGCATACCCACATACATACATGCGCGCGAAATACATTACGACCCTTCTGCGTCAGTCGGGTAAAAACAAGCGATAAATGATGAAAATGTCGAAAAATACATCTGATTGTAATCGAAAAGCATAAAAATCAATAAACTCTTGAAAGTCGTTTTAGACATACTACTGTCGCTTTGAAAACGATTGACTCTTGTCTAAACGCTCTGTACCACACACCATCACACAATCTTAAACCAAATCAATCGACTAAACAAGTCAAGCAACTGAAACAATACAATCAATCAATCATTTTCATATCCAGTTCAGTCATAACATGAGACGCATTCAATTGATCGTGATAATCATTTAAGATCGTTCTATAGGCTATCTGTCTTGGCTATGATAGTTAATCGCTTTTGTTTGCCCACCGGCAAACAAATAGGTGGTATATGTAATTAATAACTGTACTTGGCGTGTGTTTGCGCGCATAGATTGCTGAGAAACAGATGTGGTACCTTGGTGGGTTGTGTTTGAAATGTGGTTGGAGTTTTCTGCCTACTTGCATCGCAGTGATGTATGCATTCAGCTTATAATAGGAGATGCTAGTAAAACGAAGACATTTGTATTTTGGTGGTTAGGCGTGGTAACAACAAAAACAAATCTAATTGCCCGTTCCGTCACGCAGATGAACGGCAAGAAATTTCACCTATAAACATTATTTTACATCTCGATCTGTTAAAAGTACATTTGTAGCTCCAGCTAAAACAGGTAAAGATAGTTATAATAAAAAAGCAGTAATTCCTACAGCTCAATTGAATAATGGTATTTGATCAAAAGATAAACTGTTTAATCGTATATATATTATCTAAAGTTAGGCATTATATTAAAAATATTATAAAAGTTTACTTTACCGTTGCAAAGTTTAGAATGGGGGAGAGTCCTATAACATCCCTTATCAAAGACTTGTGAGCGAGTAACATTTTAAACTAAATTGACAGCGCACATAATCATATCTCCAAAAGATTTAGCACTATTTATTTATTTAGGTTAGCCTACAATTGTTTACACGATACATTCCATTTAAAAGTACACGATTTACATTTATAAGTGCAACAATTACTTGCAGGCAAACGCCACATGCACTATTTTATTTATATTATGCATTTTTATTATGCAATTAATTGTGAATCATGAACGATAAAAATAGTGTAAAACAATGCATAAATCTAGCAATTTTAACAAATAAATCAAAATAGTCGAATTAAATAAAATTAAATATATTAAATTGATTGGTAATAAAATAAAATAACAGATGAATAACTTAAACTAAGATTAACTAATTAAATTAAATATTTGCTTTACATTTAGATGTGAATTAAAAATTAATTAACGTTTAGTACATAAAATTAACAAATTGGCAATTCACATTATGTCTTAGTTGAGCGAATAGTATTCAGTAATTAATTTACGAAATTTTCCTATGCTATCGTGGTGATCGTCGATCAGCATTAATTTATTGTAAGAATATGATGAATGTATTTGATATAAACAGTTTTTTTTTTTAAGATTTTCTTGCCTACATACCAATCGATCGTCAATATCCGCGTAATTGCCACGGTTGCTTAAGCCAGTAAGCTCGACCACCTTTTTCCGCCATGAGTTCAATGATCACTTAATAGCTGTGTATTCGCACTGGTGAAATACTTACATACAAATCTGATAGAGATCCTTCCAGCTAAGAGAAGAGAGAGAGAGAGAGAGAGAGAGAGAGAGAGAGAGAGATAGAGATTTCAACATGCTTGAATTTTTCGTCAGCGCTGACCAGCGACAGCACGGCAAGGAATTTGATCTTTACCTAACGTAAATTCACACGTAACTAGCGGTGACAAGATACAAATTCCAATGCTTAGAGATTGACCCCAAGGCATCAAACAGAACTTCCCTTGGCATTGAACATTGGAATCTGTATCTTATTACGACTAGCTACGTCACACTGGCGAAAAAGATTGCTAAGCCAAAAGTACGTCTACTTGCCCGTATGTACTTATATCTATCGTCCAGAGTAAAATATCCTATCTACACCTTCATAATCAAGAGCATGTTCTTGACACGGTGCGCGGGTATAGCAACGGATACTTGTGGTGATAGCGGCTCGCTTTCTGGCCGACACTCCGCGGCGTCATCTTACGTCTGCGGCGACGGACGTTTGGCTGAGCAACAGCCTTTTGAACGGCAATTTTAAGACGACAAATTATGATAAATACTTTTTAATCATTGCCACTCGAAAAAGGGCATTTGATTCATCGATAACAGTGAATAACGAGGATTCTAATCTAGAATCCCTTGCTATGCTCGGGATTCTGCTCTAGAATCCTTCGCTGCTCTCGGGAATATATATTATAATATATATATATATTACTTGGTCCCTCGAATTTTCACATGTTGCCTTTTTATAATCTACATTTTTTATAGCCATGTAAGGCATGCCTTCCCTCCTTCGACTTATCCCTTTCGATTGCTGTTAATCGGCAATCTACTATTATAGGTCGCAAGCGAGACTGCTGAGCTGTCCTGGGTTCGATTCCCAAGTCAGGCAAAGTCACATTGGGTTTTTTTTTATCAGGAATTTCTCAGTGGCAGCCACCAAGTCTGGATTTACGCCCGGTTAATGGCAATAGGTTCGCCCCCTATTACATGGGACTTAAACATAACTGGCAAAATGTGGGTGTAATATTAGGTACACCTCTGCGTAATCCTTCGGGAATTACAGGCGTTATGTTTTATGTAATTTATTTTCATAGCTCCCGCCTTTTTTTCAAGGCAGGAACTACCAAAAGCCAATAAAAAGCCTACTATAGACTATGTAAGGAACGTGGACGGAGCAAAAACACCGTGTGTCTAAACACTACATCTGTTCATACACATACGATGAAGAAAAATACGTGAAATTATTTTTTTAGAAATTAACACATAACACACCTGTAATCTTTGAAGTGTTAAGCGTGTACCTAAAATACACCCACATTTCGCCAGTTATGTTTTTAAGTCCCATGTAGTAGGAGGCGAGCCTATTGCCATCAACCGGGCATAAATCCAGACTCCGTGGCTGCTACAGAGAAATTCCTAATGAAAAAACCCGACAACACGTTGCCCGACGCGGGACTCGAATCCAGGACCGCACGCTCAGCAGACGCGCTTGCGACCACTGTCCCAACAAGGCAGTCAACAAAGGTGGAGGTGTATAAAACAACATAAAAGTTAAAATGATAAATGCGGGCGTATCGGTCGCAGCACTTGTATTTACGTTTAATGCTGCATAATATGACTTTTAGCATCTAGTATAATAAAAGCTAAGTGTTTACGGGCCATAGCCGCCTGAATGACGGCCGCCGCCTTCGCAGCGACGGTGACTGTCAGAAAACTTATCTCGTCATTTATACCAGTCAGGCGCGAGATGATGGCTACAGCTGGAGGGACGCTGGACGGTAAGAAAGCGGGCCGTGTTGCTCGTGTTCTATTTACAATAAATAAATAAATATCGCTGGACATTACACACAGCGCCATCTAGTGCCACACTAAGCAACGAGGCTTGTGTCGTGGACACCAGATAGTTGATATACTACATAGATACTTTTTGTTTGTAAATACATACTTATTATACATATAAACATCCATGACTCGGAAACAAATGTCCATGCTCATCACACAAACACTTGCTCCTACCGGGATTCGAACCCGGAACCCTATGAACGTAAGGCAGCCTCACTACCGCTGCGCCATTCGGGTCGTCAAAACAACATAACATTACTAAGCAATAACAAATAATTAATAACATTCGCTAAGGGGATAAAGTGTCGGATATTTCAGTCGCTATATTGAAAGCAATGTAGGATTTTAGGCCTCCTCACCACCTCATCATTCTAGCTTAGAGTTACGAGTATCTACTGTGAGAAGCGGTGTCGTCTAGCCCCGAATCAAAATCCGAAATAACCCAAACCGAAAGCACGCTGTCTCTGTTTGTTGCGGCTAATCTCCGAAACGGCCGGACCGATTATGATGGGACTTTTACAGATAGCTGATGTTATATGGAGTAACTTGAGCTACTTTATTTTAGAAAAAAGGGCTCCCTGCAAAAAAATTAAAACCCCTAAATAGGGAAGTGATATTTTTATAATAATTTCAACGCGGGCGAAGGTCGCGTGCACAGCTGGTTTACAATATTCTTAAATCTATGCGTGGGATGATTGTGGTCTTACATTTCCTCGTTACTCTTCTCGTCATGTCGTGTTCCAACTTCTAACTTAACCGATTACAGTACGCCTGTGACCATAAGTAACCCGCACCGTTTTCCCAGACCACCATAACATAAGCATACGAAGTAATACAGATACCTCTACTATCACTTGCATGCTTTTGCTCGCGGCATCGCCCGCGTGGATGTCAGGAAACATACAAAGGGAACCTACCTGCGGATTAAAAAGCATCCTATATATATGTAGATGCATTGTGCGAAGAATGAGATTAAACAAAAACAAAGTTGCGGCTGATTGGGGAGAGTGGAAGTTATAGTAGAGAGATATAGAGGCGTTACTTTGCGGAAATTTAAATAAATAAATTAAATAATAAATTTCTTTATTGCCATAAAAACAGGTTGCAGAAAAATGTGAGACCCTGGCTCCGGAGCTAGGTTAGAATACCTGTATTTCAGGAGTCAGTGACTTCTTCCATTTAGGTAACAATTGGGCAAGTTTTATGCTGCAAAAAGGTGACATAATTATATTATTTAAAATTAAGTTTACTAGTTAACATTAAAAATTGATGCACTAATTCATAATAAGTAATAGAAAATTAAATTATAATAAAAGCAATTTAAATAATCTTAGTAAATGAAAAACCAATGCTAAATATTCAGTTTTAATTCCGCGAAGATGCCCCGTGAAGACGCACCGTGAAGGGGCGGAACACGTGTCGAGGAGTATAAATTTGGGTGCATGGCATGCTAATTATTATTGCTTTTCCTGCATGTGCATCCAGGCCTGGATCTTTTTCGAGGAATCAAAACAAAATATTTTGCATGACATTTAATTGCTAATCTTTTAATCATAACGAACAGTTCAGTGGTTTAGACATCAAAAGGTAACATACAGACAGATCTACTTTGGCATTTATAATATATATGGATGTATTTGCACGCTCAATGTTAAGGCCCCTCGCAGGCACTTTCATGGTCCCAGGAGTGCATGGCTCTCGGCTTTCTCGTTTACATTAGAAGCCTATCGATAACTAAGCTGTCATACCGATTAATTATGGAATGCGGGAGAGTGTGTATGAAGACTGAATGAGCCAGTTTTCTTGTCTATCCGAAACACCTTTTTAGGCTATTTACTTGTAAATGAAAACATTTTTTTCTGTAGTTATTTAATTATTATCTGCTTACCCTTTATTCAATTTGGTTGGGGTCGTTTAATAGCTAAATTACAAATAATAATGATATTGTAAATAAAGGTACAAAACTGTAAAACAATATTTTTAGATAAAATGGAGGACCGCCACTGGAGAATTACCAAGTCATTGAACGAAGTACCAAGGCAGTTCTTTTTTTGAAAGAGCAGAAATGGTAGTCGATGAAAATCGCATCGGCTCTTTCAAAATATGGCTCTTTCTTACACACTGACACTCTCCCCAACATATTAAGTTACCAATCAAGGTTGTTCGGTTTAATGTCATAAGTCAGTAGAAGTTTTCTCTCTATGCCTGATGTCATATTACGTCAGTAGACATCACATCAAAGAAAGTTTTTTTGTGGCCGTAATTATGAATAATATTGACAAAATAGTCGAGAGAAAGTTTTCGGTATGGCACCTGTTTAGTTAGTTAGTTGGTTGGTCACAATTAAAGGCAGTTATTAAATGTGTAGTTTGGAAAAGAAAAGGGCTTGGAAAACAATAAAGCGAAAATTGAAAATGCGTTTTTATTTCCATCGGTTTTCCAACAACACACAGGCCACATTTTTTCCCAAACAAAAATGTATACGCTCACCTTACTTCTTCACGAAACCCTTCACAAACCAAACGCTTCATATCTGAAAAAAATTATTAAAACAAGATTTAATAAACAGCGAATTTCACTTGTTTTGAGATGAATCGTGGATGTGCATAATATGTTGAAACGAACTCGAAGGCAGTTGACCACTGGCCGGCACGAACGTCGCACGCAGCCGCGCTTTCACGCTTCGAAAAAAAAAGTCTATGGTTCTTGCGCGCGTAAATTGAACTTGTATAATCTGTGAAGTGTGGTGTACTCTAATTATTTTTGTTAAAAGTTTTTGAATTTGTTATAATCATATTGGATTTTTCGAGGTGTTTCTTTTGGACTCTATTATGGTAAGTCCTATTACTGTAGGCTCTTTTATTTATTCTATTTTTATAAAATTATTACGTTTTGTCGTAGCTACGAGTATGTATATTTAAAACTGAATATCGAAGGAAATGAAATTTGATCAAAAATATTTTACTAAAATACTTTCTTGGTAATGTCAACAGATTTGAAGGAAAGGTATTGAGATTTTTACATGAATTTTAGTATTAGATTATGTGAATAATTATGGCAATTTCGCCAGTGTTTGTATTGGCGTATTTAAGGCGATTTTTCCGTTTTTTTGGGGTCCAGCCTAGATGTCTTCCAGCGGATATTTTAACGGCGAAGAAAACATCTTGGCAGAGAAGCGATAACAGTTGTTTAGTTGTTTACCCATAAATAAAATAACACGCAATATACACTAAAGAATTCACCAAGCAAGCAATTCACAATAAACAGGAATTCCTCTTCTAAATACCAGTAATAAATTTACTAAGTATGTGTATTTAACACTGAATAGGTAGTTTATTAGCTACTCTTTTGTTCAACAGTTTTCTAACACATTGCAATAACTCGAAAGTTTGAAGTAAAAGTTACGAAGCCCAAGTCTTCGTGATTTACTCGGGTACCTAAATAATCACAACATTACAGACGAATTTCTACGTTATATCTTTAACTGTAAGGTGGATTGTAATGTTGGTTGGGTGTGGGTGTCAATTTGTAGGTAGTTGCTGATGATAAATATTTATTATAGTAACGTTTGCTTTAATTCATTGTGCATGAAGAGAACGAAAGTGGTAGCTAGAGAGTGTGGTCTCTTGTGGTCAGCGCAGTGTTGATGGCATGTCGTTACATTACTAATTAGATTCTTAATCAAAGTTTGGATGACGGCGACTTGACGTGAACTTGAATAATCTTAACGTTATCATGGTTAACAAGGTGGAGGGCACACCGACGGTAAAACGTATTCAGTACATCATTCTGAACCTCCATACATATAAATTTTTCGTCGGTTATAAAAAGAACAGCTGTTTCCTACAAAACACAAGGCCAGAATGTATGGAACAGCAATTCTATTTTTTTAAATTATTTAAATTACCGATGAAAAATTTCAATGTGTTCAGAATGATGTACTAGATACGCGGTAACCATTTAAGTGTCGGTCTCCCTTCCACGGTCGGCTTCGGTTCACCTTGTTAAATATGATAACGTTAACATTGCTGTATGTCCCGAATCCCTATTTGGTTTTTGCTACGACTAACTGCATCTGAAACTGCTGGTCTGTGGCATTGAGGACCATAGAAATACGGTGACCATGGAAATGTTTCAGATCACTAGTAGCTTTACGTCAGTGTATACATGTTGAGGCCGATTCAAGAAGTTTTCACAAGACATATCTTGTAGCACTGTTACTGGCACTCTACAACTGAACAAACTATGGCTCCAAGTTACTGCATTCCTAGGCGAATGTGAACCATGTATAGTATTGTCCTGTTCGTACTCTTTTGTCGAATAAACAGAAGTCATTAACCTAAATCAGCAGAAAGCATCTATCTTATACGGATTCTGTTAGCCTGTGTCGTCCTAAGCTGGGCAAAGGCCTTTCCCCATGACTTCCAATTGTATCGATCCAGGGCCAATGTAATAAATAATAAATAAAATATCAATTTATTTTCTCTACACAAGTTCTTAATGCTAAGTTACAGAGGATCACGAACATGGAGTTAACTTTGTGAGAGACTGGTGCTTGAGGTAGGCCTCTATAAAGACCTGTATTACAAGTCACCAGTGCCCTCCCGCAGCATATTGACTGCTATGGCCTATGATCAACTTTTATTGCACAGGTTTTGCATATTAAGATGAGTGCAGGAAGCTAAGTAAAAATACAAAACACATTAAGTAAAAGCAAAAAAAATAAGATAAAAAAAGAATAAAAATAAAATAAAACAAATTGTGGAGATATTAGAGCGCGTGTGTGTACTGGATAGTGTATATGAACAAAGTGTGATAAGGGTGTATGCGTAGGAGGTTGCTTGAGTGGCTGTGGTGCGAAGATGGTTGACAGAATATCTGGTGCGAGCATGATTGAAGGAAACCCGTGGTTCAAGTACATGTACAATGTGGACCACTGGTCTCTGGTCTTGTCCATCTCTTCCCGACATCTTCTACGAGGTCTGCTGCGACGCCTTCCTATCTCATCATCTAAAATATAATTTAGATTACTCGTACATTGCCTTCGTTCATTTATGCTCATGTCAGTCATTTGTTTTTGCCAACCGTCTTGATTTCGAAATTTTTTAGCAACTGCTACAAAAATTGCCTGTAGTGATGATTTTATAATCGATTGACTTGCCACTGATTATATCTTTTGTTTTCCGTTGATCATCACAAAGTTCTATAATTGACTGGCCCTGACTCTGACGTCTCACATGATTTTCTCTTGATTTAAAAAAATGACTGTTCCTCTTTAATTCTCTATGCCTATGATTGACCTTCAATTTCATTGATGAGCCCCTTTCGGAATCACTCTAGTGTTAATTTGATCATTAAAATACCATATTTGGTACTACGATATGGAAAGACCCTTTGTAAACGAAATGAGAGAGATTTCTTCAGTTTGATTGGGTGACTTGTGGAGTCATACCAAAGGGTACCGTACTAATTGGGTTGTGGAGGTCAAATGGGCGGTCGCTCCATGTAAAATACTGGTATTCGGCTGCATCCGGTAAGACTGGAAGCCGACCCCAAATAAAGTTGGGAAAAAGGCTTAGAAGATGATGATGGTTAAGTGATTGGTGGATGACTATCAGAGCAGGGGATAGCCAATTAAATGATAGATGGACTGTCTGAAAGATAATATGCCTAGAATGAGTGTGATTTTTGAGTTGGCGACTATACGCGAGGATAAGAACAGGTATAGGACCAATGATTAAATGACCGGTTTCGGGACATTAGGTCACGTACAGAGGACTCCGATTTGATTGATGTCTCAGATTATTATGTGGCTAAATTACCACTAGATTTCAAAATAATAAAAAAAGTCGATGGAGATTCCTTTGGACTGGTAGAGATTCGACTGAATTATTTGATTAAAACATATGAATGAAGTTACGGAAAAGGGAAGTTCGTCTTCCGTTCGACTGCAGTAACTTTCTTTCAGTTGCGATTGAGCAATCAATAATTGTGACTGCAATTACAGAACTAAAAAATAATAATGCAAATCAAATTAACGGAAAAAGCACAACTATTTTATTTAAAGCTTCAATTCAATGACTAGCAGATCGCATAATTTGAAAATTACAAATCTATTTTGACAGATACTGACAGTATGATAAGCAAATTTGATGGACCTAATTAATAATGATTGCGTTTTAAAAACTTAGTTAGTCTAAGTATTTAGTCTTTTTCTTTTTCTTTTGCAAAAGACATTATGGTATTAGAAGATACGTAGAGTAACTTTATCGTTACACGGAAAAGATGTTTTTTCAATTTGTAGTGAACTTTCTTAACCAGTATCGTTCAAAGTAGGAATAAAACAGCCTTTTCTTACAAAAGTTCAATACCTACACAGTCAAAATGTATATATGGAACAGCTGATAAAAAAATACCGATGATAAATTTCAATATGGGGTTCGGAATCATCGGAGAGATGTAAGTACTGTTAACTGTTTGTGCGTCGGTGCCCCTTCCACCGTAAATACTCACAGGTGATTGTTAATTCAACCCAATTATGCCTTAAAAGGGAAGACACTAAAGCTTGTTTGCATAGAATGCGACCATCATCAGTTATAGTCCTAACATTTTCATCCGACATATCCTGACATTGAACCGACTCAAAAATACATGAAAGCATGTGCAAATACATCATGTCAATTTCGCTACAGCTGTTTTCTAATAACTCATCAAAAAAGCTAGTCTGAATTAAACAGAAGTCGTTCTAAACGATCTCTCTTTAATATTTATTTGACTAACCGCTTAGCCTCAGCTAATTGGTAGATGATTATACACGCGTGGGTGCCCTGGGCATCCGAGCCGCCATCTTTTATTTTATATAACTTCTACGTATATTTATAAGAAAGATTACCTCGTTAGTCTATGGTTGAAGGCGCTACTGCTGAGCATGCGGTCTCGGTTTGGATTTCCAGGTGTGGCAAAGGGTTGTTGGGTTTCTCCAATTGGAATTTCTCAGTACCGGTTCGGACTATGGACTGGACTATTATACGTTTTCAGTTGATGGCATTAGACTATTCACTTCGCCAGTTATGTTTAAGTTCTATTTAATAGGCCCCCTATTATGCCATAAACATAACTGCACCTCTGGCTCACCCTTCTGGGATTACAGGCGTGATGTTATGTTATGTTTTTTTAATGTTGTTTTAAGGCTCTAAAAGGTACCGTTCAAGTGAACTTGTTACACGCACTGGAAGTGAAATTCACTACATCAAGAATGTAATTAATTCTCAGAGAACGATGTGCTCCAAATTAAATTACAAGTTATCTATTTTCCCTTTATTTATTGCTCACAAAAATGCGCCGTGTCTAATTGCTCTATTTCTGTGAAATGCTGTATTGGTACACAGAAATCTTCGCACGTACAGACGGCATCACAACAAGTAAGCTTGTAGACTATGTATGTAGATTAAGGAGGTCAAAAACTGCATATTTTTTTTGGAAATAAAGCCACGTAACGTTTATAATATTTTTTATCTATACACGCTGGAATGTCAATACATCGTGACGTTACACAAATTTTTGCTATGGATTCGGTATAAAGTTCTAGACTCCAAGGCCTTTCTTTTTCATCAAATAAAAAAAAAAACTTTGTTTCATACAAAAGTGCAAGTCAAAATGTCTGCCACAGCAGATTTTTTGAATAACCGAAGAAAAAGTTCAACTCTGATAGTTGATGCCTCTTTTACCATGTATCTTGTCTTATTTACTTTCCTTCTTCGCAAAAATTTCTTTATCATAGTCATGGTCATTTATTCATTAACAAGTAATTTGTATCTGAATTTACACATCGCCGATTACTTACATAACCAAATAACAATAAAATATCTATTTAGATATTTAGGCAGTCGAGAATGGTTGGTTAAGTAAATACTTATGATGTCGACTGTATTGCTATTCATGAAGATAGGTTCACTAATTTAGAAAATAGAGCCATAAACAACAAATTATTGCTTTGATTGAACGCCTGTTAATTATAATTTAGTTAAATGGATAAGTCGATTTTTTCGTTCTTTACGATAGGGCCGAAGATTGTTTTATGAATTTATACCTGATTAATGTGTAGTTTATAGCTTATTTAAAGTGTGCTTAGAGATAAAGGATCTGTTGTGATGAAGTTGATTATTGGTCCACAGCAATATAACGAAGAACCCTTCATATAATTTTTATAATGTCACGACCTTACACCTCATGAAGTCGAAGCCATTACCCCGGGACACCATTTCTTTGTGGCCACCACAGCTCTATTAATTGTTTACAATATGACCATTCACCATCACTCCTTACGACAGCATATACATAACTTCACGCCCGAAATCCCCGAAGGGGTAGGCAGAGGTGTACATAATAGTACACCCATATTTCGACAGGTAAGTATGTTATCTCCCATGTGATAGGGGCGAGCCTATTGCCATCGATTGATGGCTTACTGGATTGGGCACAAGTCCAGACTTCGTGGCTGCTGACAAGAGAAATTTCTGATGGAAAAAGCCAATACCACTTTACCCGACCGGGGAATAGAACCCAGGACCTCATACAAAGTAGACACTAAAATAACGAGGCGGTCTTTCGACAAAAAGGATTAAAAACAACACTTACTCAACATTTAATACTTTTACGATAATAAACTAAGTAGAAAGTATAGATTTCCCTGTCTAATATCATCGATTGCGTCTAAAAATTCAAATTAAATGAATTTCTTAAAGCATTCACAAACAATTTCATAATATATGCTATTCTGATTGGCTAACTATTTTATACTAGATGACTCTATCAATATTAATAAATGTTAATTCACTTTTTGGTGAAATGTTATGTTTCGTTTTATGATAACTATGATGACGAATTCTATGATATCAGACTGACACAATCATACTTTGTGGTTATTGTAAAAAGTAATTATGATTGTGTTTTTGATCCAGAGGCAGAAAGGAATTTTTAATGTCTATCAGTTAGAAACTTGGTATCCTTCTGCGCGGGCACGGGTCATTGACATTATTTGGTGCAAAACATCATAATATCAAGCTTGGGTTAAGAACCATGTACAAATACAGGATGGATGGGACATCGACACACAAACGGATTCCACGTATTAAGTACATTTTTCCGAATCCCCCCACATATAAACTTTTCATCAGTAATAAAAAAACAGCTGTACCATACATTTTGTTTGACCGTGTAGGTATTGCACTTTTATAGGAAACAGCTGTTTTTTTTGTAAATTTAATATTTCCACTATGGAGATATATCTATCGTGCCGGTACCGTTACGAGAGCAGGGTAAGAAAATATAATGCCATAGACAAATATTTTATCGGGATGAGCTAAGTAAAAATAGTTCACATCATATTTTTTGGCCAAACAATCATCATTACCATCCAACGTGTCAGTGCTGCCAGTCTTCAGAGAACTTTCCCGTTGACAGCGATGCGGACGAATTTTTTGAAGCCTTGTAATTATTTTTCCCTTTTGAAACTTGTAAATTTCTATTATTATTTTAAATATATTTAAAGTTTGTGAAATAATGTTCATATATTGCATACATTATTTCGTTCCTAACTTTAAAGCTGACGTCATAACCCGCAGAAATCATTAAAAAAACACGAAACTACATCGAACTTTTCGCACCCAGTCTCGATTGATACAATTTTCGAAACTTGAAATCGATGTTGGTAATATGCATTAATTAATTTGCTCTTATTAATATTTAATTATTCCAAAATCGAGAGCTGGGAATACCAGTTTGTTAAGTTTCCCTATTTGAAATCTTTTTACGTAACGCCTCTGTCTTACTGTCCACCAGCAACCATCAGAGAACCGCACCACTTTTTAGTGATCTTTTTTGGAAAATTGTTTATAGCTGTGGACTGCTATAGGCTAAGTAAGTTGATTCCCTCCAAGCCGAAACAAAATAAGTGTACCTGCTACAATATGATCTACGGCGTGAACAACAAGTCTCAAATAAAACTGGCTAAGTTTGCTATTTTAACACTAGCAAGTTATAGTTACACAGCACATGTTTAGACCAGTAACGTTTGCCTGCGAATCTCGACCTAGTTTCAAAGCTGGGTCTACTTTCATACAATCTGTCTTATTTAACTTATTTGCGCAATTGTGACTTACTTGAGACTTTGTTTGATTATCATTGGAGTTCTAGAGAAAATAACCTATTGTTGGGCAAAGTATCATTGTGGTTATCCATCAGGAATTTCTCTATAGCTGCACTAGCAGCCCAGAATTTTGATTTGTGACTTGTTGATGGTAATAGACTCGCCCCTGATATGGGATTTACATAACTGGCGAAATGTGGGTGTTGTTTAGGTCCACCTCTCTGCCTAACCCTTGGGAGATAAACGACGTGATGTTGTAATTTGCTTTTGTTTGTTGAATATTCCAAGTATGGAAGAAGAAGACATGCTGCGCCGCCGACCCCAAATAAATTGGGATAAGGGCAGGAGAATGATGATGATGATGTTGAAACCTTTAAATTTTTCACATTTCTTTACGATCGTTATTTAATTACTTGACTGATATTATCAATCTATACTGTGTATTTAATGTCAGTCAGTTATAAGATTAGGTTTTAATTTGGTAAAATGTTAGGCAAAAGTATTTAGTTTCAATTTCGCAAAAACTTGATCCAGTCACGGATGTAGAATGCAGCACCACCCCCGACCAAATATTCATATAAAGAAGCTGCGTGAAGTTTCTGATCCCAAAGCTGCAACATGATTTCAGATCAGTCTTCACCAGACCTGCAATCGACATAAATAATTAAATATCGATGTGAAATTCGACACTCAATACGAACACTGACAGTAAAAGCAGTGACAGTGAATACTTTTTGTTGCTTACCCTACTTTCAGAGTGACTTGTAGTTTTGCATCGTACTGTAGGTCAAACGTAAAGTTAAAAGCTTGTTGATTTTTATAAATGAGTAGGAGAATTTTGGGATTTTAGTAATATGAAATTATCAATGTGAGAACTTAAAATCGAGAGGCTGAAAAATCACTAACATAGTATAAAACAAAGTCGCTTCCCGCTGTCTGTCTGTCCCTATGTATGCTTAAACCTTTAAAACTACGCAACGGATTTTGATGCGGTTTTTTCAATAGATAGAGTGATTCAAGAGGAAGGTTTATATGTATGCATGCATATTATAGTAGAGAAAACATTAGTATCTACATTGCACCCGTGCGAAGCCGGGGCGGGTGGCTAGTCCATATTTCCATACTTATATTATTATTTATTATACTATATTTTATTATATATTTATTTATGTATTTATATGTATATAATATTATAAATGCGAAAGTCACTCTGTTTGTTTGTTTGCTATCTTTTCACGACCAAACGGCTGATCGGATCGTAATGAAATTTGGTGAGAATATAGATTTTATCTTTGGGAAGGACATAGGCTATAGATTTTTAACATTCCAAAGTAACGGAATCATTTATTTCAATCAAAATGTAACTTTATACATTAACAAATAAAATGATAAAATAAACTAAAATAACAATAAAACAACACACTAAAAATGGCCTCATAAACACCTCTCTGTAGCGGCACTACAAAAAGTACCATAGCAACATAGTCCAAAAAGTACTACAGCGCCATCTATGAAGTATTACATCAAATTCCCAAATCGGGCAAGCAAAGTTATCCGCGACTTAAGACTATACAAGGTGTTGCTTTGCATCCTCGTCAAATTCAAGGAGGTAACTATACTAATGATTCTCGACCTGAATCAATAATAAAATGGGTAGATAATTTTTTATTTTTTTTTCTTAATATCGGAAACCGATAAATGTACACCACCCGTATGAAAACACCGCCCGTCTAATACTAGCCCTATAACCGCGCTTTCACACACACAAACAAACGCAGACGTTTATTCGATAAATGGGTCCTCTTTTGAAAAGAAGATTTTTTGAAAAGAATTATCCTCTTTTGAAAAGAGCTTAGTTCTGAAATAGTGTCAAATAAAACAACTAAAAAAAGCAGCGTTTATTATTATTGACCAGGTACCGTAATTTATATTGATTACTTACGTCTTTTATGACAATCTGCTGAATTTTGACGAGGTTGCAAAACTACTCCTTGTATAAAAAACCCAACAACAACTGTCGGATAGTAGCCCACCAGACATAACACCCGTCTGGTCGGAGGATCCTACATTCTCCAACCAGCTTCAAATGGGTATCCATGACCACCAGCATGCAGCGGAATCGCATTCCTGGTCAGCACCCTCAGCCTCACAATGCGACCTTGGCACACTGCACTCCCGGCCGGTTCAGGGCTTGAAATCTCCCGGTCAACGCCAGCAGTCAGCCACAACGCGGCGTTGTACCACGTCCGACACACCGGAGCACACGCACGACTCACTGACGTTCGCATCATCGCCGCAGACAGTTCCGACTCACCGTGAACAATACGGCAACGAGATGTATGGACGATTCATCTACTATCGACCCCGTTCTTCGGGGTGAGTTATGTACTATAAAAAGTGCTACAAAGAAAGAACTAACATCAAATTCCTAAATCGCGCAAGTAAAGTAATTTGCGACTTAAGACTATATAGAAAAACCCGACAACACCCAAAGCCCATCTGGTAATGTGCCTAAGATACCGGCGCCGGCGGCGGCTGGCTTACCTCATTATATGACAATACTTAGCCTCAAGCCAAGGTAAAAGCTAGCTTTTGTGTCTCGGGAAGCGTCAACTAAGCGTTTAGAAATTTTCTATAGCTATAGCAAATTTCCGACAATTTTAACGATTCTATCAAGAAAGTAATAATATAGTGAATCCATATTAATATTACAAATTCTAATTGAAAGTAATGTCTGCTCTGTCGGCAAATTACTGCTAAAATGGACATTACTATTGGAATTGTTGTGCACCCCCTTTTCATGTAGTTTTAAGGCATTCAAAATGTTGTTATAGTCACGGACTATGGCTATACTGGAGACATCAGGTAACAAACACAAACAAAAAATTAGAATTAAGAACCTCCTGACTAAAAAACATATTTTAAGCAAATCGCGGATCTAACTCGTACGAAGTCGCGGGTAACAGCTAGTATTGTTATAAAACACACTTCGGATTGTGAACTGGATTTCTGAAGTTTTTACGTGCGTAGTACCTACCTACTAGCAACCATTGTGTGTTTATGACCAGGGTACCAAAAAAGGTCGCTTTAGCAGAATCATAAAAGAACAATTCATGTCGATGCCATAGTGGCTAAAGCATCCAAATCATTATTAGGTTTCATAAATGATGAAAAAATGGTCACAAAGTGACAATTCATAGTATTAACAGAGTCTGCGACCTATTTTTATTTTTATTTATTATAATTCTGCTAAAGCGGCGCTTTTAGGCCCCCAGTTGTATGAATGTGTTGTGTTGTCTCTACCTAATTCTATGTCGAAAGGAGGGAGTATATGCATACCTATAATAATATTATATTGTCTGCAATCATTTTACATTTCTCTCAACTGTACATAATCTTCATTAATTTTGAAGAGTCCTATGTTTTATCTTTTATGATACAAAGAAGTATCACATTAGCACTGGTTTAATATTCAGTTACAAGATTTGAACCTTACATACTAACTAAAAAAGCAAGTTACATAAAAGCTTGTAATAAAGTGAATACCATATTGCTATCAATCGATAAAAAATCGCCAAGTCATGTTAAAGTGCGTTACTGTTCAGTGTAGATGCGTGAGTGGGTAATTAAAGAATTAATAGTAAAACATTGTTTCAATGCAAGGTCAGTCAAAACCCAAATAGCTGATGCTGGCCTTACAGCTGCTAAGTTGAAATGGAACTGGGCTGGTCACATCTGCCGCATGTCGGAGGAGCAATGGGCAAAAATAACCACTCAATGGTCACCAAACAGCGGGAAACGACAACGCGGCAGGCCCAGAAAAAGATGGCGGGATGAGTTGGACTCCTTCCCAAAGGATTGGCCTACAATCGCACTAAATCGCGAAAAGTGGAAGAAGGGAAGGGAGGCCTTTGCCCTGCAGTGGGACAACACAGGCTTATATTAATAAAAAAAGGTCAGTTACGGATTGTAACTGAGAAAGTCAGGTGTAATTGAGAATGCCTTGTCAGCTCTCTCCGGTACTTAACGAGTGCAATATTCGAGATTTTAAGTTTATACTAAAAACTTTATACTAGTTTGCTGTTGGTCTTGCTGCGTCGTTGGTCTGGGTGATCGCAAGCGCGACAGCTGAGCATGAGGTCTTGGCTTCGATTTTTAGGTCGAGCAAAAAGTTATTGGGTTTTTCCATTTGTGTGTAGCAACTACAGAGTCTGGATTTGTGCCCGGTAGACTTGGGGACTTTAACATAAGTGGGGAAATGTGGGTGAACTATTATTTTAACTATTTACTATCATTATTTCCTTTATTTATTTTTCCTTCTTATTTTTTACATTAAAAAAAATTAAAAATATAAAAAAAAAACTTTTAACTATTTACTATTATTTTTACACTTCTGCATAAATTTTGCGGGGATTACAAGCGTGATGTTGTGTGGCAGGTTTATTTATATAATGCAGTCAAATGATAGTTTGGCTCTAAGAGACTTACGATAAATAAAGTTGTAATAACCCGAAGACCCGAAGCTAAACTGAGGTACATGCTTTTACGACTATACAAAACATAGAGATTTTTTTTGTTTCATAGTTTATGTTTAATATTCACGAATTGTTTATATAGTTTTAATTATTAATCTTCTTTCTTTAGGCACTAACCACACGATAAAGAAAGAATTATTATTGTTTCATAGCCAAGTTTGGCGCCCATAGACGGCATAAAATCTCTGACACCAGGTTAGGCACTAAGCACACGACAAAGAAAAAGCCATAAAACTTCCAGAATTACTTTTCTATCTTCGTACTACTTGACATAAAATGAGACTCAATAAATGCAGTATGAGTTATAAATGTGATATAATGTAAATGAAAAAGCTGACAAATGTACACATTTTACTGCTCGGGACTGTACAGCCCCCCGTATTCACAACGCTTCCATTCGATTTCGATTTCGGAAAGTCGTATGTCTTTTTTTTGGCATTACGAAAACGAGCGAGATAGACATACGACTTTCCGAAATCGAATCGTCTTGACTTATAGAAGAGTTAAATAACTTGCCTTTGCCTGAAAACTAGAAAATATATAATTATGTTCACATGAAAAATACTTACAGTGGCTTGGTGAAAGTTCTGAAATTATTTGTCATATTAAAAATATATGTATGTGTTAGCTATTAGCAATACATGACATTTTATAAAATGTTTCAAAATAACATGTCATTTTATGAATTCTTAAACAGTTAGTCAGGACGTCAGAAAGTTGAAGTTTCCC
Organism: Standfussiana lucernea; assembly: GCA_964057025.1. Classification (NCBI taxonomy): domain Eukaryota; kingdom Metazoa; phylum Arthropoda; class Insecta; order Lepidoptera; family Noctuidae; genus Standfussiana; species Standfussiana lucernea. The sequence goes on from OZ059805.1 coordinate 1,698,329, forward strand.
GTCTAGAACGTTCTTTCTGATGTTTCTCCCCAGAAAACTACGTTTGTATACTCCGTGGTTGCTCTTTTATTAAGTTATTATTTCAATATTAACATAAGTAACATTAGACATTGAAATGTGTTATTTTGAAACATTTTATAAAATAAACATGTCATGTCATGTCATGTCATTGACGACCCGAATGGCGCAGCGGTAGTGAGGCTGCGGGTTCGAATCCCGGTAGGAGCAACTGTTTGTGTGATCAGCATGGACATTTGTTACCGAGTCATGGATGTTTATATGTATAATAAGTATGTATTTACAAACAAAAAAGTATCTATGTAGTATATCAACTATCTGGTGTCCACGACACAAGCCTCGTTGCTTAGTGTGGCACCAGATGGCGCTGTGTGTAATGTCCAGCGATATTTATTTATTTTATATTTATGTATCATTAAAATAGCTAAGATTTATCCAAACACTTTTACAAAATTAATTAAAAAATACTATTATATAAAAAAAAAAAAACAGTTGGGTCCGTACTATCGGTATGAACTGCGTAACTACCTCTATTCTTTCTAACTCACCAAAATCTTCAGACATCAAAGCCATAAAATCACAAAAGGTATATAACGTCATCATATATTACCGGTTAATCGATTTAACTGTGCTGATCATCGGAGTACACACGCGATGACCTACTTGGTGCAAATGGTCTAAGACCATAGTGGTACATACTGAGCATATGCCGTTAAATTATTAACGAAATAACGTTCCAAGAAATGGAAAGTACGGCTGTGATTCTGTTTTAATTTGCGTGTGATGGGTACCGGACTATTTGTAGTCGGCGCTGACTTTGGGTAGAGTCAACTTAGATTAATAATACCAGCCTGTTACTGTCCCACTGCTGGGCAAAGGCCTCTTCTCATACAGAGAAGACACGAGCGTTGATCACCACGCTTGCTCAAGACGGGTTGTGGAAGATAGATTAATGGATTTAAAAAATAAATAAGTAATCATCACGCTCGGGTTCTAGAAGGGTTATGTAGAGCTGTTACTATAGTGCAGCCGCTTACCGCAAGTAATTCAAAAGAAAAAAACTACCAAACTCAAGTCTTTTTTAAACTTTGAGCATTGCTCAATGAAAACAAAATGGATTTTAGAATTTAATTGTGTTTCATTGCAATCCTTTAGATAGTGTTAGTGCAGTTAGTCCTCTTCGAAGTTTTGGTGTATTTTTTTCCAATTTTTTCATGCCTTTTCAAAACCTCATTTGGGAGTTTTTCTTTGTTCCTGATCCTTGTAATCTGAGATTTCTCAGCAAACATTCTCATATAAAATACACGCATATATAAACTCACGCCTTAACCAAAGGTGTTAGGCAGCAACTATACAATGCTACCTGCTACGATTATTAATTACAAATTCATTTTATTTCGTCCACGTCCATACAGTCAGAGTCATCTATAAAATCAAATATCACTGGAAAATCTTAACACATCATACGTACACCGAAGACTAGACCCTCATCAGGTCCACATTGCTCAAGCAACTGAAGAATGTCACCCTGAACCGCGTCACTAATGACTTGAATGCTCTAAAAGGGGTCTACCTAATGAATACCCCGTAATGGTACACTAAATGCGGTTTCTTACTTGCTCCTAAGTAGCAAATTACAGCGAATTTATTTTATAAAGTAAATAAATTCTAGTCGTGTTAGTTTTTTATCAGACTGGCTTGCGGTCCGTAATTGACTAAGCGCAGCCATAATTAGTGCCGAATGCTTTTGTAGCTACCGTTCTTCTCCTTTTAAGTTTAAGTTTATACATACATATATTGCATGTCTAGGTAGTAATTGTGTAATTAAAATAATCTACCTATCCTTTGAATACCAGCGACTGCCTATCTGACCTCCACAACTCCACTGATACGAGTACCATTTGATTGTCATTGTCCTGCGCTTATCCCATTTTATTTGGGGTCGGCGCAGCATGTCGCCTTCTTCCATACTTCTCTATTACTTGTTATCCCATCAGACACCTCATCATCACCCTTCACACAGTTCATTCATCGTTTATTTGGTTTTCCCCTACTCTTATACTTACCACATTCAAAACTTTCATCACTACATTTTCCTCATTCCTCGCATGACATTACCATACCAAGCCAACCGATTACCGCACAACTTTTCAGTTACCGGCGCCATTTTCAGACTTCCTCTTATGTACTCGAGTACCTACCAATTATTAACACTGAAAGCAAAGAGGATATGATGTTGGTTTATTTTTCTTGGAGTTCATTAGGCTCTTAATTGATTCCAACAAATTATGAGCACAAACTATTTGTTTTGTGGTAAGTAAGTATAATAAAGGTGGCTCTTTCTGCCTACGTCATCTTCTACATATTTGCAAGTACTCGTAACACCGTTATTTTTAATCTGTGGGTGTAAAAGTATCTCTTCGCCATAAAGAGGGGACGAGTTTTAAGAATGCAGATGTGCTGAGAATATAATACTAGGAAGCGGTGAAGGCCGGGCGTTTTGGGGGACTGTCGCATGTAATTTTGAAGTTCGAAATAGTGCTAGCCAATACATTTTTGATTTTTTCATCACCTTTTGCGCTGATAGACTGATATTTTGTCTGGGACATTTGATTTCAGCATTTTTTGTCTTCATCATCAGCCGAAACAGCAGAAGGAGCTCGTGGCTAAATAATAAAAGCCGCTCGGGTTCGATCTTCAAGTTAAGCCGAGCTTGCCTAGGTTGATTCGTGGATGTGTGATCCACCCATAACCTACCGAGTTTCCTCCGTGCCTTGGAAAGCAAGCCGTTGGTTCCGAATGTCAATTGTATATCTATGACAGTCATTACAGGTAGTCGGTCTCCCATTAAAAAAAAACCCGATCGAAAAAAGAACTGAAAACTTTTATCTTTTCTGTTTATTCAATAGGGTTTTTTTAACCTTATGCAATAGCAAATTCTCTTGCATATCAATTAAAAGGCACTGAGGAAATGAGGATAGTTACATACATCACTTGCTCAACACGCCGTGGCAGCTGCAGCACCCAGCTAAGGGGAACGACTACCATCATCTGTGTTGCAAATTATAATTAAATCGCGTTCAATATGCATTAGTGTTTGCATACCCATCTCTTGTACAGTCATCATTAGAATGCCAGATTTCACGCGATCTGGCTGCTTGCTGATTGATTTGGTAACAGGATTGGTAGGATGGTTGGCAGTTACAGTTTTGTATTTTCGTGTTCAGGGATCTAAGTTTTTTGTTTTGTGTGCTCTTTTTTTTGCATCGATGAAGGTTTTTTATATTTTATTGTACAGTCACGAGCTTATAAATATAAACGTTGATACTTTTAAAAGCGATTTTCTCCCACTGTATTGATTATTATTTTATGTCGTTACGAATTTAGCATTTTGGAACTCATACTATTATGAAATAGGTCTTATATCAAAGATGCAAACGTGGAACGAGAAAACCGCTTTTCAATTTTGGTTCCGTGTATACATAATTGTACTCATGACTGTACAACACGTTATACTCTTACAGACAACCTTTGAATGGAATAAAAGAAAGGAGTTTCATTTCTGAGTCGTTCTCTTAGTAGAAACTAGAATAGATCAATATTTCAAGAGTATTTTATCCCCCAAAATCAAGCGGTAATGACGTATTTCTTTATCTCATCGAGCGTCAATTGCATGGATACTGTAAATTTTTTCTTCTCCATTTTTACTGTGGTACGGATCTTGTTTTCTAAGAAGTACTTAAGTAAGCTCGCTTTTGCCCGTGTATATAATATTGTTAAATATTTGACCTACTCATACCAAACTTGTAAATTTTAGCAGCTAGCTCGTTGCTCAAGAATATTACCACTCGAATGACACTTAAGTTTTAGGTTAAGCACATTAAAACAGTTGTCAAAACTTGCTGCTTCTTTATTACCAAATTCACCACTGTGTTTGTTAAAACCGCTTCGTTGCAATTTCTCCTTCAAACAATGACAGTATCGCGCCAATTCTGTTCTTGTTACAAATGTTACCTACTGTCAGAATTTTGACAGGACTGTGGTCAAGGATTCAGCTCATACAGCCTTTCTTTAGTTTTGTTTCTAGTTCGCAATGACAATGCGAAAGTTTTATTGTTATTTTTTTTTTGTTTAGTCGCAGCGAAAGTGAAGGTCGAAGGTCGCGCTAACAAGATTTTATTTAAACCTCCTTTTTAGTTCACAATGGATCATCATGGAACTTTTTTGTGGCCAGTCATTTCACTATCGTTTGGAACTATTAAGTACTTGAATTTTGTTACTTTCAACGTCTTTCTACAGATTTTTATCGATCAAATAACGAATGTTCGATTACCGCAGTTACTGTTATAAATTAGACGCGTTTGTTTATCCGTTCACGATGTTATCTCAGATAATCTATATTCCAGTGTTCGATCGAGTCTTAGCTCAGCTTTCTACACCGTCGGAAATTAATACTTTCCGTCGGATCTCCCCGTCGGTGTACCAGTTACAGATTACGTGTAATACGAGGCGTAATGCTCTGGAAGTGGAGGGAAAAATCCATAGAAACACCATCACTGTACTCAAATAGCGTCTAATGATAGGCGTTAGGTTCAAATGACTTGTAATAACTGTGTGGAATGATATGATGAGATGTTACAAGTTTAAAGAGACATGGTTATGTTGAATGTTATGGTCCAAACAAACAACTTATTTCTATTTGCGAAATTCTAGTTTCTCCATGCTTTTTAGAAATCGGACTAAAGTACAAACTTGCTGTATTTTTATGAATAGGACGCTGGTTATTTTTTAGGCTCGTAAAAACACGAGAATTCGTATAATTACGAACTATTACATCACTTCTAAGGTTTCTGAAAAAGTTTAAAACAAAATTCCTGTTGAATTCAATACTAATTATGTATCTACTGCACCTAATCGGGGCCTTTGAATTTGCATGAAATTAACACTGAGTATAAAACAAAAATATGTAGATTTGTGCAAATTTTGACAATTTATACTTAGATAAGACTTGTTTATTATGGTCTAACTCTAAACAAAATGAAAGCTTAAGAAAGTATGGGATTCTTCATTACATCAACTTTAGATTTACGATTTAAAAAATCGTAAAAAAAAAGATTTCGCAATTTTCCTTGTATCATCGGTGAATGGATGGAGGCTTGGCGGTAATAAAGTTTAGTGAGTAAACATCCTAGATAGAATGCGTAGGAAGCCTAAAAGATTAATTATTTAAATTTCTAGTGATTTTGTAACACAATAAGTTTCTCCCTAGGTTCATGCCTATCTCTTTTATTTTAATGTGCTTTATTTATGAAAACACACTTGAAAGTTGTAAATAATAACAGCCGCTCGGGTCGATCTTTAGGTTAAGCCGCGCTTGCTTAAGTTGGTTTGTGGATTTGTTACCATCAGTAACATATCGAGATTTTTCCGTGCCTTGGAATGCACGTTAAGCCTTTGATCCTGGCTGTAATTTGTACATTTTTGACAGTCGTTACAGTGTCCCGAAAATCTGACAACCAGTCTTACAGTACATTGCCATTCAACGTGGCAATGCTGACAGCCTTCTGTGCACTATTCCTGTTGACAGCGATGTGGACGAATTTCTTGACGCCCTTAATTGCTTCTTCTTCTTTTATCTGTGTGCATATTTGTATTATTATTTTAAGTTACGATAAAGTTGAAAATCTATTAAAGAAATTTGAGATCGTTGTTGCACGATATTCGAGCACTAACGAAGCTGAGTGGCATTTGTTCTTCCTCGTTATTAAGATGTTTTTTATTTGTACTGGACCATACCTCCAAGTTGTGGAGATATTGAAAAAGTTGTTTCCCAGCAATCGTTTTAGCGCAGTGTTACTTAGTTAGACATACATAGGTTCGGAATGATTAGTTGACGGATTTGTGATGGACCCTTTTACACAGTATGGACTTTCTGCAGGTCAGCTGGAAGAAATTTCTCCTGGAATAAGTCGTGCTAAAAGTTATGTTGTTTTGTTATGCTTTCAATTGTACAAATATAATAAAATTAATAATAGGTTGTAAGATCTTCATTTAAATCCGGATTTTGCAAACAAAATCAACGAATATAAAAGAAAAATGTCACCAAATAACATTCCTTTCACAGATTTTAGTATTGAAACTAAAAGCTTCGAGCCGAAGGTTATCAGAATTGAAAGTAGGGTACCCTTCATTTGGTCATCTGCCTTGGGATTTGAACGTAACCGTTCAAATCGATCGATTCGAGATACGATAATTTGAATAGGTTGCTAGTTAAATTATGCCAGATGAAAAATACATGCGTTTGTGGTCGGTAATGGTACGCCCTTCCGGTGTTCATAAATGAAATTCAGAATTACATGGTGTTATATTTAAATGAGGTTTTTTCCCAAAACATTCCAACACCGTTTTTTATTCAATTAAAAAATTGGAGAATGACAAAGTAGGTAACTTTCCCCTAACTTGTTAGTATTTGTTACATTAAAATTGCTGGTTACATTACAAATATTTTCATTTGGTATCATCTCGGATCTATTTCAAGCCAAAAACGATTTGAAGTAGTCTACTTCTTCCACGTAATAGAAACACTTTGAAAGCATTTCATATTCTACAGCACTTTTCGGTAGATTACAAGCTTACTTTGCATCACTTTTGCAGTCTCTATTTATCATCATTTATTTCTCTTTTCAGTTCAGTCACTAATTACTCGACAAAATGATAACAAACGCTTAAAGCGAGACGCTCTCGTCAATCACGCGCATGTAACGGATTAGGAGCGAGTTCCTAGTAGGAAGTGCACAGCCGTGCGTACGCGCAGGTACCGTCGCGTACAGAACGCTTACGGTGCTGGTATTGTGTGCTGTTCTTTTGTTTTGAATTTTAAGGAGGTTAAGGTTAGACGGTAAGTGGTGTGTGTTGGTATTTTTTGAGACCGGGTTATTAAAAGTTTGCGTTGCTTCCTTTCCGAGTCCTGGTTAAAAATACCTAATTGAAATGCATCTTATCAAAATAAAATGTTTAATCCAAATCCCAGACTATTAACAAATTAATCATCTGCCTAGCCTTTTCCTATGTTGGGGTCGGCTTTCAGTCTCACCGGATGCAGCTCAGTACCAGTATTTTACATGGAGCAACTGTCTATCTGAGCTCCACAACCCGGTTAGTACTGGGTAATACGATACCCCTTGGTAAGCCTGGTTGTCAAACTTTCGGGCCACTGACTACCTGTAACGACTGTCAAAGATCTACAAATGACAGCCGGGACCTACGGCTTAACGTGCATTCCGAGGCAATGGAAATTCTGTATGTGGTGGTCACCTATATATGGACCAACCTAGGCAAGCGCGGCTTAACCTAAAGATTGAGCGGCTGTTATTATTTAGCAACGAGCTCCGCCCTTACAGACCCCTACTGATTAACGAATACAAAAGAGTTTTCTCTAAAAACTATGGTTGCGCGGTAAACTCATTCAGTTCGATTTATTTTTTGTGATGGCTGAATAGTTCGAAGGATATCTTGATTGTTCGTTGTTCCTTATCCCATCCTTCTCTCGCATACGCCTTCCGCCTTCGTACGACCGAAAAGGATACACTGCGCGAACGTCATCCTTTCGTGTCACGTAATAACTTCAATGGCCGCTCATCAGTCGTTAGCAAAGCACGCGTGCACTTTGAAAAAATCGAAATATCGTGAAAATTGGTGCTCGACGCTCAAGAAGACAGTGACGAGGTTTTTAAGGTATTGTGCAATCCTTCCCTTACACGCGCTGTAATTTTTTTCCGAGTCATCCCAAAAGCAGTGCGAATCTAATCTTTGCATCGACCAATTTTCGAAACGATCGCATTATTTAGCTAACCCCGCGTAAACAACAATCAATTTTGTTCCCAACGACACTCTTCCGGGTTCAGCTCAATGAATATAGAACTTAATTAAACGTAACGGGCTGAAACACTTTTGTGAAGCACTGTACACATAATGTAACTGCTGTTCGATGGTTGTAGTTTATAATTGCTGTGTATTTGAGTGTGCAACGACAGTTCAGTTGGTATGTGGTGTGGTAAGAATAGGTGGAGCGAGTGTGACAGTCATTGATTGGTACTGCGCTACGATATTGTATTTTTAGTAAACAGAAGCGAATATTAAAAAATAGACAACGAGATACTCAAAATAATGAATACAACAGTTTACTAACCGAAACTATCACAAATCATAACGAATTCAATTAACACGTAATTGTTTAGAAAAATAGCGAGTAAGTACACAAAATAGGAAGTTAAAAATTTTACAGCCCTTTGAGTGAAGTTCCCGTCAAGCAAAAGTGACACGTGACCAGAGGCAACTAGAAGTTTTCAATCCTTCCCATATATTTTTGCTGCGTACAACCTCATTTCTTCCAAACCTAAACAGTATAGTAATTAATGCAATAGCTTAGCCTGGCTTTGTTATTTGTTATATTAGGCATCTACATAACAATGGGGTTGATAAATGCTTTTTACGATCGTTAAATGTCCAAAGAATGCAATAAGGCGGCTTGCGGCTTTTCCCGCGTGAATGTACAATTGATTCTACGGAAAACCACTATAGTAAGCGCCAGATAAACGTGGAATAACGGTCATTGACTCACATACATTTATTGACATACTAATTCCGAAAACAATAATAATGACATAAAGCTGCCCTGAATCGACATCTATCGTGATCCTTTTCTTTTTTTAGTAATGAAAAACGATTCATAATTTATTGTCCGCGTACCTACGCAGAGAAATTAAGGAAAGGGCAATGAACTTTATTCCACGTTTATCTGGCGCTTACTATAACGGGGTAAAAAATATCCTTCGTTCTAACCCAAGTCATGGACTATTTCTGTGCCTATTTCATCCAAATCCATTCAGCCGGACAGACTGGTAAAGCATTTATGATATTAGTAGTATGGTTTTGCGTAAAAAAGAGAGGAACTCGAGGCTAGATAATAACAGCCGCACGGGTCGATCTTCAAGGTTAAGCAGTGCTTGCCTGGGTCGGTCTGTAGATGGGTGACCATCCATGACATACCGAGCTTCTTCCGTATCTCGGAAACCACGTTAAGCCGTTTGTCCCGGTTGTCATTTGTAGATCTATGAGATTCGTTACAGGTGGTCAGTGGCCCAAAAGTTTGACAACCAGTCTTACCAAAGGGTATCGTATTACCTAGTACTAATTGGCTTGTGGAGGTCAGTTGGGCAGTTGCTCCATGTAAAATATTGGTATTCATCTGCATCCGATTCGAGTGGAAGCCGACCCCGACATAGCAGTTAAATGATGAGTATCAGGTAAAAAAACTAAGGCAAAAAACATTGAGATCAAACGAAAGTATTTTACTAATCCTTACTACACACTAAGTCCATACATTTAACGCTAAAGATAGTTATCTAAATTATCATTCTGTCTCTGAAATAAAGATAAATAAAGCTCCGCTAATTAAGTGTCATGCAAACGGGTGTAAAAGTCAGTATTATCTATCGAAGTGTCACAAAATTACAGTAATTATGAATAGTGCCGACTTAGCTAAGAAATAAGTATCGTATTATTAGCTTTACTCGGTCTAATAGGATTGCGTGTATGAAATTAGCATGTGAGAAAATTTTAATAGCATAAATTTACGAAGAATTTCAATAATTATAAATTATGCATGTGTGTAAGTATTGATGCGCGGTTCACAAGTTCTTTTGAGATAGACCTTGGCATTGAGTTACGCATTCTATGAGTTTCAACTAATTTAGCTAATTTTTTAACAGGTTCAAAAGTAAAAAGTGTAATTATAGGAAATAGAGAAAAGTTGGTTTTCGCCAAAAGTATAAACGTTGTACTTTAGGATTTAAATGACCAAGTTTAGTTAGATGGTAAACAGATTAATAAAATAATTAACTTCTTATAAGTAACTTCTATCAATTTAATGAATGACAAAGTGATTAGTTGGTAAGAAATCTGTGTCAAAGTCTGATGAGATGACAAGTAGTAAGTAAGAAGTATGGAAGAAGAAGACATGCTGCACCGACCCCAAATAAATTAGGATACTGGCAGGAGAATGACGATGGAAGTGACTAGTTGGTTCTTGCTGACATTAAAAGTTTTATTAACGAGTCTCGTATCACAAATAGGACCCACTGTCCCCTGCTGGTCCTTGATTTTACGATATTTAGTTAAATATCGACCATACTCTTAGACTGGATTTATTTTCGTGCCGATTTCAATATACAAAGAGCTGAGGAGCTCGTGGCTAAATAATAACAGCCGCTCGGATCGATCTTTAAGTTAAGCCGTGCATGCCTAGATTGGTCCGTGGATACGTGACCAGCTATTACATACTGAGTTTCCTCCGTGCCTCGGAAAGCACGTTAAGTCGTTGGTCCCGGCTGTCGTTTGCAGATCTATGACAGTCGTTATAGGTAGTCAGTGGGCCAAAAGCCTGACCACCAAGGGGTTTCGTATTACCCAGTACTAACTGGGTTGTGCAGGTCAGATAGCCAGTCACTCTATGTAAAATACTGGTATTCAGCTGCATCCGGTTAGACTGGAAGCCGACCCCAACATAGTTGGGAAAAGGCCAGGCAGATGATGAAAAAGCAGTACCAACTCGGCTTTGGCCCAAAAATTAATATAATAATTTTCTCTTGGCTCTTCAAAATGTGTGACGAATCATTCTCAATAACGACCTTGCAGAGTTGAAGTACTACCTAAAAATAAACCATGTCAATGTGTAAGTAACAAATCACTTACGGACAATTAGATACGAAGTAATACGAATTCGTTCGGCTCGAAAGTCGGAACTCATCGGTAAACTTCGGAGAACTTCGGTAAAAGTCGTTCATTGCGTGTGATTGGAAATTATCTCTGAAGTGTTTGTCGGTGGGTGTGCACGTACTTTTGCCGTTAGAGGTATCGAACTTGATGCATCTAAGATAGATTTAGCTGTGTTGTGGCGTAGGTTCGTTTTAGATTTGAATCTGTCCTACCGGAGCTAGATACATGCTAGATTTTAATCTAGAGCTACACAGGCTCTATTAGAATAGATTGTAAGAAGCGTTTCAGTCAAATTTCAGAGAAAAGGCTTTTGTACATACATTGAAGAAGCGCGCTTTCATCACTAACTTCAGTGATCGAGTTCAATAATTGCTCACGATATTTTTCTACACGGAAAAACGATATTTTTTAGGATAAAGATGGATACGCTGATCATCTTTCATTACTCCATCTTACTTGGGGTCGGCGCAACGTATGTATTTTCTTCTTCCTTCTTTTCAACGGTTACAATATTTTCACTCTTTTCTTTAATATAATTCCTCACACAATCCTTTACACTTAAAATCTACGTAATATTTAATTTATTTTGTACGTATCAAACCAAGCCAAGTCAGAGGCCCATGGGCGGCATAAAATCTCTGGCACCAGGTTAGGCATTTACCACACGAAAAGGAAGGAAAGACCTTTCCAACAAAAAGCTGGTTGGGCCGGAATTCAATTGACGCCCAAAATCCAATAACGGATAAGCGTAATGTATAAAACCATTTACCCTAAATGCCAATGTCAACCGGTCTCAAAGTCATAAGTTGCAATAATTTAATGCTTCGAAAGTATTTACTGTACTTCACATACATTTATTTGGATTAACTTTCTACCGAATAAGTTTTAAAGGTAGCCTGTCAGTAAGCTTATTTTGGTGAGCTGGAAATATAACGTTTCTTATATCCTATCTCTTTTAATCGTTCATGCCAATGAGGAGCCCTTCTGCAGGATATACCCCACCTCCTCTCCTGCCCATCCTGCACAAACACCTGCACCTTACACGATTTAAACGAAGCAAACGATAGAGCGCAGTTTGATACTGTATACTGGTCGAATATAATTTGAGTCCATAGACACGCAAAGAAGAAAAAAAGTTCATTACTTTTATGACCAACAAGCAAGTATTTGCTATTGAGAAAACCACACGATGTTGAGTCTTGAAAGTCATGGCTCCTGTGAAATAAGAGATTTCAATTGACTAGCGTTATCTTTATTAGAATTAGGTCAAATAGATCAATGACACTACAATCCCGCCACACCATCCCAAATCACTGCAACTCCTGAAAGTCAGAATCAACAGTGGCGACCATCAGAAAAGCGCCGAGACAATGAAGCTCGACAAAGTCCCAGAGAAACAGTTTAACTGTTTTGGATCCCGTATCGAAATTAATCAGAAAAGAATAGGGGAGGAGTAGGAAAAATATAAATTTCCACTTCAATGAAGGACACTAGTCAATTTATTTAATTTGATACGTTTATCGTAACTGCAATTAAACTCAGCCTTAAGCCATACTCATTCTAAAGAAAACTATCCTCTTTCAAGAAATATATTATCCGACTTTCACAATACTTTACATTTGAAATTAACGACCACTATTGAAAGGATTCTAAAATCTTCATAATAATATAATTATTAAAATGAGCAAAAGGATTGATTTCGAATAAATAAAGTTATTGGTAAAAGTGGCCTTAGTGATCATACAACCGTACTGTTCTGTTTCAATTTTGGTGTACAATAAAGTATATTCTATTCTACTCTATTCATACTATAACAATAAGTTGTTAACCTATATTACATTTTGAGAATTGGACATTTTGGGAATTGGACGTTTTGACAATTGGACATTTTGGGATTTGGACATTTTGACACCGTTGGACATTTTGAGAATTGGACATTTTGCCCCTGAACGTACTTGTCGATGGAGAAATATATCAGAAAGCTGTATATCCGGCAAAAGACTGCGCTATAAAGTACCTACCTACCTACTTTTTTTTTATTGGGACTACCAGTGGTTTGACGAGAACCAATAATGCAATATTTATTGCAAGAAATGGCCAACATTTTTTTGGAGACCTGTGTTAAAGTTGTGTCCTTGACTGGCCACATATAGGGAAAAGAGCCAACTTATTGGTTAAGTAGCATAATATAAATAATTAATATTATGGTTATCAGAGTACAAAAACAGATAAATCTTTCTTATTATCTTCGTAAAATAAGATAAATCTCATTATAGGTTGATGAAAATGATTCATATTCACCGCACGATATACCTTTTTCGTTCTCTCTAAAATAACTATAATAATACAAGCCGTCCACCACAAAGCATCGTAAAACACTGAATTAATTAACAACACATTAAATTTCGTCTTCATTGCAAACTTTCACTACAAATGTTGAGATATAAAGTGAAATAACTTAGATCATAAATTATAAGTAAATGCATAAAAATAAAAACATTTTCTAATAACATTCTGATCAACGAAATCGAAACTGAATTATATAAACGTTATGCCTAAATTACAAAATTTGAATAACGTACCGGTTTCTATGGTTGTAACAACCAATGGTGTTTTACCAGTTTTGTGATATAGTCAATGTAGTCAGACGTAAGATTTTCATTAATAAAATAATTGAGTTTTAAACTCGTGGTCCTTTTTTATGCTGGTTTTGTGGGCCAAGGAAACTAAAGACGGCGATAAAATTTAGAAGCTAAAATTAATAGAAAATAAGATAATACTATCTTTTCCTCTTTATCGTGTGGTTAGTGCCTAATCTAGTGTCAGAGTTTTTATGCCGCCCATGGGCCTCTGACTTGCCTTTACATGCCGTCGCGAAATATCTCTCAGACATGCTGGTTTTCTCACGATGTTTTCCTTCACCGAAGCAAGTGATAATTATACAATACGCACATGGTTCCGAAAATTCAGAGGTGCGTGTTGGGTTCGAACTCAGGCTTGGGTTCAACTAGGCTATCATTGCTTAAGATATCACAGCATAATTCTATAGAAAAGGTAGATTAGAGTAGGTACAAATTAAAAAAAAATGACACAGGATAAGATGCAAGGTTTCAGTAAATGAGTATGCAAGGCAAACATGGTAAAATAAAAACAATGCAGTAGCAACATTTATTCAGAAGCAGATTAAACCTGTTGATGTCGTTTTAGGAATTTGACAGATAAAGTGAAGGAAGACCAAATAAACGATAGATGGATTATGCGAAAGGCCTAAAAATAGGGGATTTCTGAGATGACGGGTAATAGAGATGTATAGATGAAGATACCTCATTCGGCGCCTACCACAGACAAATTCGGATAGAGCAAGGAAGATGATGAGTCAAAGCATTCCATTATTTTTTGTAGTGCCGTTATTCCTTTGCAGATCTTGAAGATTCCACGACCTCAATTAGAAAACAGTTTACAAAAATATGCAAAATGCAGCCCGCTTTAATATCCACAAGCATTTAAAGGAAAACAAAGTAGGAGTAACGAACAAGTTAGATAATATTATGTAACTTAGGTAGTTAGCGACAGCGCCCATACGAGCTGTGAAATTAATAAGATTGCAGTTATAACTGTCGACTACACTATTAAATATGATTCGCATAATGCATAAGACAAGTTTAGTATTCTACTCGTAGTTGATAACTTAATACTAGTTATATGATCTATTGGAGTCGTGAACCTGAGGACATTGTCAACATATTATTACAACAACATGTTGTCAACATAATTTATTAATTAGAATCTTATACGATTGTAAAATTCATTGAAAATCTGACAACCAACTTTACCCAGAGGTATCGTGTTATCCAGTACTTGGGTTATGGGGGTTAGATAGACACTCACTCCATGTAAAATACTGGTCCTGCCAAAGCCCGATGTAGTTGGAAAAAGGCAGTTTGATTTATCTGACTTCTATCTTTTTGTATAAGGTATTTGCATTCTGCACACATTGCCCATGTTTGTGGAATCATTAAATAATCCCTTCATCTGCTTTGTCTTTTTAAATCGTAGGTACACCTACACACACACACTTATGAATTTACATTCCGACAATTATCATTAAAAACTAGAATATCGATAAATATAGCGACAGCTTTTAAATTTATCGCTAGTTATTTATTACAGCTCTTATTTCCACCATTACCGTAATCTAAAGCCTCTCCAAATACATCTGGTCCTATAAAACAGATACTTTCTAGCACGATATAGTCTAAGGCACACTCAGTAACTAGGCTAAGATTAATCCAACCAGCATATATCTTTAAGCTCATAACTTCTATTTAAGTAAAAGCAGCCAGCCTACAATCTTCCCTTGCACCGTTACGGCTATGTAGCACAGTAAGGTGGGCAGTGGGTTTTTGTGCTACCATATACTGGTTCTACTAATATCTAGGCTGTGGTATCGCGTCCTTTGTGATGCGAGTACTTAGATTTATCATTCAAATCAAATAATTTATGCTCATAGAATGTCGGTATTGTGTAATAAAGTTTTTATCTATACTAATTGTAAAGAGGTAGAATTTGTATGAAGGGGTAATCTACGGGACTACTGAACCGATTTCGAAAAATCCTTCACTAATGGAAAGCAACATTATCCTCTAGTGTATATTTAAAGCGTAATTTCCGACCATAACGCAAGCGAAGCAGCGGGCTAGTAAAATATAAAGTGAGTCGTGTACATTCTGCCTGGGTTTTGGCATGCAAAATCGAACAAATAATGTGAGTATATAAAACCATGAAATAGCAAAACAAACAAATCAACAACAACAACAAACAAACAAACAACAACTAAGCACTATAACAAATCTAAGCATTAAAATAACAGATTTTCAACCAATGACGGTCCTTGGAACTGGCTTCGCTAACGCCATAAAAGTTGTAGCGCTTCTTAGAATTTATTGAATTGTGGGGAAATATCTTTATTTTCATTAGATATAAAGTTGTTTATTTATTTAACAATTTATGTACACACTAAATACAAAAATGAAGGAAGGAAATTACAAAAGGTGATGCTTATTTCTAAAGAAATGTCTTCCAGCATACTTGCGAAAAGAGATACTAAAAAAAGAGATGTAGACGTAGTGTGAAAGAGAAGAGAAAATGGTTGTTTATTGCTATATAAGTGATGCTTTATTTTCTTTCTGTTTTCCTGTTATGTTATTTCTTGTTTTGTTATATAAGAATGTTTGTCGACTGTCTAAGAAATTAATTATATTTATTGAACAGAAAGTGGTGATGATATCGGAAATTTTACTTCAAGTGCGGAATATGCCACACGAGGAAAATGTTTCTATAGCAATGGTGTTTGTTTTGTTGTTGTATGGCAATATCAGGTTTTGAGGTTCGTCAAACAGGTCTCTATATCCACCACGCCGGCCTATTGTTGGTTAGTTGATATTTCACGTCTTCTAGGAGTTCGTGGCTAAATTATAATAGAAGTACGGGTCGATCTTCGAAGTTAAGTCGCGCTTGCTAAGGTCGGTCTGTGGATGGGTGACCATCTATTACATACCGAATTCTCTCCGTACCTCGGAAAACACGTTAAGTTGTCTTGGCAGCCGTTACAGGTCAGTGGCGTGAAAGTCTGACAATCAGTCTTACCTAGGGGTATCGTATTACCCAGTACTAACTGGCTTGTGGAGGTCAGATAGGCAGTCGCTTCAAGTAAAATATTGACATCAGCTGCTTCCGGTTAGACTGGAAGCTGACCCCGAATGCAGTTGGGAAAAGGCTAGACAGATGATTATGATGTTTCATGTCTTCGATATTTTCAGGCTCTGGGCCAACATCGCTCAGTCATAGTGGAAAAGAGATGGTTGCCAAGTAAATACAATGGCTCCAAATTATAATTGGAACCGAATTGTAATCAAATCAAACGGAATACTCACACAAACACAATGTGAGAGTCACGCTTTGCTAATCAAATCCAGTCAATGGGTAATTCAAAATGTAAAACTGTTTTTAAAAAACCAGTAGCTTTTGAAATGTCATTGTCTCGATTTCTAATTTCTTTCCAAGAATAGTTAAAGAGAGACATACATACATAGTGATGAAGAACGCATCACGAGTTTGTGAGGCATGGAATGTAAAGGATATTTCCAGAACCGTGACCAGCTAGGCAGTCGCTCCATGTAAAATGCTGGCACTCCGTTACACTTTTGTAAAAAACATCTGTATTTTTTTAACCGACTTCAAAAAAAGGAGGAGGTTCTCAATTCGGTTGTATGTTTTTTCTTTTTTTTTTGTGTTTGTTACCTGAATGGATCTACCTCCCGATTGGTCCCATAGAAATTTCATCAAAATCAGTTCAGCAGTTTGGTTTTGAAATCAAAATAGCTAAAAAAAAATCATCCAAGTAAAAGAAATTGCGAAATTGATACTTGACAAGGATTTGTGTGTGATACGATAACTAAATAAAAAAAAAATCCAAAAAAAAACGACTTCCAAAAAAAACACTAAAAAGTGGAAAATATCTTTACTTTCGGAAGTCGGTGACTATTGTTTGTTTCATTGACTTTTTTGCCGGTTGAAGTCGGTTTTTTTTTGCAAAAAAGTTTTTTTTAAAATTGCCGATGAAAAAAATCTATGTGAGGGGAATGATGTACTAAATATGTGGTAACCATCGGTGCCTGGGTGTCCCTTCCACCCGGTACTTCATAATTGGAATTATTGTCTTATACGGTTTGCTTACATTGAGTACTTTCACGCTCTATAAAATCGCCAAATAACAGTCAAGTTATCATCTCATTCAAAGTTTTATCACAGAAAATTATCTCGTCACTCAAGCCCAGCCAGTGGCATAAACAAGATGACAAGATCAACACCGCAACAACACATTCTTGTTCATACCGTTATCGATAATACCAACATTGGTCAGGTTTACGGCATATCGATTTCTTAAGTCGGGTGATTTCGACGGAGTAAAGATAAGAACATGAACGTAACTTGGAGTTTCTTATGGGAGAATGTGAGAACTTGTTTTAAAATCTTTAGTATCTGATTTTCACACGTACACCGCCCGACCGCGCGGACGACCGTCGAACGGCGCAATCTGCTTCGCCGCACCACACATCCGCGCGGACCGTGCGTTTTATGAGTGCTAAAGCTAGGTATTTGTATTAAATTTTCTTATTTGGTGGATTGTTTAGTTTCTTGCAACTAATCTAATAGAAACCAGAACTCATTGCTTATAGAAAGTATGGCCACTGTGGCCAAAAAGCTGTGGTGGAAGAACGGTGTGGATTAAGTTATGTGAGTCCTCACAATGTGGTCTTACGATCTGGTGAAGGTCACAAGAATCCGATGAATGCAAACAGCATAAATTCGGCTCAGAGAATGATGATGCGAGCATTACAAGAGTGTGCATTCTGAAAGCTAGCAATGTCGCAAATATTTCGCTATCTGATTATTTAATTAATGTTATTGAATAAAATTATGAAATATTACCCTGCGTCACACTAAAATATATTGACATAATATTATAAGACTGAATAAGGTGTTGTAAACTTGTAACTTGTTGTGCTTTAGGTATAAAAAATCATTTGAATGATTTCCAAGTGCTTTCTATAGAGCTATATAAATAAATAATCAGTGCAACGATATTAGTTATTACAATTCATAATCAATATTTTGGTACGACATAGAGTGATATTCCATTTTTATTTAGTAATATTATTATATTACTAAATAAAAATTATAATAGTAATATTAGCTATGCAAGGTGTAGTTTTGCAACCTCGTCGAAATTCAGGAGGTTGTCATAGAAGACGTAAATAATCCATATAAAATACGGTACCTGGTCAATAATAATAAACGCTGCTTTTGTAGTTGTTTTAATTTGACACTATTTCAGAATGAAGCCCTTTTCAAAAGAGGAGAATCACCCGTTTATCGAATAAACGTCTGCGTTTGTTTATGTGTGTAAAAGCGCGGTTATAGGGCTAGTATTAGGCGGGCCGTGTTTTAATACGGGTGGTGTACACTTATCGAATTCTGATATTAAGAATAAATATAAAAAAATACCTACCCATTTTATTATTGATTCGGGTCGAGAATCATTAGCATAGTTACCTCCTTGAATTTGACGAGGATGCAAAGCAACACCTTGTATATTTGATAGATATCTGCGACGTTGCAGTTGCAAACTTTCAGATTGTACCCTCTTAATACAATACAGGGTGTAAACGGACCCTTCACGAAGCCGTCAACCAAGCATTCTGTACATCAAACTAAGTAACTTTACGTAAAAATTATGGCGGGAAACAAATTTTTTCACGTTTTACTTAAGGACTCAATAAGGTACTCAACACATTGTTCTGATGAGTCTATTGAATAGTACGAGGGTAATGGATGTTTAAAGCAAAGTTATAACATTAAAAACATGTACTAGAAAAAAAAAACTTGTGAAAAAGTTGTAATTTTTACATTCAATATCTCCGTAACTAGAGGGTTCCTAGGTATGGACCAGAACAAAAAAAATAATGCAATGACGGGGGAGCAAGTGCTTTCGACTTCGTTGAGGGTACTTTTACACCCATTATAACAAATGTCCTCATTTAAGAAACGAATGCGTTAGCCTAACTGCATGTAATCTAACATGACGCGATGCAATGTTTACTTTGCTTTGCACTTAATTTGAAATGCTGTACATTATTGGTGAGACAAAAGTCCAATTGATTCTAGCATTGATTACTGCTCCTATTGGTGGGCACAGCTGACCAGTGAACGATTTATGAAAGTATTTTTCTTAAAGGAGTTTGTTCATTACACCGTACTATATCATGTCCGTGCTATAAATGTATCAGATACAAAAATATTCTTCGTATATATATTATATTCTTCTATGTCACCAAACAACACCTTCGCGTGCCATGCACGGAGCGTCAACAATGTCGGCGAGAATATTTTGCCTATCCGTAAACGAATGATTACCTATAAGTTATGAAAAACTTGTATAACATGCAAATGACGCACAGATTCGAGATCACTATAACCAGTTTTTAACTTAATTATTTCATCCAAGGGCAATAGATTGGGCGTGAAAGTCAATATAGTCTCACTTATCTTCTAAACTTATAGAATATTTATGGAATCCATGCTTTTACTATGATCTGCGTTGCGTAATATTTGTATCTAATCTAAATATGGTAATAAAAAAAATTGTTTTAATAAATCTTGGAGTTCGGTTTTCCGTTTTTTATAGAAACGAGCAAACTTTTCGCTATTTTTAAATGTAGGTATGAGGTATTAGATATGTTTAGCTTAGATCTACATAATCAGTATTGGTATTTAATCAAATAAAATTAAAGTTGAGGCAGTTCAGTATACAAATAATGGTTTATTTCCTTGTACATAATCAACAGTGGAATAATCTCAAGGTGTGGTCCCAAGCGTGACTACAGAGCAATGATTAAGTCCTGGTTTCGATTCTTGGGTCGGGCAAAGTGTTATTGGGATTTTCTAACGGGAATTTCGCAGTAGCAGCCACGGAGTCTGGATTTGTGCCTGATTGATGGCAATAGGCTCGCACACTATTACATGGGACTAAAAACCTATTAAGTATGTATTCTGTGCTGAAACATAACTAGCGAAATGTGGGTGTACCATTAGACGGAGGTCTACCTCTGCACATCCCTTAGGGGATTAAAGGCGTGCTGTTTTATTAAATTTATTATATTATTTGTACACACAGCAGCTTTACTAAGCGAGTACATACAGCTGGAGCTGGAGTACATAAAGCTTTCAAAAAATTACGAATAGCCACTATACATTGACTGACGAACTTTTCGCGCAGATCTTTCTGCACTTTGACAGATAAATAACACAATGCTCATTGAAAATCAGTAGTTTTAAATTAATCTAGTCCAATTAAATATTAATATCTATTTGCTGATGCAAGGGCAATGTAACAAACACTTTAGGTAACTGTTTTAATTCTGCTTGCATTATTATTATTTCACTCGGGGTCGTTGTGGGGTCAAAATAATAAACAAAATGATTGAATAATCCACATCCCGCCATCTATATTAATTACTTACCTTATCAAATCGACACCTGCAAGGAATAACATCGTAACTCAGTTTTAGGCAATTTTGAGTTACAATCATATTCTTGCTGTACAAAAAATGCAGATTTTTTTTGCACTCACCCCTGCGGCTAAATTCCTTTACGTAAAGATTTTTATAGTGTCAAAACATTGTAAGTGAGAGTCAACTGTAGTTAATAATAGCGTTTTTTAATCTTTAACGCGCTCTCCTCTAAAGTTGCCAAATATCAGTTACTAAGTTATTCCTTGCAGGTGTCGAAATCTGTGTTTTGCAGCATCTTAACATATCGACTACGCTGATCATATAATACATAATGTCGTTATATATTGCACAGTAGCATTGTTGACTAATTATGTAAATGATATATTTATGTATTTTGCTAAATACTTTCTTTTCAATAGTGAATGTTTGATTAATGTTACGAATTATGATAGACTAGCGACCCGCCCCGGCTTCGCACGGATGCATTGTAGATGCTAATGTTTTCTCTACTATAATATGCATGTATTATACATATAAACCTTCCCCTTGAATCACTCTATCTATTAAAAAAAAAACCGCATCAAAATCCGTTGCGTACTTTTAAAGATCTAACCATACATAGGGGCAGACAGACAGCGGGAAGCGATTTGTACTTTTTTTTGTTTTTTTTTTTGTACTTTATACTATGTAGTGATGAAGATGATGACAGATTTACTTTTATCACTTCCGTTTCATTTTGGTTTTGAGATCGAAACGTTTCTTCAATTTTTTCGAGTTGAGGTAGCTCTATGGTTTGTTCTTGGGTACGGAACCGACTCATGTGATGACGACCAATAGAGAAGTATGGAAGAAAAAGACAAGCTGCGCGCGCCGACCCCAATTAAATTGAGATAAATGCGGGAAAATGATGATAACGTAGGTCCATGGTTTCGAACTGTTAATGACATTTATAAATGTTTGAATTTCCCACATTACTTATATCGTGGCCAGAAGCCATTCTTCTTAAACTTTTTTTTAAATACTAAAACGCTTACGTTTGGCCGCAACTCGCCTGATGCGAAGCCTGACATGATGCGGCCTAGGGTGGAGCACGCTTTCCTAGAGGAAACCAATTCACTCGAAGTTTTGATCAGATACTGATTTTAATGATCGGGAACAGAGAAGACGACAGTGAATTCCACAGTCTGGCGGTTCGCACAATAAATGGAAGCATAGCGCTTTGTTCGGGTCCGTAGAACTTTCTCCATAATAATGGTGATTCTTCGCCGTATCTCTGTTCGTCCGATGATAAAATATTTCTTCCAATGTAGGAATAATGTGCGACCATTAAACTTTTTATCTAGCTAAGCAACCTATTGGTGTCGTTTGTTTTAGCTTGTAAGGATGACAATGTTGAAGAATCGAACTCCGTGGCGTGCAAACCAAAAAGGTTAATAAAGAATAACACAGTTTCTGGTGACCTCTAGAATTTCCAATATTAAATACCGGTGTACCTTCAGGTGTGCTTACCGATTTTTTTTTTAAATTTTCGTGTTGTGTGTGTTCTACATATGTACATGGAGCCAAGTAAAAAGTTAATGTACTGTCGTACCTCGAAACTTTAAATCGATTGATGCGCTTTTGTCACGCGATTTAACATTTAGGATTTTAATTAGCGATCACACTACGCTTAGTTATTCGCGAATTAGTATGATTATAGGGTGTGATGATAATAAAACTTTATTTGTGTATGTAATAATCGTTCCTTCCTTCCTGTGAGGCTCTATCTTCCATCACGCGTCTACATTTCCTAGGATTCATGTTTAATCACTACATATTATAAAACAAAGTCGCTTCCCGCTGTCTGTCCGTCCCTATGTATGCTTAGATCTTTAAAACTACGCAACGGTTTTTTTTTAATAGATAGAGTGATCCAAGAGGAAGGTTTATATGTATAATACATGCATATTATAGTAGAGAAAACATTAGTATCTACATTGCACCCGTGCGAAGCCGGGGCGGGTCGCTAGTGTTGTAATAGATAGAGTATAAGCCTTATAACACCGTCATCGTCATGTTCCTTCTTTGTCCCAAGCTACTTGAAGTTTTTTCTTCCATACCTGTCAACCGGCACGCCATCATTGACATCATTTTCTATCATATCATTCCTCACACAATCCATCCATCTTTTCTTTGATCTTCCTCTCCCTCTCCATCCATCAACATTTAGCCTTAAATTATCACATGTACATTTACTATTGGTGAAATGACAGCTAGGTCGCAGGCTTCTCTGTGTGGGTTTATGGAAAATATCATACACACGGCTTCGATTATTGGTTCTAGCTAGGACATGACGGTTTCCTCATAGTGTTTTCCTTCACTATTCTGTAGAGCAGTGGAGATGAAATTTTAAAACAAAGCGTCTCAAGACTTAAGTCAGGGGCGGATATCACTGGATCACTTATCATCGGCCTAGCCTTTCCTAAATTTGTTTGAGTCGGCTTCCAGTCCAACTGGATGCAGCTGAATACCAGTATTATGGCATGGGGCGACTGCCTGTCAGACCTCCACAACCGACTTAATACTGGGTAATACGGTACCCGTTGGTAAGACTGGTTGTCAGACTTTCGGGCCACTGACTACCTGTAACGACTGTCAAAGATCTACAAATGACAGCCAGAACCAATGGCGTAACGTGCTTCCCGAGGTACGGAGCACGGAGGACACTTGGTGTGAGTACATACCGAGCTTCTTACCTGCCTCACCTGCGTCACCCATCCACGTACTAACCTACGCAAACGCTGCTTAACCTAAAGATCGACCCGAGCGGCTTTTATAATTTAGCCATAAGCTTCTCTCTACTGCTTTGAATACCTGAAACTGCTGAATATGAGACTCGATTACTGGCCACTATTTTAAAAATTATACGGGGCAAGTTGAATGTTTTATGTTTTTAACACCAAAGTAATACAAATATATTTTAATTTTTAGTTCGTGATATTTGGCAATTAAATCAAATTGATGATAGATATAATAACTCTATTTAAGTAGTGGTGAGCCTATGTTTATAACCTAGGGTTGCCACTTCGCACAAATAACTTCTTCTTTCTTTATAGTGTGGTTAGTGCCTAACCTGGTCTCAGAGTTTTTATGCCGCTCATAGGCCGACAAACAAGAAGAACAAACAAAGGAAGGATCATTGACGCACAAACGATTACCGCGTGTTCGGTATATCATTCTCAAAGCCCTTAATTATAGAAATTTTTCGTTGGCCATTTAAAAAAGAAACTGCCGTTCCATAAATTTTGCCTGTGTAAGTTTTGCACTTTCGTAGAAAATAGCAATTTTTTTTTGTGGTGGCGTTCAGGATTATGCTGATAGTGTACTAAATACGTGGTAATCGTTTGTGCGTCGGTGTCAGTCCCACCCTGTATACAACATAGTATATGTCAATAAGTATCTATGAGTATTTTAATTATAATACGCGGCTATAAAAACACATCAAGCACATAAAGCTCTAAAAAGCCGAACTATTTGAAGACTCGATTGTCATCTTTACAGGCTGGTACTATACAAAATGGGTCTTTTTAGATTAATGGCGGACCTTCAAAAACGTATGGGCATTGGATATTATTGACAAAATCGGAAGGTTTATTTAAATTGTGTTTTAGAGATAACGCTATGATCAGCAATATTAATGATTTTAGATTATTCTCTTTATGCCACAATAAGATACCGTAACCCATTACATCTCTGAAGTTTCACCAATTAATCAAGAACCACCAAGTACAGTAACAGCCAGTAGGGTGACAACCTTACCTTACACGCAACTGACTCAGTATCACGCGCCCGCAATGCACGGGCCGAGCATATCCGAACGCGATGTTTGTGCGTGAAACTTTGCATAAGTGTGTTTTTGTAAAATTTCGTGTTAATTGAGTAGGTATGTTTAATTGATGTTTTTTTTTGTGTATTTTATTACCTGACTACGGTAAAATAAAAGGAAGGCTATGATTTAAACTGGCTACGAATGGATGTACATATGTATGTTTGTTTGTTCCCTCATAAGTCTTAAACTACTCGTAGTATTTTGATAAATGAGATTTCGTTAGAAGAGTCATTTGTTTTGTGTCCCTCAAGGTTCTTGTTGAGATATGTAAAAGTTATTGTAAATTGAAGTCTGACAGAGCAAATAACTAGAGCACATTTTACGATGGATTTGAAAATGAGTCAAAATAATTTCCATTTTTTTTTAAGTTCTCTCTTTGTGGCGATCTATTCATTCTATTAATATTTTTTCGATAATCTTTTTCTAGTCTGATCGTTTTCTCTTTCTGACAACCACAGTGTGATTAAAAAATTCTTTCACGGAAACAAACAACAAAACTGTCTCCAATTAAAAAACCAAACATATTTTTTTCTAAACATTCTCTCAAAAGTCATAAAATTCAATAAACTTTCGCATTTGTGTAGTTCGCCGCCAGGATATGAATAAATGGTATCGTTAAATGGTGAAATTACTCTGTTACGTAAATATACAAATAGTTGTAGCTAATATGGTAATCTGATGGTTATAGTTTAAGTAACCGTTTGATTTACGAGTATCTTGTTATATTCATTTTATTCTGTATTTGGATTGAGGCGCGACTGCTCAGCACGAGGTCCTGGGTTCAATTCCCAATTCGGGCAAAGTGTTATCGGGTTAATCCATCAGGAATTTCTCAGCGGAAGCCACTGCAAGCCTATTGCCGTCAATCGAACTCAAATCCAGACTCCGTGGCGGCTACTGGGAGAATGACTGATGGGAAAACTCAAAAACCCTTTGCCCGACCCGGGAATCCAACCCAGATCCTAATCCTCAGCACATGCGCGTGCGATCATTAGATTAACGAGGTAGTCATATCCATAATTTTAATGGTTTAATTTCCTCGTTTTACAACGTTGATATAGGCTGTCCGAGATCGAGGCAACTAGGGTAAACGTAACTGTTCTCGTCCGCCGCGCAGGGTAGCAGCGCCAGTTAGCGGTGCACGCCGTTATTACAAGCGATTGAATGCGCGGCTATCATTCTTATTCGTAGCGGAGAGTTTTTTCTTGTAAATCGTTTTAGTTTATCTGATTTTGAAAGATGTGAAGGTAGGCTTATTTATTAGTTTCATAGTCATTGAAGTTGGAGGTCTGTGGAGGTCAGATAGGCAGTCGATATATGTAAAATACCGACCAACCAACAACCACCAACCAATCCAACTGCCTCTGGTTAATCTGGAAGTTGAACGCAGATTTTCCCCATAAAAAATTTACACGGTGTGGTGGATCATTATCAAGTTATAATATAATGATATATGCTCGTCTAGAATTAAAGCTCTTCAAGGTTAAGCCGCGCTTACTAAGGTCGGTCTGCGGTTAGG
The DNA here is from genome assembly GCA_964057025.1 of Standfussiana lucernea. Taxonomy (NCBI): domain Eukaryota; kingdom Metazoa; phylum Arthropoda; class Insecta; order Lepidoptera; family Noctuidae; genus Standfussiana; species Standfussiana lucernea. The sequence goes on from OZ059805.1 coordinate 1,724,583, forward strand.
TGGCCATCATTACATACCAAGTTTCCTCCGCGCCTCGGAGAGCACGTAAAGCCGTTGGTCCCAGCTGTCAATTGTAGATCTTTGACAGTCGTTACAGGTAGTCAGTGGTCCGAAAGTCTGACAACCAGTCTTACCAACGGGTTTCGTATTACCCAGTACTAACTGTGTTGTGGAGGTCAGATAGGCAGTCGCTCCATGTAAAATACTGGTATTCAGCTGCATCCGGTTAGACTGACAGACAGATGGTGATGCTCGTCTAGAATGCAAGCTTTAATTTAATCAGACAATCTTTTTACATTACCATACCAATAGTATTATTTAGTAAAATGTAAATCAGGTATAACATCAATTATACTGTCATTTATAAACGAGATAGACTGCTACTGTAATAGAAAGGTTTTTACTACTGAATAGTTATTAGATTTAAAGTGTATCGAGTCTATTGCGTAAGGTCGGGAAGTTGAAATAGCGAATACAATTTCCCGTAGATCTATACTACACATAATATTATAAATCTGTAGAGTTTGTTTGTTTGGTTGAACGCGCTAATCTCAGGAACTATTGGTTCGAATTGAGTTTTTTTGAGTGTTGCCCATTTATCGAGGAAGGCTATAAAACATTATTACGCTGCGACCAATATTATAGGAGCTGAGCATCAATCAAACGTGTTGCGCAGACGAAGTTGCGCGGGTCAGCAAGTGCAATATATTTTTTAAATAGCTGGTGTCCGCGGCTTCGCCCACGTAAAGTTTGGTAATCGTCCCACGGGGTCGTGCTACCGGGATAAAAGGTATCCTAAATCCTTTTTTTTAGAACTTTCCTACGCATGCGGTGTTTACTTGTAAATGATTGTTGAACTGATATATTTGCTTGGTACCTTTACCATAAAACCAGTGTAAACAATTGCTGACGAACCAATTACCTAAATAAATAAATATGAAAAGATTCTTTATTTATAGTTAATTAAATCGATATAACACCAATTACAATTATTAACATGGAAATCAAAAAGAAAAAGGTGACAACATTCAATGGGATAAAGAAAAAATTGACGTCGTCTATTCCATAATCCGGTAGTACGTAATGCTAAAACTTGCGATTTGAATAAAAAATCATCAAATATTAGCCCATGTTTAACTTAAGTGTGGGTACAAGTCTCCATAACATCCGTTATTTAGTTTACTTAGCGAGATGACGGCGCGTGTTTCGGCTTCTTTAAAAGGAAACTCGGTCAAGTGATGTGCAATTAAAATACCCCACACGTTCGAAATGAAAGCAAATTATAATAAGTCCATAAGATAAGGGCCATTTAGAATTGCGGTCATTTTAAGTTGAACTGACGACTGTGCGAGGGCACAACAACGAGGGCTATCGGTTCTGAGCTCACCAGATGGCGCCACTGGCGAGTAAGGTCCTGTCATTAATCCTATTTTTAACCGACTTCAAAAAAAGGAGGAGGTTCTCAATTCGGTTGTACGTTTTTTTTTGTGTTTGTTACCTCATATCTTCGTCATTTATGAACCGATTTGAAAAATTCTTCTTTTATCTCAATGGATCTACTTCCCGATTGGTCCCATAGAAATTTCATCGAAATCGGTTCAGCAGTTTGGTTTTGAAATCAAAATAGCTGGAAAAAATATGTCACCCAAGTACAAGAAATTGCGAAATTGGTACTTGACAAGGATTTGTGTGTGATGCGATAACTAAAAAGGGTAAAATAAAAACTTTTTTGCAAAAAAAGTACCGACTTCCAAAAAAAAAACACTAAAAAAGTGGAAAATAACTTTACTTTCGGAGGTCGGTGACTATTGTTTGTTTCATTGACTTTCTTGCCACCGACTTCCGAAAGTAAAGTTATTTTCCACTTTTTTGGTGTTTTTTTTGGAAGTGTTTTTTTTTTGCAAAAAAGTTTTTTTGGCACCGACTTCCGAAAGTATAGTTATTTTCCACATTTTTTTTGGAAGTCGGTTATTTTTACTTTAAAGTGCCAATAAAAGTAAGTACATTTAACAGCATACCTAGTGTAATCTTACATATTGTACCTAAAATTAGCAAGCATGAAACATTCACATAAAAAGGATTCACAGTAAATGAAACACTGTTTATTTTTAAGACAAGTTTATTTCATGTGTTAGCTAGATGTCAATCTTTCTAACAGCGAACTACAAGTGCAAGCTAAGTTAAAAACGACTTTTATTACTAGCTCACAATCTCACGCAAATTGTGAACGTTATTGTGCTATGCTTTTCATTTTAAAGCTTATAAATCAAGCAGTTTATTCATTAACAATATGTTAATGACATTTAAAGCTCTTTTAGTTTGTCAACCGCATAATTAATTTTATGATCTGATTTATTTCGCTAATAGTTGAATAATATAGATGAATAATTCAGAGTTTAGTAACGAATGAAAGTGTGATGGGTTTTCGAAATTTCCGGGTGCATGGGATTTTGAAATCTTTTGGTTTGTGGTTTCGCTCGAGGTCGGCTGCTATTACTACCTATAGGTTGGTGACTTTAATAGGATGTTTCATTGCGATAAAAAGCGCATCTCTTGTGGATGCCAACTCTATAGTACTTATGTAAATTATTAAACCAAGTATGAAGAGGCATTTTCTAGGTAAGCTCGTTTCATTGCTTTCAACCAGGCTAAAATGAGTTCTTGACAGGCTCATTATCAAGCGGAGGTAGGGTTGCCATCTCTAAAATTTGGCGACCAGGACAAGACGCGTGAAAACCCCGGATTTTAGAGCCCAGAACCCGGACATGTCAACAGGTTTTTTTAAACAGTGTGCAATAAAAAAAAGCTGAAAAAAAGTTGAACTTAAAAGCGCACTGTGGCAACTGCGACTTGAGGGGCAGGGGGACGGTGAATTTAGCGAGACGGTTCGTCGGTTGATCGCGGCGTGCGGGCACAGTGCGTGTATCGCGGGCGGCCCAAGACATAAATTTTTTAAACCCGTAATTTGTAGTCCGGGTTTCATTTGTATGAAGCCCCGCCCGGACGCTCCCCGGATGCCCTCTAAACTAGGACAAATCTGGGGAAACCCGGACTGATGGCAACCCTAAGCGGAGGAAGCGCGAGGATAGCCCGCGAAATTCAAATTAGGTTTTTGAAATTTGCAGGTCAGTATCATCAAATAATAGTGTTTTCTAACAAAATATAATTGAGTAGATGTTTTTCAAAACACACAAATTATCAACATTATTATGAAGGGTGTGAAAAGTCCCTTAACGAAGCCAAAAGCCACCTGTTTCTTCTTTTTTTTTTGTTCTGGACTCTATTTCTCTTACTGGGAGCCTTCTAGTTACGGAGATATTGGACTTAGTTTGACGTTCAGCCTACTGGATAAGCCCTTTTTCAAGGAGCTGCAAGCTTACTTAAAACTCAGCTTAGTCACTATAATACAGAAAGTCAAACTCACCCAATGATTTGGAAAGGAAATGATCCTTTTGTTTTCAAACGTGAAATGAGTAATAATTTGTGAACAATAGAAGTGGAAACGCAGTTTGTTATCCTCTATTGTGAAGCATACGCGCCGCTAGTGCGGTTCAAAAGGTCTTGTGTAGCAAAGAGTTTTAGGTTTCGATATTATTATTCTTTAACTAGCGACCCGCCCCGGCTTCGCACGGGTGCAATGTAGATACTAATGTTTTCTCTACTATAATATGCATGAATTATACATATAAACCTTCCTCTTGAATCACTCTATCTATTAAAAAACCAGTTTTAAAGATCTAAACATACATAGGGACGGACAGACAGACTGCGGGAAGCCACTTTGTTTTAAACTGTGTAGTGATGTACAGTACAAGTAGTTTAACACTTTCGGTTTTCAGCATATGGGTCGAACAATAATTCGTTCGTGTGCGCACAACCCGCCTCCCGAGTCGTCGTTATACGTAGCTAAAGATGACGCGCATACTAGTAAAAATGGATTAATAACTTAGCAGCGAAAGTGTAAAACAGCTATGTTTGCGCTTGAAAAATCGTAGGAAGCTGTAGCAAGAATAATGAACTATCACTCAAACTCACTTCCTCGTTTCAACCCCTGTAAGAAACGAGTTCCCAGAAAACATTTCTTTTTAACCGACTTCAAAAAAAGGAGGAGGTTCTCAATTCGGTTGTATGTTTTTTTTTTGTGTTTGTTACCTCATATCTCCGTCATTTTTGAACCGATTTGAAAAATTCTTCTTTTATCTGAATGGATCTATTTCTTGATTGGTCCCATAGAAATTTCATCAAAATCGGTTCAGCAGTTTGGTTTTAAAATCAAAATAACTGGAAAAAATGTCATCCAAGTAAAAGAAATTGCGAAATTGATACTTGATAAGGATTTGTGTGTGATACCATAACTAAAAAGGGTGAAATAAAAACTTTTTTGCAAAAAAAAACCGACTTCCAAAGAAAACACTAAAAAAGTGGAAAATAACTTTACTTTCGGAAGTCGGTGGCAAAAAAGTCAATGAAACAAACAATAGTCACCAACTTCCGAAAGTAAAGTTATTTTCCACTTTTTTAGTGTTTTCTTTGGAAGTCGGTTTTTTTTTTTGCAAAAAAGTTTTTTTTTTTTCATTAAGTGATGGGGCACTTAGACTTAAGTTTGAAATGTTATCCTATTTTTTATGTAATAGTGTACTCATTGTTGAGGAACCAAATTAAATAAATAAATAAATAAAACATTGAAACCGTAATATTAACCGACTCTTGGGTAAATCGTATGCTGCAAGACCCAACGGTTTAGGTGTGCGTCAGATGAATCAATTAAAGATGTTGTTTCTAAAATAAACTCGACCTTTGCCTAAAATCTAATTCCCAATTTACCAAAAATGCGGATGTCATCGCAACAAATCAAGAAGATTGCATTCTCAATAATTGAGTGGAGGTGTTGCAAACTGTTTTAGCACTAGGGTTGACACAGCGTCACAAAAAGAAATAAGAAAAAATCACAATCATTCCTGAATCAGGAAGTTTATTAAATAAATACAAACCTGTAGGTGATCTGTATTTTTGGGACACTGTTTCATGGACCTCGTATCATACAGATTTGGAACGTCACCATGAACAAAAGTAAAACGTTTCAGAAAGAAAAGATAAATAAGAGAACTAATTAAGTACCGACTATTAGTTGTTAAAAAATACTGAAGAGGTTATAAATTAATAACCTGTTAATTATGTTCATAGTACTTATTAGGACCTACACTATTCAGTAATAGAAATTCCAAAATAATCATTAACAAATGACGCTGCCTGCAGTCAATGACTCCCCTTGAGCTAAATGACCTTAAAATGCTTTTAAAAGGACTCTTCCTTTTAAAAGCATTGTCATTAACCTGATTAATTGACAAAATACTGGCTTAATTAATTTACAAGAAGATACCCAACACTAAGAATAGGCACTTATAATGTTGAGCACCTTTTATCAATCAAATTATCACGGCACGGATGGCACGGATGGCACGGTTGGCGCAGTGACTGAGTGATTGGCTGCTACGCCGCGTGTCGTGGGTTCTATTCCCACACGGAGCAAATATTTGTATGGTAGCTGTTCCGGGACAGGCTATTTGTGTATGTGAGTTTTAAATGTTTGTAAATGCACCCAAGATACAGGAGAAATTCCTAGTGTGGTAACACTGAGCAGAATCATTATTAGATCAAAACCCTCCATCAAATATGGATTGCACAGCCCTACCCAGGCCACAACTCTAAAAACCTAGTTAAAGACTAGCCTTGATATAAAAAATGCATTGAGTTAATCTAAACGAGTCAATATGATCCAATTGATTATGTTCTGCTCTTTAAATTAATGTAATAGCTATGACATTTCTATGATTTGTGGACAAGGTTATCGGTTTATTATTAATTCTGGTGATATTTATTAAAGTTGGCAATCTAGATCTCTTCGAAAATAACTTGCATCGAAATTGTCGGTGAGGGTGTTAAAATACAAATAAAATTTGGGCCCAAGGTCTCGTCAAAAAGTTAATGTTACAGATCTAGAGATTATATAATTTTCTTCTTAGGCAATCTAATTTGTGTCGGCACAGAACTGAGCTACTAGTTTGGCGTCATCAGTAGCGTCCATCAGTTCCTGTAGTGAACAAACAACAAGACACGCCGGACAGGACAAATATTACGTGCCCCCTTGTTTGTGGAGCAGCACCATATTACACTCCAGGGCAGAGTCATTAACGAATCTCCACCTGAGTAAGTTTTCCTTGCTCCGGAGTCTGTTTAAAGACTTCCAGGTCAGTCATAAACTCGTGTCCAGGTGGGAGATTTTCAGCAAGTGGAACGAATGGGTTAGGTAAGGATGCACTACCTAGCCACAGCTTTACTCTTTCTTCTTCTTTCTCTTCATAATCCCACTGTTGGGCAAATCCAGTGACTCACCATGACCTTCCAGTTCTTCGAGATCAAGGGTCAATGTTGACCTCTGCTAGTTGGTTTATGAGTGGAGATACTTACCAACTTCAATAATTATTGTCGCATCCTGGCCAGGCAAGCATACTATATATACCAGTTTGTTGACTAGCAAATATTTGACTACAGCATGTTTTCAATATGTAATCTTCGATGGGTTACTTAGGGGTGTACCTGTAGAACTCCCACATTTCGCCAGTTGTGTTTAACTACTGCTTATTGCCATCAACCGGACATCTAGATTCAAGACTGCTACCGTGAAATCAGTTATTTTTTATTTTTCGGGCAAACCCGCCACACAATTCCCAAATACTGTACAGCGTGTATAAAAAAAGTATGGTTATACTAACTGAAAAAAGGCAATAACACATCTGGGCACAGATAATTACCATTAAAAAACTCAATAACACTTTGCATGACCTGGCAATCGAATACTCGTGCTCTGTAGTGGCGCTCGACTGAAAGGTGTGATTTTTCTTACAGTTTAGTTACAGTTATTATTACTTGTACCGATTATTATACCGATAGTCGGCTCTTATGTATATTTAAATTAATGAATAAACCATTTAACAGCATATTACCAAATACATTTAACAAGATTGGCTCATTTATTTTTTCTAATCTACATACAAATTACATATTATTAACAATAATATGGCTTGAAACCATTTAATTCAATCCGCTACATTTCGCCAAGAAATACTTTCACTTTCTCCGTGATATGCTCATTTACATTGTTAAGTAAACAACGCTTGTCTATTCAAGATTAATATTATAATTTTATCATGTCGTGTCAATGATCTGGCGGGTTGATGACCTTCTGATATGAGCAGCTGGGTTCGTGGTTAAACAATACCAGCCTGGTGAATCTTTTAGATTAGGAACGCTTGCCAAGAGTGGTCTTTGGATGGGTGAACACCCATTACATACTGAGACTCCGTGCATCGGAACCAAGTCTAGTCGTAAGTTCCAGCTGCCATCTATAGATTTTTGAAAGTCGTTTCGGGTAGTCAGAAGACAGAAAATCTGCCGGCCAGTTTTACTAAGGGCTTGGCATATCAAGAAAGCATGGCTAAACACGTAAGGGCTGTTACACACGTATTCCGTTATTGACGATTCTTCAAAAAACACGATACGTCATGACGGATGCACGTTCACCATTCGTGTTTTTTGCCGAACGTTATTTTTAAAATACGATACGTGATTTATGACGTGTCCGTCATTTTTCACGATTCGTGATGCGTGTGAACACAGGAATTTGAAAAGCATTGAAGCCGCCAATTTGTACAAGTTTTCAACAACCACCGTACGATTCAATGCGTCCACCGCCACAGTGTTTTGAGGGCTTAACATTGAGTCCTACCGTAATACATGATTTTTCACCCAAAAAAAGTAATTTTCCAGCAATATTTTTTTTGCGTAGAGTTACTTTGTTTATGTACAGAATGCTTGGTTGACGCTTTGTAATAATTGTGTATAGTCATCGGTTGAAGGCCACAGACACAAAATAATGTTTTAAATTTACAGATCTGTTGGTATATCGATCCTTTCACACATATTTAGCCTTTACGTGCTTTTTCTCAAGGCTCATGGTCTTCCCGGCCAGTTTGTGGTTATCACAGGATATGTGATAATTTAACAAGATTGAAAAATTACCACACATAGCAGGATAATGCTAACCACATAATTTTGAAATCGATTCTCGCTCGGCGTAAGAAATTTTTATAGAAAATATTATAAAATCTTATACTGAATGATCCTAACAAGAAACGAAAACATGGCATCGATTGTGCTCTTCTTCTCTATGAGACATTGTTACTATTAAGGCGATTCTCACAACGCTCGTCAGCGCGGTCGGGTGGACGCGGCGAAGCAAATGTATTGACGGTGTGTGCCGTTCTAACTCAAACTCAAAGCATTTATTTCAATTAAACCATTACAGGCACTTTTGAATGTCAAAACACAAAAAATAAACTAAGCTACAGTCCCAGTCACAGGGCATAATAACTTGTGAAAGTACTGTAGTTGCCCATTCGAAAGCGTAGATCTCTATGGAGAAGAATGGGCAAGAAACTCCATGGACACTCTTTTAAATCATTATGTTGTTACAAAGTCTCGGTTACATCATTCATGTCGAGATTAAACATACATGTGAGAACGATGTAGAAAGACGTGCGAGTAAGAGCGTCCAGAATAAAAAGATAAAATTAACAATTCAAAAATACAATAATCCATGGCAGCTGCGAGATGACCAGTCACAACTGACAGCGCCCGTTCACGAACATGACGCATGGATCAGCCATCATTCAACTCAACCATTTTGGAGGGAACTAAACGACCCGACACACGCGCCACCATCAGCGAGACATTTGAGTGAGCATGACATTCTCTCAACCGCCAGGGCAAATTCGAGTCAGTAAAAGATGTAAATGGTAGCTTTATCGTACATAGAACTCACACATGTGCTATGCAATTATATAATACTAAGAGACTGAATCTATACAATGCAAAGATATGATTACAATCTTCTGCAGCTTCCACAATAACTTCACAAAGTAATCAATTAGTTTGCCCCTATGGTTGTGGAGCAGGACCAGCATTGAGCCAAGCATTTTTATCATCAATGTAATCTCCCAACTTATAGTATGCTTGCCTACATAGTGTGCGTTTTATACAAGATTTAAATTTCGTCTCATTCAGTTGTAGAATGCCGGGAGGAATTTTATTGTAACATTTTAAACAGTACCCCATGAAAGATGAGTCTACTTTAGCTAGCCTGAAACCTGGCTGAACTAGATGGTCCCTGGTTCTAGTATTATAGTGGTGTCTGTCGCCTCTTTTACTAAATAAATGCAGATTTTTCCTAACGTACATGATGTTTTCATAGATGTATTGGCAAGGTACTGTCATGATGTTAATTTCCTTAAACAGTTCTCTTAGAGAATCGCGCCTACATAGATTATATATGGCTCTGATGGCTCTTTTCTGCAGAATAAATATAGACTCGATGTCTGCAGCCCGTCCCCATAGTAAAATACCGTAAGACATAATACTATGAAAATAACTAAAATAGACTAGCCTCGCGGTATCTACATCAGTAAATTGACGGATTTTCCTAACAGCATATGCTGCTGAACTCAGCCGTCCTGCAAGAGATGTTAAATGAGGACCCCATTGTAGCCTTGAGTCGAGCGTGATCCCTAAGAAAACAGTTTCATCGACGAATTCTAGTTTCTCTTGATTCAATACTATGTCACAATCACTAGTTTTGACATTTGGTAGGGCAAATCTTATGCACTTAGTTTTTTTCCCATTTAATACTAAATTATTCGCGGTAAACCAATTATGGACTTGCAGTAGGGCGCTATTTACGTCGTCAAGAATTGTGGCACGTCTGTTTATCTTAAATATCAAAGAAGTATCGTCGGCAAACAACACCATTTGAGGTTGGTTTTTAAATAAATGGGGTAGATCATTAATATAGACTAGAAAGAGGAAAGGACCCAATATAGAGCCTTGTGGTACACCCATCCTTACTTTTAAACCCATTGAATTGACACCATTTATTTGTACTTGCTGATGTCTATCGTTCAAATACGATTTCACTAAACTGAGTGCAAGTTTCCCCAAACCGTAATGCTCAAGTTTAAAGAGTAGGGTTTCGTGGCTTACGCAATCAAATGCTTTCGAGAGGTCACAGAAGATTCCTATGGCATCTTGTGCCTCTTCCCACGCAGTGAATATGTGTTTTAATAATGTGACACCGGCGTCAGTCGTACAACGTCCTTTGGTGAAACCATACTGTTTCTCATGTAAGATCTTATTGGTATTAAAGTGGTTAAGCATCTGATTAAGCATTACCTTTTCAAACACCTTGCTGAAAACCGGCAATACGGATACGGGTCTATAATTATTCGTATCTTTACTGTCCCCGGATTTGAAAAGTGGTATTACCTTGCTGTATTTCATAAGGTCCGGGAAGACGCCTTGGTCCACACACAAATTAAATATTAAAGCCAAGTACGGTGCTATAGTCTCAATAATAGCTTGACAAACTTTAATAGACATTCCCCATAGATCTTCTGTTAATTTGATTTTGATTTCCTTAAAGGCTTTAATGACAGCTATGGGGTTTATATGTTTAAATTGAAACTCAACCGGACAGGCTGAAACATTTGCTCTTAATAAATCAATAGAAAGCAAGGGTGAGGAATTTAAGGTTTCGGTAGTTTTAAGTGGGATACTGGTGAAGAAATCTACAAATTCTTGAGCAACTTCATTTTTAGAGCTTAGAAGACCACGTGAGGTTTCTAATGTGATATCATTATTGTATTTTTTATTTCTATTAGTTTCACTATTGATAATTTTCCAAACCGTCTTTATTTTATTATCTGCGGATTTAATCTTGTTGCTAATGAATAAGGCTTTAGCATCCTTGCAAGTGTTTTTAAAAATTTTTGAGTATGTTGCAACATATTTATTAAAAGTTTCTGAATTAATGTAAGGCTTGAGGCCGTACAGCTCAAACAATTGCTCCCTACTTTTCCTAATACCCTTAGTTGCCCAGTCACTGAACAAAAACTTTGGGTAAATAGATTTAGTTTTCATTTTTATTGTATTATTAAACTCCGTGTAAACTACCGAAAAGAATTCCTCATAAAATTGATTTACATTTTCAATAATATATCCCGGAATGCCTAAATTACTAATTAAGTTATTATTAAAATTATTCAAATTACTGGGTGTTATTTGTCTAGACTTTATCTGGATTTTTTGTAATGGTGTGTAGGACTCGAAAACAACGGTTTGACCACTGTGATCAGAAGGAAGGTAATTTACAATGGATTTATCTAAGTAGTCGCAACAACAAAAAACATTATCAATACATGTAGCAGTATTTTTAGTAATTCGGGTTGGTTCCGAGAACACGTTTAACAAATTAAATGATTTAAAAAGATGTAATAATCTACTGCTATTTGAATTTTTCTCTAAAATATTAACATTAAAGTCACCACAGATAACGAGTGATTTATTACTAGTAGCAAGTTTTGCTAAAGCATCCTCCATTACTGACTCAAATAAAGAGTAGTTCTGATAATTTGGGGGTCTGTAAACGCACACTATTACATGCTTATCTAGCTCAACACAAGACAGTTCAATATTATGCTCAACCGATAGATCAACAATATCATTACGAGACTTAAATTTAATACAATTTTTAACTAAGATTATTGAACCCCCACGCATCTTAGTTTTCCGGTTAAAGCAACTGCCCACACTGTAATTTTCGTAATTAATAAGCATTTCAAAGTCTTTTAACCAATGTTCAGTGAAACAAACTATTTCAAACTTTGTTTTTTCTAAAAACAATTCAATTTCTAATTGCTTTGAAGCGAAGCCTTGAATATTCTGGTGAAATAATTGCATGGAATTCTGCTTAGCCCCTTTTTTACATCTAGCTTTTTGGGAGCAAGAAGGTACCTGTGTGTTGTTGGTTATAGTAACATTACTGTTACTGGTATCTTCTGTTGTCTTACTAACTAGTTTAAATGAGCATCCGGAGTGAGCCCCAAGACTCCTATGCCATTACAAGACAATGAGACCCTAGTACTAGTGGACCCTACTTGAGAATCTTCTTTAGTTACACATGGATCCTCGTTCGTAAAATAATTGTAAAAATCAATATTAGTAGTCTTACTAATAGTCGCAGTGTTAATAATAGAACTAAACATTGACATACTATTTATGTCTGAGTGAATATTAAAAACTAATAGCCGAGCTATTTTGTGTCTACAACTAATAGGTAGATACACATTACCCCGTGTCGACTTAAGATTACCAATAAAACTGTTGATATCAAGATATATAAGTTTGTCACTATAGTGACCTACTAAGAAATGAACATGCTCATTCAGCATGTGAATATAATTGTTTTTCTTGCTTGACAATTTTTCTAAGTATGGGAAAGCACACAATATTATTTTACGACAGTTCAACTTTAACAATTCAGTTACACTGTCTGTGATGTCTTCTTTTTTAATTTTTGAACTATTTCCAATAAATATAGTGATGTCTGTATTAATATTATAAACATTTCTAGTTACTGAGGCCATTATCTGTTTGTATGTTGACCCTGGCATGCAATGATTTTGATTAGAAAAACTCAGGTTATTACTAACTAATTTACCTACACCTCTCCCTATACTATCTGAGAACATTATTGAGTAAGAACAATCCTGACTATCATCTATCCCTGGCTGTACCACTTGTAAATAATCATGTGTTATATTAACTGTTTCTTGGTTGAGTACACAGTCCTGAGATAAATTCTCAGCCCGGGACGGGTCCTCCATTACCTCAGGCTGGACAGTATCTTGGTTGGTAACTGACTGACAACTACATTGACACATTACCAACTCATTTGCTGCAAGAATATGTTCCCTAATTTGGTTCTGAGAACTCACATACCTACTGGAAAGGGAACTAAGTGAGTCCTGAAGTACCTGTATTTCAGCCTGCAAATGCCGAGTATCAATTTCATAAATTTTTATACTGTCTTCTAATTTTATTTGGTAATTATTTAACTTATTAACTAAATCAACACGCTCTTTCCTCAGTGAAATATTTTTGGAAAATTGCTTATGTTGTTTCCTAAATTGATTACATTTTTTAATTATTCTATTCAGTTTAGCATATTTTTTAATTTTCTTGTTGCTAACTGTATAATTCTGTTTTAGTAAAGAATCTTCAGTCAGATCAATGGTTATTAAGGAAGGGGGGTTACAATTACTATTTAATAATTCATTATATAAGATGTTAGTTTCTTTAACCTGAGTATGTTGTTTTTCTTTCTGTAACTTTGATATACAATTATTGGCATGAATTAATTCATCTTCAAGGTCCCTAATTTTATTTAAAGCCTCCTCGTACAAGTTACTACAATTATTGAAACCATCCGTGACCACCTTCAGTTGATCCCGTTCATCAACAACGTCCAAGTATTGCTGATGTAGGACCACTAGCTCTCGTTTTAAGCTTGAGTTTTTGCCATTAACTGAATGAACTTCCACCTCACTCTCATCTCTCTCCTGTAGCAGTTGTTGGACTTGGAGGTTTGATTCTTTAAGTTCTTGGAGGGCCGTTCTCAATTTTAGCTCCATATCCTGAGCAGTAGCCTTTCGGGTCATCACAGGCATGGTTTCAGGAAAGGTTACTGAAAATAAGAAGTAAAGAAACGGTGAGAACTAATAGAATTGACCAATTAAGAAAAGTTAGTGGTAAAAGGGGAAAAAAAAAACCGAGGGAAAAGTGTTTAGTTATGAAATGAAATGAGGTAGGCTGCTATATTAGCTTTAACAGATTAACTATAATTATATTCAATGCATCTAACAGAATATTAAATTTAGCTGATTCTATTGTCATAAGGTATTAGTTTTTCTTAAGTGGGTAGGTTGCATAGGAAAAAAAAAATTAAACTTATTATTAAGATATTACTTTAAGACAATAATGCACATTAATGACCATACACGTTATATTACTGAATTTATATTGACGATATAATAAATAACAGAGTTATGGAATTACTCTCACTGTTTTGTTTTTTACGACCGGTTGTCAACAAAGCGATTAAGAACCAGTACAGGGTATAAATTAGCAAAAAGCTATACTAAAAAATGGCATAGATGTGTGATTGATATAAAGTGACGATTGTGTGCTGTTATTATATAAAAGTAAACAATACTTCCCCTGAATTTTCCGTATAAATCCGCAGTTAGAACGTCATCTGTTGTTTTTAGGTTACCGGTAACGTTGTATTGGCGAAAACTTAATTTATCATCAGGAAAACAATTTTCCTGAGTATTTACGCATTTATATTACGTTTTCTCAAACAATTACACCTTAATATAACTTATTTAATAATTTAATTTAATTTTAAAATACGGAACAAAAATTTTACATGTCACTCGGGCAGTGTTGCCCAGTGTTGCCAGTCCGCGCGATCCAAGGCGACGTGAGATCTGCTTCACCGCCCGACCTTACCACAATAATAAATAAAATAAATAAATAAAATCATTTATTTCAGATATCTAAAAGATCCATAACACATTCATTAAAATTATAAAAATTAAATACATAAAAAATACATTAAAATCAGTCATACTTACAATTAAACAGAAACTATCAATCATACATTAAAAAATTTAACGGCACAAAATATCAAATAAACGTAGAAATATATTAAAATTAAGGATACATTATTATCAAATTATTAAATTAAAATACTAAATTACCCTTCTCACAAATGACCTCCAAAGTGGGGATGAGATCCTGTCCGCTACAGTCTCCAGGATTTTGTTTTGTTTTGTTGTATGTTAGATAATATTAAATATTATTTTGCTGACGTATTAAATACTATTGTTTCAGGTGTTCTGGATAGTTGGTGAAGGTGTGACACAATGCTAATAAATATTGGGCCCGAGGCCCAACGTCTTATCAAAGAGTGAGTATTTTAGAAACACTTTTATCAAGAAGCTTAACTACGCACATTTTGCTTTCGTTAATAGGCAAAACGTTTTATTATAAGTTATAACAATGAATTCGTATGCATAGGTATTTATGACGAATTCTATTGTCAAGGTATATGTGGCAATCGTGCATATTTGTATCTTTACTCGATTTTGGTAAACAAAGATGGAACCTAGATTTCGAAAGCTAATTTTATTTCATGCACTAATGAGATTGACGCGAAGTGATTTGTGATTTTTGTACTGTTTTTTTTTACCTACCAAATAATGTATAATTAAAGGAAAAATACAGTTTACGGTTTCGCAGTAAGTTAGTTCGATGTCAGTTGTGATTATAAAATAATTTTGAAAGCAATTTGAAAGTGCATTAGTTGTTTACAATAATTTGTTTCCTGCCTTTCTACTTACATCGGAAACTATTAATTGTCGTAAGGATACAACTAACCCCTGATAATAAATAAAATCTCAATTTTAGTTATTTAATGTTTCCGTTGACTTTACTCGATAATTGCCTTGACATTCCAATTACTTAGAAAATCTGTATAATTAATGGAATATGTAATGTGTAAATACACGCAATCAGGCTTCGGAGTCATAATTATATCTTGATAACAAATAACAAAAATCACAAAAAAATTATGTTTAATGCTAGGTTTAAGGAATAAAAACTGCAACTGGGACCAAAGGTTAAACAACGTCTGTCTTAACCTATTCATAGTCAGATACAAAAGTGTCTTGAGAAGGTAAAAACTAAACCACATATCAAAATAATTTACAAAGATTTATTCCAATTACATGTTAAAAGTCAATGAAACTTATAAAGTGATAAAAACTGCTTCCTCTCCTAAAATTTTCGTGCGTCGAAAGTGTCGGGCTTTGCGCCAAAAATGTAGATTTTAGCCATAAAAATCATTTTTAATATAAAGCTTATTAAGAAAAGTGAAATCATATCAGTCTTTTATTTAACAGAAATTACTGCTTTTCTTTCTGCCGACTAATACGATTACGAAATCAACAGGTTTTGAGAGGATTGACTTTATTATTGACGATAAATGAGATCTATTAATAAAGCTTATGTCGGCTTTAACATGAAGTTTAATATAGTTATAAGAAATTAATTAACATTAAAATATCATATCGGATTTTAGAAAGAGAGTGTCAAGGAGGAAATCACTGACGTTAGAAGTCACTCTATAAAGTCGAGATATTGCATATTAACTGCTGGGTAAAATTCTTGTATGTGAACCTACATAAAATAAGGCGGGAACACTTGTAGGAAATCAATTACTTGGAATGTTTAGATAATTAGTAATAAGATGTGTCCTCCAGAAAATCAATGTAGTACAGTCGACCACGCATCAGTCCTTCAGACAGGAAGCACGATTTTCGAAATGCAAGAGTTAACACTGTTGTGCTGTTAGTTGTATCATGAATGTTCCGTCACCGGGAGCTTTCGTTTGTAACGTTGTGTCCCGGACAATAAGTTAGTTGTCCCGGTTCTGTTGGTTGGCCTATCAGAACAGATCGTGAAATTTTGAGCGCTAGAATTTCGTTAGGTTTAAACACGCTGCTTCCGTTTGTGTCTTCAGAAATATCTAAATCACTTTTACCGCAATTGAAAACGTGGCTGTTCTACTAACTAACTAGCCCCAGGCTGGCACTGTTCATTCCCCAATTCTCTAAATACAAACCCTGGTTACGCCCCTGCAAAGTAGATAATAAATTGAATTGTGTTTGCGTCAAAATTGACGATTAAAAATTTCTTTACAAAACCAAACCTCTACGATATCATCTATTCATAAACCCAGAAACCCTCGAAAAATATTTCTTGTCCACGTCATCGTTCATGGATTACCCTTCTTCTATTGCAAATGCGGCTCGGTGCCAACATTTACGGCAGCCCTATCGTCAAGACTAAAAGCCACCTCGTGCAATAGCCCCAATCAAAACGGTCAAACGCGCGATTCATTGCAGTTTGCAAAAAAGAAACGACAACAGATAATTACTTATAATTAGATCTACACTTGATTGCCAATAAGCAGAAGTGTTAATAAATCTAATAATTGGTAAAGGTATGTTAGCACAAATGTGTATTGTTACGTGACAGGTCACATTTTCGTTTATGTATGTACCTATGTACTTATTTATGTAACTACTAATGTTTTCGTGTGTACATTGTGTGGAATTTATGTTTTAATTAGACGTTATTACGGTTTTTATTGTAGCTACACAACTGTAGGGCAAAAGCCTTCCTCAACCTTCTTCGAGAATTCTGTTAGAGGTCATGCATACTTTCAAATTATCTTGTTTTTTTTTTTGGAAAAAGCAAGTGTCATTTCAGAACTGTTTTTCGAATTAAATATAACGTTTTTAAATATAATATTTACAACCCTTCCCTGTGCTGATAGAAAGCAATTTAGTTAAAGTTCGCTCAAACCGGTAGGTAGGTACCGCAAACGGGGTAAAAAGAGACACATGAACTCAACGTTAAATCCCCTTTTAAAGTTTTCTCATTTCTGTATCTCTATTCATCCCGTTTTACCTAGTACTCATAAACTGCGGCCGAGGGTTTAGACAACTGACTCTGACAGATAAAGCAGTTATCACACGACACCGCTCTGGTCTGCGCGGTAGGTGCGCGGCGGTGGCTGGTGGAGCGGATCTTACGTCGCATAGACTTGTATGAAATCCGTTGATGGCTAACACGCGTACGCGTACGCCGCACGGCCGCGCGGGCGAGCGGCACTCTCCGCCTCTCCGCGCGGCGCACTGTCCACACATCAGCTTTGCCACCTCCGCCCGTCCGCGCGGACGAGTGGTGTCGTGTCAGAATCGCCTAATGTACTGTATTCATAAGTCTTCGGTGTCCGCAGTCCGCGTCTGCTTGTCCGCACCTCCAATCACCCGCATTGCCATCGCTAGTCCATTACACATCCGCTAAACCACAAAGAGGATATCTCGAAGAATAAACTCCACAGTACCTCTACATACGATTATTTTCTTCAATGAGTCACTACATGACAACACAAATTGTTTCTGACCGCGGTTGGAAAGTGATGGGATGGCCAAACTAAAATGTTTAGCTAAGTATTTGCATGTCATATGTTGTGGTGAACAAAGCCTGCTATTGTGGGATGCCATTGCTTATGATTCATATTTATCTCTTTGCATTATAGGCCTGTCAGTGGAATAGGTTGGTCACTCCATAGTTTATCTTAATATATAAACAATAATTTAAGTAAACGTGCATTGTCACGAGAACCAAATGCGTGTGCCAAATTTCAGCCCGATAGCTTCAGTGGAAGTAGGTGATCCGAAATATTCATTGCAAAATTCCGGGACATACAAGTGAAGTTAAATGAAAGCTTTTTATAAGGCTCTGGGAAAAAGCTAGGCAGGTGATGAAATGATGAGATGATGAATATGACTTGGCGATAAATGAAGCTGGCTGGTATAAGTAGCTCATGCAGAAACGAGACAAGAAGTTATAGATTCTCTGGAAGTCAAGAAATTAAACGAATTGCCAACTACCGTGGATATTGAACGTAGGTTAAATAGTGCAAAACCAACATACAGGTTTCCGATGTAAACGATACTAAAACAACTATTATATAGATACGCAAAAACGGTATTACGGATCCATCGATCATTCGGGCAATCAATCAGAACGAATACCATCGTTCATCGCGTTTGTAACTGAATGCAAGTGTCATGCGATCCCCAGACGGAAACAAGGTCTGATGGCTGTACATAAACGGTTAAGCAGAGGCTCACCTCATACTACGCCCACATTTCGCCAGTTATATTTTAAGTTCTATGTAATAGGGGGCGAGCCTATTCCCTTCAATCGGGGACAAATCAAGACTACGTAGCGGTAACTGAGAAATTCCTAATCGAAAGACCAATAACAACACTTTGCCCGACCCGGGAATTGAACCCAGGACCTCATTCTCAGCAGTCGCGCTTGCGGCCATTAGTCCAATGACGCAGTATGTTAGTGTGGGGATAATTATTTGATATAAATAAATAAATAAATATCGCTGGACATTGCACACAGCGCCATCTAGTGCCACACTAAGCAACGAGGCTTGTGTCGTGGACACTAGATAGTTGATATACTACATAGATACTTTTTGTTTGTAAATACATACTTATTATACATATAAACATCCATGACTCGGTAACAAATGTCCATGCTATCACACAAACACTTGCTCCTACCGGGATTCGAACCCGGAACCCTATGGACGTAAGGCAGCCTCACTACCGCTGCGCCATTCGGGTCGTCTAATATATATATCCCCTTTGTGGTTTAGCGGATATTTCAATGTATTGGAGTCTTAGTGTGACCTTATATCTATTGCGTGCATATTAAAAGTTTCACGTTATAATGAAATTTTAAACAAGCCGATGTCTGTACTACATTGAAATTATTGAAAAAAAAATATGAGGGTCTTTATTAGAGCAACAGAAACCAAAACACACAGTTTTTAGAATTTTTGTCTGACTTTCTGTCTGTATGTTTGCACGCACATCACGCGAAAACTACTACATGGATTTGGATGCAGTTTTCACCGCTCTACGGCTAGATGCCTAACTTAAAACATAGGCTACATTTTACCACAGTTTTTTTTTGATTACGCGTACGTTGTCGCGGGCAAAGGCTAGTTGTTTATTAAAATAACGTAAAACTTTTTTTTATATTTTCCTTTTTTTACTTTTGTATTATTATCTCAGTACGAGGCTTTTGGCTTATTTGTGTTGTTTTAGGTATGTTTATCCTGTTTAATGAGATAATTTTCCCTTCAGATGGTGACGTGCGAGAACGGCAGCGCGCCGCTGGGCGGTTTCCGCCTGGGCGCGCGCGAGGACGAGCCCCGGCGTGCGCGTGCGCCGTCCGTCTCCTCCCTCTCCTACAAACACAAGATCGACGCGCTGTTCGACGATACGCGCTCCCTCACTAGCCACCACTACGCGCCGGTGCAGCAAGAGAGAGAACCTAAGGTAATTCATTTATATATATGTATTTATTAGGTAAGTCTGCCTCGTTCATGAGGTCCTGGGGTCGATTCCCAGGTCGTGCAAAGTGATTTTTTCATTAGGAATTTCTCTGTAGCAGCCACGGAGCCTGGAGTCGTGCCTGGTTGATGGCAAAGGACTCGCCCCTTATTACATGGGACTTAAACATAACTGGCGAAATGTAGATGTACCACAGGTAAAGTGGGTGTACTATAGTTCACGTCTGTTCGTAGCCCTCCAGGAAAATGCAGAATAGAAGTTTATAGTTAATTCGGGTGAAATAAATGAAGGCAGACACAAAAGCCTTCAGCAATGTAGAAACATTGTGATTTCGTTCCCATGTCTCACAACAAATACACGTGCTTCGTAATTATGTAAAGTAGAAATTCTCGGGGACACCTGTTCACTTTGCGTTGACATAAACATCCATGAGAAATACAACGCACACTTGCATAGCTTTCATATAATAATAATGACATGATAATGCACACTCATGAAATTCTTTGTTACTGACATAATACGTTATAACGAATTGAGCATAATGTTGTGGGTATATTCTCATATAAAAGCCTCTCAAATCACATGCCATGCCAATCTCGATTCCCAGCCTCTCTCATCTAGCGACAGTACCAGTATTTTACATGGAGCGACTGGCTAGCAGACCTCCACAACCCGGATAGTAACCCAATATCCCTTGGGAAGACTGGAAGTCCGACTTTCGGGCCACTGACTACCTGTAACGACTGTCAAAGATCTTCAAATGACAGCCGGGACCAACGGCTTAACATGCTTTCCGAGGCACGGGGGAAACTCGGTTTTTCCATCCACAGACCTACCTTTTTCCAACTTACCCAAACCCAATAATAAATAGAACTAACTAACGAAAAAAGAAACGAAATATAACGATACCAAATTAGACCTTAATTGAGAAGTTATATTAAGGAAGGTAGGTTTATTTATGATGTCATCATTGATCAACACGGAGAAGTTCTGATCTCTGTAGCATACATACTGTCACAGAGGATAGATCAGGAGAGTTATCTATTCAGACACTTATAAAAGTAGTCTTTGTTTATGCTGAAAATTTGAAAGTCGGCTTTTCGCCAAAAATTATATAAGACATCGTTATAAATGCCCAACCTCATCAACTGTTTCAGCTTGGGAGAAGAAGAAACTCCCCTTAATTTGAAGCAAATACGTTATATGGTTGAAGTTCCGCGGACCCGAACAAAACGCCATGTTAACACATTTATTGTGCGAACCGCCAGTCTGTGGAATACCCTGCCGGGTTCTCTGTTCCTTGATAATTATAATCTGGATCTATTTAAGATTCGAGTCAATCGGTTTGTAGGCAAGCGTGCTCCACCCTAGGCCGCATCATCTTCACATCAGACGAGTTGTGGCCAAACGCAAGCCTATTTAGTAGCGAAAAAGCACCTTTACTGAGTTGTCTAAATCATAGATACGTCGATCATAGAGGATTGACCTTTTTTAATCGACTTCAAAAAAAGGAGGAGGTTCTCAATTCGGTTATGTTTTTTTTTTTTTTTTTTTTGTGTTTGTTACCTCATATCTCCGTCATTTATGAACCGATTTGAAAAATTCTTCTTTTATCTGAATGGATCTACTTCTCGATTAGTCCCATAGAAATTTCATCAAAATCGGTTCAGCAGTTTGGTTTTGAAATCAAAATAACTGCAAAAAATGTCATCCAAATAAAAGGAATTGCGAAATTGATACTTGACAAGGATTTGTGTGTGATACGATAACTAAAAAGGGTGTACACACCGGGACTTACAGCTTAGTACGGCCGTTATTCCAAGTGCGTACGATGTGACTACGTTTGAGACAATTGAGCCTGGATCAGTACCTAAACCCAACTGACGCCAAACCTAGCCCAATAGTAACTACCTAGCACCCTATTATCCTAGCCCTATGGTAATTACCTACTTAGCACCCTAGTAAAAGTTATCCTAACGCCCTAGCCTACCATACAAACCATACCAAACGTAAGTTACGTTGGTTACACGAGAGGGAAGTCTGTTACAAGGAGACCTACGGTAACAGACGGAATTTGGGTAGGAAGAGGGTGTTGTGTACGTCGTGCAATGTACACAGGAACTGGTTTTCTTACTGCCGATCCCACAGACTCATAGGACCGATGATGGCTAAAGGTGTCTTGGCCACAGTAAGAGGAGGTATAGGAGATAAATCACACTCGACTCCAGCTTGATGACTAGTTTATTACAGTTATGAACTTAATTATATACAATTTTTGTGGTAAATACACATTGATACCCATTTACATGTGTGCCGTGTGTGTATCGAGCCGATGAAGCGAAGATCTCAGTAGGCCACCTCTTAGCGCTGACGGTGTGCCGGTGTTGCCGGCGCGTGGAACAAATGTATGTCGCTCTTAATGCTGACGCTGTGATGCTGTTGTTGGCGCGTGTAACTATTGTAATTATGTTCACGGTTGAACATTCTGGCGCCTCTCAGGACCTAGGCTCCAGTTGGTATAACTCAATAGTTTCGTGTTGATGTGGTACATTGTACATAGGTTCCGTTGTGATAGTTGGTTGGCCTGTTGTTGGTTTCGTAGTTGTCTTGTTGGCAGCAAGCGAGGTTGGTTCTCTTGCTGGTTGGTTCGCTGGCTCGGGACTTGGTCTTCTGGTCTTGTGCTGCACTGTGACTCCAATCCATCTCAGTATTGCTGGGCCGTAGCAAACTAAAAACACAAGGATTAACAACATGATTATACACGATATCGCACTAGTTACGTATGCGTGAGAGCTAATTTGATTCCAAATAGTGCTATCTAATTCGGTTTGTAACGCATTTTCTTGATTAACTAGAGTCTGAAAAATGTCTTTTGAGTTATCTACGACTTCTTCTTCTTTGGTAATGTTTAGCATGGATTTAGTCACCATGTGCGTTGTTATGGGAAACTCTATTTGTTTTGAATATGATGTTACAATCGGTACTGAAATAATTCTTTTGGCAGTTAATATGTTATTAGTTGTTTTAATAATGCAGTTATCTGCGATTCGTATTACACCAACATTCTGAAGCTCAAATTCTTCTCTTTGTCCATCACAAAGTATTGACGTCGTAACCCGATCTCTTACAATGAATAACCAGGTGTTTGGCATGTTAAGTTGTTTCCATATTATTTTATTGGATAAATAATATGTTTTAGTAGGACATTTCGTATGTGTCTGGTTTTTGAATAGTTGATCTACAATGCAATTTTCTTTTAATTGCATGTTTTTCACGGCCCCAGGAAAGCAAATAAAATGGTTACTCCATTCTAAACAACGTTTGAACTCCTCATAGTTCAAGTCAAAATACATTTCGTTGTTGTAATCCAACCCTATGTAAGCTTTAGGAACTTCTATACTTTGGGCAGACTTGTCAGAGTTTATCTTTGGGACTGGTGTAATATACATTAAAGTATATTTAGTTATTTCTTGTATAGGAAAATAGGAGTATACTTTTATATGAGTCTTGTTCTCATATATCTTGGTGTCTAGTAACTGTTGTTGAACAATTCTTAATCTAGATGGTAATTTTTTGTTTGCTGATGATATCAGGTCAGTGACGTTCTTTGGTGTTAAAACACTATATACTGTCGCCTTGGTTAAGTATATTTCTAATAGCCCGTTGTAATAATCAATGATTTCTTCCATGCAATTATATGCTAATTGGTAAGTCTGCATAACATGTATGTTTACACTGTTGTGGTCGACTGTACTGAACCAATGGTTGTTACTCTCTATGTAACCTATGACTTGGTTTAATTTTGTTTGAAATCCTGTTAGTTTTTGTTTTATTCTTTCTTCAGTTTTGTTTACTTGTGAGATTGTTGATATCATGAATTTGGTTTGATGGTTGGCAGCTTCAATTAATTTCTTTTGGTTTAAATTTAATGTGTCTATATCTCGGTATGCCTCATCATTCACTCCGAAGATAGCAGTTAGTAATTCTCCCCATATTCCCCTTTTCTTCCTAATCTGGTTCACTTCTGTCAAATACTCTTTAGTTCGCTCAAATTTTGATGATTCTTCTAACAAATGGTGGTGTAACTGTTTGCAAAATCCGGAAGCTGTTATTTGTTCTGCATTTGCACATAGTTGACTGAATTGTGACGTCATTGTTTTTATTTTGACAAGATCTTGCTCTAGGTGTTCTTTTTCATAATTTATTTCTATCCTAAATATTCCTCTGTCAATGCTTGCTGTTCCTATTTTCTCAACATAAAATCCTGGTGGTACCGTTTTTACAGAGTATGTCGTTGTAGTCGATTTTGCTGAACCCAATATTTGTAACATGATGAATAGCAACGTGAACCATTTAGATATTTTATTACTTCGTTTGGGTTGATTAGTTTTGTTTTTTCTTAGGATTGTAGCGGTATTTGTTTGTATTGAATGCATAGTTCCGTTACTACTACTACACATATTTGTTTCAATTGGTAATGGTATTAACGTGTTGATTGATCGTTTTTGAGTTGTTCCTGACGACTTTTGAAGTGTCACTACTCGGGATAAGTCGTCGTTACCAGTATGTATTTCCTTTATTTTTGCAAGTGGCCATTTGCTGGGAGAAACTTTTTCATCTTTTATAATTACTAGAGTTCCAACCGACAAGTTTCCTTGATTAGTTTTCCATTTGTATCTTTGTTGAAGTTGGTGTAAATAATCTTTAGTCCAGCTTTTCCAGAAATCTTTTTTCATTTTTTGGATCTGTTTCCATCTGTTTATGTGATCTGTATTAGTTTCCGATAGCGGGTCTGGTACCCCTACCGCTTCTCTTCCTATTAAAAAATGACTTGGTGTTAACACGACATTATCGTTTATATCTTCACTTAGTGCACATAATGGTCTTGAGTTTAAACATGCTTCAGTTTGGTCCTTCGAGCGATTTTAGGAAACCAGGGAATTTGTGTAATTGGTACTTTAATATAGTAACGTTTATATACATACAATTAAATAAATATAAAACGTTCTTCTTTTTGTCCTACACCAATATTGGCTGAGTAACGTTTAGACGTACTTCGAGCTAGCGTACTCAACAAGCGCTAGTAAAGGTACTGATATACTAATACGCCATTTGAACGATTGCGGATCGGAATTCGGTACCAACAAACGGGTTCACCGATATTTGAGAAGTCGCGTTTATAATACCAAAGGGCAGTAAAGATGGACATACAAGAGATAAACGAAGTTATAAGAAGCCAAGAAGCAGATTACAATGAACTAAGACAAATATTCACCAACATCAAGAAAGATTCAGCATCAAGGAAGACTCAAAAATATATCACGGAGAGAAAAACTCGACTCACAGAAGTATTTACTAGAACGTCCAAAAACCATTCACGACTACAAGACCAAGATGTGTTGTGTGATCACAAATACATCACTACCAACTACTTTGGGTCTATCAATACACTGTATACGCAGGCTATTGAATACCTGTTGAAGTGTGAGAAAAGACTACAGGTAGTAAGCCAACTATATGAGCCAGAAGATTTACAAACCGAAGAGGAAGAAGGCGTGAGCTCACCCAAACTATTTATTCAACTATTTCGGATTAATCAGATGCAGAAAAAGTTACAGTCGGCAACACAAGCAATTATTGAAGAGAAAGCAAGTTGGTACTTAGAATCATTAATGACTACTATCCAAAAACAATGGCAAGAAATTGAAGAAACGCATGTACTCATTTTAATGGAAGATAGTACGTTGGAACACAGCTATTTTCAAGAGAATATGTTTGAAAGAACGCAAACGGAATTCGACCTTGTGATGGAAAAATTATTTGGAATAATAGGTCAAAAATCGAAACAAAACAATCATAAAACCTCGATTAAGTTACCACAAATAATAATTCCAACATTCAGTGGAAGTTATGAGTCATGGAATTCCTTTTATGATTTATTCTTGAAAATAGTACACGAAGATAAATCGCTGAGTGACACAGAAAAAATGCAGTATTTAAAAACGCATGTACGAGGCGACGCCGCAAAGCTGATCAAGCATTTAACAGTCTGTGACGCAAATTACATAACTGCATGGAATTTGTTGACAAGGCGATACAAAAATGAGAGACTAATCATTACTAAGCACATTGATAATATTCTGAGTATGTCGAAAATAAAGAAAAGTAATGCCGCGAACTTAAAAAATCTCCATGATACATTCAACGAAAACCTAGAAGCCCTAAAAAATCAAAACATCGACATTTCCACTTGGGACCCGATTTTGACAAGGATACTTAGTAGAATATGGGACTCAGAAACCGATGAAAAATACGAACATCAACTAATAGAGCCTAACAAGGTACAAGAATTTTCGTCAATGATGCAATTCTTAGAAAAAAGGTTTAAGTGTCTGGAGACTTCAAGCACTCTGAGGGAAGAAGCGGTTGCTCACAAATCGCGCCATGAGTCATCAAATTCAAATGCCAAACAAGTAGATCAACGCGTATGCTGGTTTTGCCAAAGTCACGAGCACAGCATTTACCAATGTGCTGGGTTTAAAGCGCTATCAGTGCAAGAACGCAATAACATCGTAAACGAAAAACAGAAGTGCAAAAACTGTTTGACTCATGAAACGTCGGTAAAATGTCACAGTGAGAAAAGTTGTGGATACTGTGGGAAACGAGGTCATCATTCCTATCTACACCATCATAACAATAATGCTACTACAAGACACGCAAAAACTGAGCCAAACAAGGAAAATTTGACGACCCCATCTACAAGTAAATCCACGAAAAAAACTGTGTCCAACATGTCTACTATTAACAAAACGAATATACCAAAAACCACACTACTAGCGACGGCCTTAATAAAAGTTCACTCGTCGGACGGGACATCGCATTTACTGAGGGTTCTATGTGATCAAGGTTCAGAGGCATCATTCTGCACAGAAGAGGTTGCCCAACTATTGGCATACCCACGTATTAAGATACACACTGAAGTGATAGGGATTGCTGACGAAAAACCTAAAACATCGAAAAACTCTGTCAATGTCATGCTACAGCCAAGATTTCCGAGCGAATATAGGTTACCAGTCACTCTTATAATACTACCAAAACTAACTGGCTGTTTACCAGAGAAAAATGTACCAGAACTAATATCGGATTGTTTACAAAACAAACTATTTGCCGATCCTACATACTACAGAAGAGGACCAATAGATATTGATGACTTGATGACTAGTTTATTACAGTTATGAACTTAATTATATACAATTTTTGTGGTAAATACACATTGATACCCATTTACATGTGTGCCGTGTGTGTATCGAGCCGATGAAGCGAAGATCTCAGTAGGCCACCTCTTAGCGCTGACGGTGTGCCGGTGTTGCCGGCGCGTGGAACAAATGTATGTCGCTCTTAATGCTGACGCTGTGATGCTGTTGTTGGCGCGTGTAACTATTGTAATTATGTTCACGGTTGAACAAAGGGTAAGATAAAAACTTTTTTGCAAAAAAAAACCGACTTCCAAAAAAAACACTAAAAAAGTGGAAAATAACTTTATTTTCGGAAGTCGGTTTTTTTTTGCAAAAAAGTTTTTTTTTAGTAATAATTATGAATAACGTGTTTC
Source organism: Standfussiana lucernea (assembly GCA_964057025.1). Lineage (NCBI taxonomy): Eukaryota > Metazoa > Arthropoda > Insecta > Lepidoptera > Noctuidae > Standfussiana > Standfussiana lucernea. The sequence goes on from OZ059805.1 coordinate 1,752,159, forward strand.
AAGATCAGCCCCACCTATCTTTCACCTTTCTTTAACGAAATATCTACAAAACATAACAACATAGTTGTATTCACCGATGAGCTAGGCAGAGGTGTGGAGTATACCCATATTTCGCTAGTTAAGTTTAAGTACCATGTACTAGGCCAATAGGGAATTGAATGAAATTCAGAATCCGGGCTGAGACCTACCTACCCACCGATAAATTTCAAATGGGAGATAGATCTCCTGTCTTACTTAATTTAATATAGAAAAGTTTCTCTCATGAATCATCAGGGTAAGCACGTCTGCACGGTCTACTTAAGACAAGATAAATAGGTATTATAATACAAAGTCATACACGGATGTAGTACTGCGGTTATTGGATTAATTAAAATAAACATTAATGTTGAAATTTTTTTTGTTTCGTCCGACAACTTTGTTGAAATTATATTATTAATAACAGTGTCGAGTACAGGAGTAGAGTAGTTTATTTTCATAATATAAAATGTTGACGGAAGATCCATATTGAATCATAATTCAAAATAAAGTTTTCTTGTTCGCAGGTGAATTCGACGCCCGAAGGCAAAGTTACGATCTACGAAGATGACGACGGTTACTGTCAGAGCAATGTCAGTAATGTCAACAACACGGTGCAGGACCGCATAGAGCGGATGTTCGCGGACATGGCGAGCGAGTCCAAGCAGGCCATCGAGTCCATCGGCGTGCACATCTTCAATGTGCACTACCTCGGCTCCACGCCCCTGCACAGCAAGGTCACCAGCCTCTCCGGACTCCAGACACCCTTAAGAGACCTATACTTTACATATAGGAGAAACTACCGCCATAAAAACGGCCTAAACGGACGATTAGAAATCTCAAAAAGCGGACTCAAAGTCCGATACAAAGGAGACAAAGGCGACCTCGAACAACTCAACCCCTTCCCCACGATAGCAGTCTGGTCAGCCGTGAAGTTCGTCGTCCAACCCTCCGAGGAAGACGACCACGATCTCTGCTACGCCTTCCTGCCCCTTATCACTGATCCTGATAACATCGACCGACAAGCCCTTTTCAAAACTTTAGAGTCACCAGACAAGAAGTATATCCTCTCCCACAACGAAAACTCGCATTCACCCCTTTTCGCTGTTGTGATGAGGAAGATCGGCGTCGCGAAGCAGCTGGAGTGTCATGGGTTTGTATGTCAGACGACAGAGGACGCTATCGTGATAGCGGCCACGTTATACAAATCACTGATGGCGCACATGAGCCGGCAGGGTCACACTGACAAGAAGAAGCTCAAGAATCGAAACGGAGTCAGCTGTATGAGCGTTGGAAGCAGCATGTCGCCAAATGAAATCCCAATGAGGCCGCCGCGCAAGAAGAGAAGCACGTCTTCACTCAGTGGCGACAGTGACCGGGCAGACGGGTTCTCTGCCTGCGAATCTTACACAGAAAAGCCCAAGCTGGAAAGGACGAAGAAATTATCTTCAGAGAGCCTGCCACGCCCACCCCCACCTCCGTCGATCCTTCCCGCCGATGTGAAAAGAATCACAGTAGAAGAAGTGAAAGCCAAGCTGGATTCTATAAAGCATAACGACACAAGTGGCAGCGATACGCAGGGCTCTAAGAAGTCCGTGAAAAAGGCTCAGAATCCCGCCCTTCGTCAGATTGAAAACCTCAAGCATATAAACAGCAGTGAATCGTCCGTCCGAAGCAAGGTGTCCGAGAAAATAGAACTGTTTAGAGCGTTAGAACGACGAAAAAGTTTGCAGAGACCACCGACATTACCTCCGCCGATACCTATAAAGCCACCTTCGGAAGCCCCACCGGAGCCCCCCAAAGAGCCTCTACGGAGAAGTCAAAGCGGCAGAAAGTCTATAAACGAATCCGGGGACATACTGACAAAAGTAGCCATTCCTCGCTCGGGCAGCTTCCTAAACGCGGGAGGCCTCACTAGGTACAAGTCGATTGGACACAGGTATGTATTTCTAAATTGTTCTAGTGTATAAATCAAATGTTGAAATTGGTTGTTAGTAATTTCGTTGGCATGCTTGAGCTGTTATTTCCTTTTACCCAGTTCACGCTGACATCTTGAGTTTTTCACATGATCAATATGTTTGTTCGGATTGCTGTAACGAGAGGCGCATAGAGCGTGCTTAGTGGAGTGTGTCGGCACTCGCATGCCCGTAATTGTGGCAACGCAAGCGCGTCCGCTACATTCCTCTGATCCAATACGCCGCCGAGTTATTTTTAACTATCATTACACTTGCAACATCCTTATTGAGAAAGCCAATGTACTCAGCTTTTTTTGTTGCTTTTTTTCCTATTTGTGTTTTCGTTAATTTGATCAGTGACTGGCTAAAACTGCTCTATTGTGTAAAGTTTAGCTCAGTTATGACTTGTAGCATGCCGATTAAGTTTAGGCAAATCTTACAAATCATTGTGGTATTAGTTGTTCCTAGAAATGTTCGATAGAATCAAATATTTTACTTTCATAACTTTGTAATGTGCAATCTCTTTCCAAAATAATCCATACAATTTTGTAAAGTGCTATATGGCTCTTTTGGCAAGTGGTATACTTTAAACGGAACTAAAGCCGCCATCTTGATTTTTAATTAAATTTCCAAAGACAATTATTTCACAAATATGTACCAGAACTGCCACCTTGGCCGTTATTCAAGCGCGAAAAGAACCACGCATCACATTAACAGTTGATAGATTATTGTGTGACAAAATATTCAACTTTTATTTTGAATTCCAGAAACAACGGTAAGAAAGGAGGCGGCTCACCGTTAGGGTTCAATGAACTTTTTAATGAATTCAAAGTTCAGGAGAACTTGCATTCGATGGACGAGATCCTAAATGCCATAATAGACGCCGAAGGGATGTCCTTCAATGATCTGAAGCCGATTTATAAAGAATTCCTACTGAAACTAGCAGTGACCTTAACGAAAGACGAAATCTTTCAACACAGCAAAGCAATAATGAAGAAGCAAAAGAAAAAGATTCTAAGGAGAAACAGTATGTTTCAAAACAAAAGACGAAAGATACTAAAGGGAGCGAGCGGTCTCCGAATGGTCTTCCGAATGCCGTTCGGCAAAGACATACGAGCTAAAGACACCAAACCTCCCGGATCCGTGAACTTAGCGAAAGACCCGGTTTCCGAAAGCTCCGTGTCTACCTCCAGCTACGATTTGCGGCAGTTTCGTCCCAAAGAGCCCATGCTACCTACCCCAAAACGACAAGCATCGAGACAAAGACATTCGAAAAGATCCGACAAGATCGTCCATGTTTCAAAAAGAACTGGAAAATCCAGGCCGGGAGAGAGGACTTCGACGTCTGAAGACTCGGATTTTCTTACCCTGAGCAATAGACTTGGATGTCAGAACAGGAACAGTTCAAGTGGATACGTGTCTTGTTCTGAATGCGAGTCTGAGAGCTGTGTGGACAGGTGTTACTGCTCATTGAAAGGTGGAAGCAAAGCCAAGTGCTATTGCTTAGCGGTCGATACCAAGGATTCGGCGAAGTCCAAGCTTTTAAGCAAAAGCAAGAGCTGCAAAGATTGTTCGAAGTGAGTATCTTTTTTAATTCTAAAGCTAAGCAAATTACAGAGGCGCGTTTTGAACTAAAGTGTGCTACGGTTGATGAAAAATTTATGAAAGTGCAAAATTTATACAAATCCTACTACACGAGGATTTTTACAATGCAGTGCGGCCCACCCAAATCTGCGCCACCCTTTCTTTATTTATAGGTAGGTTAGAAATGAGACTTCGTCAGATGAACATTTCAATACATATGTAAATGTTTCATTTTATTAGTCAACGCGATTTACGATCTTACATTAGTCCGGTGAAAGGGTTGCCACTTAAAATTGAGATAAAACAGTATGATTGAATGATGAACAAAATAAAAAGGATCTGCATGTAAATTCCGGACTTTGCTAGAATAGAATAATTTTTATTTGTGTACATTTTATTTGTACATGGGGTAAGGTCTTATAAATAGGGTTATGATCTTACATGTTTCGACGTAGACTAGCATACAAATATTAGAACATGTTAAACGTAATAATTATTTAAGTACTAAACATGAATTTCTATTTTTTTTTAAATTTATTAACATTATAAAATGTCTAAGTAAGTAATATTATAATAACATTATCCTGATTTAATATTATAAGTATTTTGTTTTAATTGTTGTTACGAATTAGTGTTGATGCTCTTGCTACTTAAAAGTACTACTACTATTATGCTTTATTAGTTAATTCATCATTTATTTATTTGGTACACCAACAGCATTATATACTAAACATTTATAGGAGACATTAAAAAAAAAAGTACTTGTATGTATGCCTATTACAGGTGTACGCAGCATTCGCCTTAGTGACATTTCATTTTTATTTATATTTATATCAGTTATCATTTGTTTTTTCCCTACACACAACACAACACATGTACAACACATGTTTTTGATAGAAATCTCCAGATAGGTTGAGCCATTTCCAAGGATTACAGAATAAACGAGAAACATCATTAGCTCTAACTTCAGATTTCGACAAAACATAAATATTTCGCAAACTTTAAAGATTTACAAGAAGCAAAATGTTTATTGCTTTTAGAATATCGAAAGTCATTTAGTCATATATTTGCGATAATGGCTTCAATAAAACTAAAAGTGAGTTCTAGCAATTTGCGCAATGGCGGCCATGTTTATGTCATTGACATTTCGCTGGAGTGGCCACACTTCAGATGTTATTTAAGTGCCCATTACAGGTTGTTGGGATGAAGATAGTAGATTAGAATTTTGTGAGCTTTTCAACTGTCCTGAATGGTTCACGAAACGTAAACTAGAGTCATACGTTTTTGCTACTGATATTAAAAGCGTATGACAATTACTTACATCTATAATTAAAAGCTTAACGATATAAGTGATGTTTATTTCGGAAGATGGTAAATACATGCTGTTACTGAGACATTCCTGATGGGAAAACCCGATAGACCAACGAAGCATATACGTCAAAAAAAATGTTAAATTGAAAATATTTTAGAAACTAGATGGTTCGGTAATTCTTTGCCTATACTTTGTAGAATTTACAGTTTATAGTTTCGCTAATATTTTGACATATTACGCTACTAAAACCTAAGGTCATGTATAGACACGTTGGTTTTTAAGTTAAATGGAAATACTTATTCTGTTTTTGTAGTTTACAGTCACCGTAATGTTTTGTGCCTTATTGAATTTACCAGAAGAAATCGTTAAGAGAAACAGTTTAACGCTTCAAAATGACCAGTTAAACTTAAGTAATAGGGCGAAAAATAACTGCAATTAAATACCCTACCACTAAAATTATGAAATCTCGAACATTACTTAAAAATAAAAATTATTCATAAGAGCAATTCACACACATTTATTAGCTTGGTTGTTTTAATGAAAAATTTCTCTACTTTCGACGTCTTGAACATATCAACCAATAGGAGACTCAGAGATAGTAGTATTAATTATATTAAATATCCTTTTGAACAGTTCAATCTCGACTTTACTGCCACAAGTTATGGTTTATTTTAGTGTTAACTAGTTGGTAGTAGAAATGAAATGTGGTGGCTAATCAGAGCGTAGCAGACGCCTGGGACAAGTGAGTTACTGAACTGAATTAAGAGTTATTTACTGTTGAATTTAGGAATTAATTTCACCAAATATTTGGCTTGATTAGTAGAATTGTTTGATGATTAAATATAGTGTTAGCAGGAGTGCATTTTTTTAAATTAAAAAGTTCGAAAAGTAATATGAGTTAAGATCTGCCAAAATACACAAACCCTTATATTTCTCCCATTTTCCGAAGTAAGTATAATGATTTTGGAGAGTTAATAAATTTTAAAATTATGTTCTTGTCATTCGTTTTGGGTTGAGGTAAAATGGGTGTAAAAATACCCTTAATTAAAGAAGCCGAAATGCACTTGTTCAGTCCGTCATTGCGATCATTTTTGTGTTCTGTACCATACCTGGGGAACCTTCTAGTTACGGGGATAACTTTTTTAAATTAAAAGAGATTGTGGGTAGGCTCATTTTTCCAGAACTACGTCTAATAATATGTCTTTTGTCTTAGGACAAAAGACTCATTTTGGACTGCTGATACTTATGTTTCCAAAGCTTTAAGGCGAATCTCACACGACACCGCCTCTCCGCGCGGCGCACTATCCTATAAATCTCCTCTGCCTTCGCCCGACCGCACGGACCAGCGGTGTCGTGTGAGAATCGTCTAACAATCAGGAAGTCGGTGGCAAAAAAGTCAATGAAACAAACAAAAGTCATCGACTTACGGAAGTAAAGTTATTTTCAACTTTTTTGTGTATTTTTTTAGAAGTCGAAAAACGTTTTTATTTTATCTTTTTAGTTCTGATATCTCACACAAGTTCTTGTCTTGTAAACTTTACATTGTAACTGGAATTTTTCAGCGGATCGTCTAGGTACATATGTAGATAAAAGAGAGAGAAAAAATCGTGTTATAGAAAATAAGTCAAAAACTAACTAAGTAAAATTTATATCAGGCTAATACCCTAGCTTCTTCTACCAAATGAATAAATAAGCACGTAAATCAGTCAAATAATCACGGAGAAATCGTGTTTACATACATGAAGAAAAAAGATACTGGCCGAAGTAGTAGTTAGAAGTCGGTTAAAAACAATGTTCGACAGCTTAGACGAAAACTATTTTAGAAGTATTGACTCCAATTAAAATTTTCATATATATTATCCAATGAACGAATAACAATTCAAAGAACGAATTTTTATTTTTATCCGAAAAAGTTTTTAACCAAGTACTACCTTAATTCCAGGGAATGTTACGAAGGCGACTTTAGCTACTGCTCCTGCGACTCAGAAAGCTGCGCGGACAGTAACAAGTGCTACTGCACCGGGCCCCGGAGGGTGCAGGCCTCCCACAGCATGGAGTACTTGCGCAGCCCCTCCAATACCTACTGCGACAGGATGAAGACACTTGAGGACAAGAGTGGCAGAACTAGGTGAGATTTTATCGTTGTTACAAGTTACTAGATCCCAGCCTAGCCTTCGAGGGTCAAATCAAATCAAATCATTTATTCGCATAGAATGTAGGTATACTAGGGTAGGGTGTACTTACAACATAATTGTGTTATAAACAAATTGTTCTTAATTTCCCAGTCGATGGGGCGCCAGTGCGGGCGGTAGGCGTCGCTCAGAGCGCGGGCGGCGCGCGCGCAGCTCGGACAGCGTCGCGTTGGACTACGAACTGTTGCTGCAGAACAAGCCTCGAGCTAGGAATATGCAGCGACTTACTGGTAAGGATCAACATTGAGTTTAATGAAGTCCATATTTATATCAAACTTTTTTTGTTAACCTCAAAACTCTTTGAGGGTTAGGGTTCTCATTATTATGAAAAACTTTAGATATCTGCCAAAAAAATTGTTCACATATATCGTCAACATGTAGGGAAAAGCTGTTTTTTTTATTTCAGGCGTTTTTCCGTTGTACTTAAAACTGTTCATAATGACACATTAAGCTTGCCAAACCTTGCATTAGCATCATCATCTGCTTAACTAGACTTGATCTAATACCTCTTAGTTAAACTGGTTGTAAAACTTTCGGCTTTCTGACAACCGTAATGACTCTCAAAGACCTACTAAGGACAGCCGACACCAACGGCTTAACGTGCTACCCGAGCCACGGTGCTACCTAGATCGATCTATGAGGTGCTATTCATTATCATCATCTGTCTAGTATTTTCACAACTATGTCGGTTTCGGCTCCCAGTTTAACCAGACGCAACTAAATACCAGTATTTAACATGGAGTGATGGCTAAAAAAATCTTTCGTCCAGTCCGCAGTACAGGCGCGGGCTCACAAGAGGCTCTGTCCGTGAAGAAGTCAGCAGAGATGGCCGCGCTGTTCGCGGACGTGCGCCTGTCGCAGCGCACCGACGTGCGCGCGCTGTGCGGCGCGGGGCCCGGGCCCGGGGCCGCGCGGGCCGCCGGGCCCCCGCCGGCGCTGTGCGGGCCCCTCGCGCGTGTGTCCGCTGCCGCGCTGTTCGCTCACGCACCCCTCAGCAGGAACGCTAGTCTAGAAGACACGTTAGGGTACTTGCCATAAGACAAGTAAGGGTAAGGTTCGAGGAGTCGTCTGTTT